>CM038468.1:37263788-37863788 GCA_021464415.1 Lonicera japonica
ACATGGTAGTTAGTTGTCCGGTACGGTTGTCATATGAGCGAGGTTTGGCACGTAACATTCGCCATTCAGGGTAAGGTCTGGCACATGATAATACATGCCCAGGGTGAGGATGGTATGATTGACGTCCGGGGTGAGATTTGGCACGGCTGAAGTCTGGTGAGATGGAGGTCTAGCTCTGGTTGTCTCTAACACAGGAAAATGACAACTACAAAAAAGTGGGGGTATGAAGACTAGTATGATTTGAAGTCTCGCACAAACACGGGGCGAGCACTTGAGACGCGTGAATGGGTGAGCACGCTGAAGGTGCATTGAGGAAAGGATACTGTTTGGGTTGATTGGATTGACATATTTTTTTTCCTTTTTTAACGTTAGGTTTATTTTGGGTTGGAGAAAAAGATTGAGACTGTTGGTTGGTATTTGATGAACATAAGGCTTAGTTAATTGGTAATTAATGGTGGTATATGATCCGGATAATGAAGTACAACGGTGATAGTTTGTTGAGGATGGGCTGATTGGGATAGTGGACGGCTAGGTGGACATTTGTGGATAAAGGTGGTTGTGATTTTCGATGTTACATAGACGGGAGGGTATGGGTAATGGGTTTGAGTTTGATTAACGTTTAAGACTTTAGGCTGAGAGTTAAGGCGAAAGGATGAGGCGAGGCTAAAGAATGATTTAGATTGGTTGAGAAGCGATTGCGATTTTGACAACAACAGAAGAGTACGGTACAATTGCGACGAAAGTATTCTTGCAGGCGATAATTTTACTATGTTAAAATAATAGAAAAAGACAAATATTAATTATTGAATTAATTGCATGAAATTATAATAATGGAGACCTTTTACGTAAAGTTATGAGAATGATATAAGTAAAGAAAATATAATATCTAATCAACTCTTACAAATGACAACCGTATAAATAAGAAATAGCAAACATATATTATATATGTCAAACATTTTGTCTATTACTGTATTAGTTCAGAAAATAGGAAACATGCACCAACAAACAATTGAAATTTAGCAACTGAGTAGGAAGTTTGTTAAGCTTCCAGAAAGAGTGGAGATCATTTAAAGGGATCTTCTGACTTTGCACTTTGTGTTAAACGTGAAATTAGATTTATTCATTTATTTCTAAACTTATTTGACTTTTGCCTCATTTGAATGTAGGAATACCTCAAAAAAATTCGTAAAATAAGAGATTTAAGGTAAGTACGATTACGTAGGAACAAGAAGACATTTGCGGTCAGGAGTTAATAGCGGAGAGGGCCAAAAATTTATTGCATCTGAATTAAATTAAGAGTTGATGTTTTCTAGCTAGTAATAACCTTTATACTGAGATATATAGTTAGCGCAAGTGATTTTTTTTTACCTTTTTGTTGCCTCCAACTGACTAAAAATCACTCTCAAGTACTTTTGTAAATTTTACTTTATTGCTCGTTTGGTTCAAAATTTAAACCATTCTAGAAATGCTAAATTTCATTCCGAAACAATTCTCGCTTTTAGTTCAAGTTTTAAATCCGGAATAAATGATTTTAAGAACTAACCTTTCCCCCCAAGTTCTTCCATTTAAATTATAAGGAATAAGCTATTACCAATGAGTATCTTTTTTAATTTTTCTTGTTATGACTAAAATAACTCTCTTTCTTATGAATAAATAATTCTTTTTTCATCTGTGTATGAAAATATTGTTTGGAACTTTTTTTTTAGTTACGTTGCTATACAAAAAAAAATGTTTGAAACTTTTTTCTTTTCTTTTTTCCTATTGTAATTTTTGTAGGATAGTTATTAGCTAGGAATGTGTAATTTTTGTAATTTATTATAGTAATTGTCCCTTTTCAAAAATTAGTAGGAGATGCATTCTCATCTTATAAAAGGAAGGGTATTTTTGCAATTGAAACTTTATTCCATTTCTATTTCGTTTGAACTAAACATCGGCATAGCATCTTAAATACCAGGAAAAAAAAAAATTTCAAAAATCAAATATACACATTCCATTTCCAAAACTCGAACCAAACGAGCCCTTAATACGAAATTGTAAGCCATTCAGTTACAAAAGGTATGATATAAAACTTAAAAGGTTATCTAAATATAGTTTTACGATTAGCAAAAGTTACCCATATAAAATCAATTAAAGAAATAATTAAAGCTATTTTCAGAGTTGTTTTGCTTACCTTCCCAAAAGATTACTGCATCATATGGTTCTAGCTACCTTTTGAATTTTGTGCGACTTAAGACTTATATTTCATATTTTTATATAAAGATTATTAGTTATGCGCTTCAATTTTAATTTTTCTCTTAAAACCTACTAGACCAATGACTCATAATTCTTCAAATCTCTCAACACATAATCTACAACTTTTTATGCGTTTTTATAGTCACATTAAAGTGTCAAATCAAGTCTAAGATGCACATATACCTCAAACACGCATAGTCAAATGCAATATACCCACTCCACACTCTGTAATCTTCCAAATTACTTTCTCTCATCGTTTTTTATTTATTTTATTTTTTCCGTAAAATTTAAAATTTCCTAACATTAAATTCAAAAATCAAATTTTCATTAAATTTGTATATTTAAAACCTATTAATCAAGAATTGAAATGTGCACGGTTTGATCATTCTAATCTTTGAACCATTTTTTTTTATCACACTCGCATGCTCATTTTGAAATACTAAAAATTAGATTTCAATTTAAGGCCTTAGACCATAACAAATGGGACCAGTTTTACACAATCAATCTGGTATGTCTTTTGGGTTGGCCTAGACTACTTTCACATTTGACAGGTCAACTTTTAAGTTTAATTTATAATCCAATCAATAAAATTTGGTCACATCTAAAGGAGAAAAAAAATATTATGCTTAAGACTAAATATAAAAAAAAAAATCCTGTAGTTTGGTATAGAAAAGCAATATACTATAATTTGTTAAACAATTAGAAGAAATTAAATGTATTACGACTAAAAGAACTTTTACAATTAAAAAAAAATGAGGCAGTCTAATCCAATTAAATTTTTGTATTTATAACCTAAAGATCATACCTAAGTTTCGGTTGTCCGAAATACATGGTAAAAAAAAAATCAACCAAAATGTGACATATCGGATAAATTTGGTCAATTTTATTTGCCCAATCAATTTTTTACACACCCTTAATTAAGATCGATAAAAGAAGATCCATTATTATGACTGCAAAATTTTGTATATTACACTTGAGAAGACACTTCATTTAATTGTAAATCATTTATCATTTCAATTAATGGTATGAGAGAGTTCAGAAAGGTCCACTAACAAAGTGTAAAGTGAAAAACTCACTACGCCATACCCCAATATCTTACTTTACTTTGTTAAGAGTGCACTATGATTGAGTATAACTTTCAACTTCTCATACAGACTATTAGTTAACAATGCACTATGATTGAGTATAAAAATCCAACTTCTCACAACGTTGTTCTCTTTTGTTCTATTGTCACCTTTTTTTTTAACGTTAACTGTTCTATCTAGCACGGACATACCTATAATTATTGTTTAAATTAGTCTAATTTTACATTAGAAATAGGGACAAAATCAAAGTTTTTTTAAGTTTAAAAGCCTTACATATACATATATAGTAGTGGAATGGTAGGTACTTTACATCATAAATTATGATGGATACTTCTTTAAATTAACATATTTTTATGTTTCGAGTTGCTGATTTAACATTCTAATTATGTTTTCAAGATGCTAAAAGCTCAACTATTCAATTTGAGAAGTTTTTTCATATCTGAAACTATTTATTTTAATTTTTTAAGTAATATAGAGTATTAAGTATGATTTGTGCATGTATATCATAATAAGTTACACCACACTATTATTTACAACAAATTAACAAAAACATCAAATGTTTATCATATTAATCATTGTATATATAATTAATATAACAATATTTCATAAATCATTGCCCATGAATACAACAAAAATATGCAAAATTATATAGGCATCCACCATAACCTATGGTCAAAAGTGCATTCCATTCCGCAATATATAACATTTCCCATATATAGTTATATACCAAACATGCATATCATATTTACGAATTGGAGCTTTTGGGAGGGTAGACAGATAAATTTTATAGTTAACTCACCTCCCTGTTAATTTTTTTATGAAAATTGGTGAAAATTATCTACCACATCCACCAAGTTTTATCAAAAACCATATGTTTACCCTCTCAAAAACCCTAGTCCATATATATATATATATATATATGTTATATATACGGGAAATTTCAAGTACAGACCGGTCCTTTTTATTACAGTTTTACGTCATAAAAAACACCCTCCAAATATTTTTATAACAGAAAATCGTTGTAAAAAGACCAATTCATAAAGATTGCTCTATATCATAAACGGACCCATTATATATATATGGTTTGGTATGACGTTCCATGTATATATATAAAGTTCCTCCTATTTAAAAGAAATTGGTGGCAGTATTCACGGCTGGGTTGATTATTGTTGGCCAAATTGAGCATAAAATTCAACAAAGCAAACAATCCAAAGTTGAATAAAAGCACTCCATAAAGGATTAAAAATCCTATCTCTGTCCCCTTTAAGCCCCATTTATTTAAGATAAATATATGTCCTAAAAATGACATCACATCTCAATTAGCCTATCACATCATATCATGTATTTGAACTGCCCCCCTAATGGCTGATACAATATAATACAAACTCATCTTGACAAATTTTGAGCTTTCATAATCACCACCAAATCCATTCATAATACACTACTACTAAATGCTAGTGACCTTTTTATACCCTTTCGTAAACAAGAAGTTGTGGAAACTAAAACTAGTATGTATTTTTAGCGGCCGATAAATATAGAGCGAAAAGAGCGAAAACTGCGCGCACTACTATAGATAAGGTTTAAGTTAGAACGGCAGAGTACCTTGTAAACTTGAACTCCATCAAAAATTAGTTTTAACCTTGTTCGTCTAAAGAACAATTGATAAAAATAAATTATAAATTCTTGGGTAACAATTTTCTTTGACGACAAATGTAAAATTAAAAATTTAAGTACACTACTGTTGAATTCTCGGCCCACCACTTTTACAAGAATTCCAGACTAGCTAATCACTCTTTCAATCAGTTTCTGATGTTGATGTGGGTAGGATTCAGTTATTTAATTGTACATTGGTTTGGTTGGTGAACAGATTTGCATGAAAACAACATTAACAACCCCAACTTCCAATATATTTTTCACACCAGAAGAGACTTCGATCTGTACTTCAAATATATATTATTAGCTCCAAAAGTTTTGAAGAAAAAAAATTATAAATTGTTGTCAAATTATAAAATCTCTTTCAAGTAGGCAGTGGCTGTTTATCTGTACCAGCTATTTTCTTTTTAAAAAAATAAATAAATTTAATAAGCAATAAAATATACTTTTGCCCACCTTATTTAATTTACATAAGAATCTCTACTCTCCTTTTTGTAAATTATTTTAAACTTTATAGTTAAGGGTAATAGTGATACTTTATAATGACATTTTGGGTGATTTTTATTTAATAGTATTGACGATTTAGTGTACTTATTTTTGAATACTAGAGTTTCAAAAAGTCACATATAATATAGTTAATTTTTTGCCCCTGTTACTATTAAATCTTAGTTCTGCCATGCAAGTAGAAGTTATATATGTATGTCCATGTATGTGGCATGGCATGTGAATGATGTGGTAATTAAGTGAGTCAGATAAAAAATTTCTATCCACAAATTGACGTGCATTGGATAAAAATGCTAAAAAATTGACTGAAAACACTATTAAATTTATTTAAATTATAATTTGTAACATATCTCTTAGGCTCCGTTTGATTGCAAGGTGGAAAAGGAAAATAAATTGAGTTAGTTTTGGTGAAAATATGGAAAATAAGTTGAGTGATGGATGTGATATCCTCTTGATTTTTAAATTTTTCCATGAAGAAATTTTCTTTGCTTGGTGGTGAGTAAAAATTTTCCACCAAAAATATTGAAGGATGGAGGATATCTACTCATACAATGAGCAACATCTCTCACCTTATTTTATATCTTTTCACACAAACTAACTAAATTTATTTTCCTTTTCCATCTTTGCAATCAAACAGGGCCTTATATTTTACGTCTTAACTCCAAATACTTTTTAACCATATACATTTTACATCTTACCCCTACTATTTATTTAAGGGTATGGTTATTGGCACATTGAGTAAATATCAAACTAATAGGAAGGACACTTTATTTTTCAATTTTAATGATAACACTTATTCAAGTAAAGTGATGTAATTAATAGTATTACTTAGATTAACACATTAACACTGAAAGGTCTTATTTGGTTCGACTTTTAAATCATTCCCGAAATATTACATTTCATTCCATAAAAATTCCAATATTTAGTTATGGTTTTGGCTTGGGAATACATCATTCCAAGAATAGAATATTTCTTTCAAAATTCTCCCTCTTAAATGGATGGAAATAGAAGATTACTCTAGGTATTTTCTTTTGTATTTTCTCTTAAAAGATTATCTTAAGACCAAAATATCCCTCCTACTTATCAATTTTTCGTTTATATTTATATACATTTTAAAATAAAAAATAATAATTTTTTTGTTATTAAACTTTTTCTTTATTAAAATATATAAAACGTCTTTAACATTAATAAAACTTAAATTTTACCTTTATAAAATTGTTAGAAATTATGTTTTAATTTTATATAATGAAGACATTTTGGTAATTCACACGTATTTCTTTCTCATTCTCTTTGAACCAACTATAGATAAGCAATTTAACGTTCCAAGAAGAAAGAATTCATATTCAAAGAGAACATTGACAAGACATCTTAGATGTTAAATTTTTTTTTTTTCAAGAATTTAATATACACGTACCATTTTCAAACCTCGAATCAAATGTGATCTAAATATATTTGTGAAATGTAATGTGTGTGTAGCATTTTTCTTGAGACAAAAATAATATAATTTTGCTACAAGGAGAAGACCAAAATTAAGCAAAAATTGAGGGGCGACAACCTTGACCTACAAAGTAATCTGAAAACAACAAAACCATTAATGGTCACCTAAAGACTTTCCACATTTAACCTAAAGACTTTCCACAGCCTGGGGCCTAGGCTTCATTCTGTGATTTGTCTTTTGGGTAGAACAAGACTCCGTTACAATCTTATGCGTGATTTGTGTGGTTTAGGGACACTTTTTGGATCATGTCGCAACCAAATTTTTTTATGAAAAATAAAATCGCACGGATAAAATTGAAAATTAAAAATACGACAAATTCAAATCTATATTTAAAAAAAAAAAAAAAAAAGACAAACAAATCATTCTCTTATAGAACAGGATTTGTGTAGCCCAACATTACGATCTTAGACCATTTCTATTGGTATGTTAAATTGGTAGTTTTAGCATAAAGCATGCTCTACCGGAATGGGTAAAATGCCAAAAGGGTATTCCAAATAGTTAAAGTATGCTAAATTTAAAAAGGGATAAACATTTACCATAATCGATACTCATTGTATCGGCAAAGGAGAGTAAATACAAAGTGTATGGGTTCACAATTTTTCTTTTTTTAAAAAAAAAAAAAAAAAAAAACCACATCCGATACACATAATGTCAACCGAGGGAATGCACATTCAACTGCATGACATTGTGTCTATCGTCTCCCATTTTACCTTTTTTTATTTTATCATTTTCAATGCAACTTTTTAATTGCTAGGCTAAATATAACAATTTAACGTAACTTTTTGACACAACAGGTACAAATGGCGTTATGAGATCTTGAGTAGAAATTTTCTTTCATAAATGTAAAATGAAAAAATAAAGAAACACTACTATTGAATTCTCTACCCACCACTTTCACAAGAATTTCACACTAGCTAATCACTCTTTCAATCAGTTTGTGTGATGTTGATGTGGGTAGGATTCAGTTATTTAATTATACGTCGGTTGGTTGGTGAACAGATTTGCTTGAAATTAAAATTAACAACCCCAACTTCCAATATATTTTTCACACCAGAAGACACTTCTGTACTTTAAAAATATACTATTAGTTCCAAAAGCTTTGAATAAAAAAATTATAAATTGTTATCAAATTAAATCTAAAACTCTTTTGCTCAAATTGGCAGTGCTATTTTTGTTATAGTGCTTTTTAAGAAAACACTGATCTTATATTAATATTTAATATATTAATTACATCCCAAAAAAAATGAATTTTCATTTTCGGTCAACCTGAAAAAAAAAAAGAAAAAAAAAGGAGTTAAATAGAACTGTCAATTTAAGACGCATAAAGTACTTTCATATCTTTTTATTTTTTTGGTTGGTGAACAAATTTGCTTGAAAATGACCACCAACAACCCGTAAGTTTAAATACTCTCGATGTAAGAAGAGGTCTTTGATTCGATTCTCCTTATATATTCATTTATCTCTCCCACAATTGAACTACATGTGTATCCGTGCATGCATTCTTATAAATTTAGAACAAATATATATATATATGCACTTTAACATGTATTGTATTAATTGCTTCCCAAGGTTTCAAGAGAAAAATAAACGAAGTGCTAGAGCAGCCATAACATGTAGTGTAGTTACGTAGGATAAATTAATCCTATGTATACGGTGTAAGAGCATTTACAACAAGGCAAATTTAATGGTATGATAAGTAGGATATGCTTGGGCGAAAAAGTCTATACCATGCCAGTTATACAATGATAAATCGAACTACATAAAACTGTTTGGTTTCCCAAACAGACTTTGGCAATCCATTTGGTGTCTTCTGTACTATACTAAAATTTGTCGAACTTCTATTAACTTACGATTATTCTTACACTCGGCTGAAATTAGCGTACATTTAAAAAAAAAAAAGTCACCGCTTAACGCAAATAAATTAGATGTATTAATCAATCATGAGACACAAGGTTTACTACTAAAACTAGGAGCAAATAATCCCAACTCTCCGAAAATTAAAGAAAAAATAAAATAATGCGAAATGTTTGGTGAAAAGTCTAGTGGCGTACGTATTCCATGAAGTGTTTTGAGTTTGATTCTCATAGATGAAGTTATTGATACTTTTTGAAATAGTGACGACAGTCGAAGAGAAATATTTTTCCCAAATACCCCACTTTAAAACCAGTAGTGACAACTTCCCCCTACAGCCTATATACCCTATTGAAAATAGTAGACGAACACTTTCACATAGTGAAAATACTTTCATTTAAAAGTATAACATTTTAGTTTCACTTGCTACAAGTATAAATAATTTTCTTTCTACCACTCCCACCCAATGTCAGCATTTTTCATGAGACAAAGAATATAATTTTCCTACAAGGAGAGACCAAAATTGAGCAAAAAATGAGGGGCACCAACCTTGACCGACAAAGTAATCTAAAAACAACAAAACCACTGGTCAGCAAACCTTTTACCTATAACCTAAAGACTTTCCACAGCCTGGGCCCTAGGCTTCATTATGTGATTTGTCTTTTGGGTAGACCAAGACTCCGCTACAATCTTAAGCGTGATTTGTATGGTGTAGGGACAGTTACGTTTCAGATCATGTTGATAAAAAAAATTATGAAAAACAAAATCGAATTCATAAAATTGAAAATAAAAAATATTACAACGACAAATATGTATTATAAAGAAAAAGAGCCAAACAAATCATATCTTCTAGAAAAGGATTTGTATAGCCCACCAATATTATCTTAGACTATATTCATTGATATGTTAAATTGACAGTTTTAGCATAAAGTATACTCTACCAGAATGGGTAAAATGCCAAAAGAGTATTTTAAATAGTAAAGGTATTCTAAATTTAGAAAGGGACAAAGATTTACCATAACCGATACACATTGTATCAGCAAAGGAGAGCAAATACAATGTGTATCGGCTCACAATTTTAATTTTTTAAAAAAAAAGCCACAATCAATACATAAAATGTCGTCTGAGAGGGTGTTGTTAAAGCATTATCAACTGATACACATAATATCGGTTGAGGGAGTGCACATGCACTTAGCCAATATTATATCCATCATCCCCCATTTTACTTTTTTATTTTTATCTTTTTCAGGACAACTTCTTCTTAATTACTAGGCTAAATATAACAATTTAGCATTACTTTTTGACACAACAGGTGTAGATTGCCTTATAAGATCTTGAGTAAAAATTTTCTTTCATATATGTAAAAAGAAAAATTGAAGTACACTACTATTGAGTTCTCTACCCACCACTTTCACAAGAATTTCACACTAATCACTCATTCAATCAGTTTGTGTGATGTTGATGTGGGCAGGATTTAGTTATTTAATTATACATTGGTTGGTTGGTGAACAGATTTGCTTGAAAATAACATTAACAACCCCAACTTCCAATATATTTTTCACACCAAAAGATACTTAATTCTGTACTTCAAATATATATTATTAGTTCAAAAAGCTTTGAAGAAAAAAAATTGTAAATGGTTATCAAATTAAATCTAAAACTCTTTTTCTCAAGTGGACAGTGATATTTATACTATATTATAGTGTTGTTTAAGAAAACACTGATCTTATATTAATATTTAATATATTCATTACATCCCAAAAAAAATGAATTTTCATTTTCAGACAACCTGAGAGAGAGAGAGAGAGAGAGAGAGAGAGAGAGAGAGTTAAATAGAACTATCAATTTAAGAGGCATAAAGTACTTTTTTATTCTTTTATATTTTTGGTTGGTGAACAAATTTGCATGAAAAGGACCATCAACAACCCGTAAGTTTAAATACTCCCGATGTAAGAAGAGGTCTCTGGTTCGATTCTCCTTATATATCCCTTTCTCCCTCCCTACAAAATTGAACTACGTGTGTATCCGTGTATGCATCGCTATAAATTTAGAACAAAAAATATAAAAAAAAATATCTATATATATATTCTTTAACATGTATTGTATTGCTTGCCAAGGTTTCAAGAGAAAAATAAACAAAGTGCTAGAGCAGCCACAATGATCTCAAGTAGTATAGTGTAGTGCAGCTATGTAGGATAAATTAATCCTATGCATACGGTGTAAGAGCATTCACAATATGGCAAATTTAAGGGTATGATAAGTAGGATATGTCCAGATGAAAAAGCATATAATCAAACAACATAAATCTGTTTGGTTTCCCAAACGGACTGCGGTAATCCATTTAGTGTCTTTCGTACTATACTGAAATTTGTCGAACTTCTGTTAACCTACGATTAATTATTCTAACACTCAGCTGAAATTAGAGTAACTTTTTTTTTTTTTTCAAAGTCGCCACCTAACACGAATAAACTAGATGTATTAATCAATCATGAGACACAAGATCTACTATTAAAACTGGGAACAAATAGTCATAACTCTCCAAAAAATAAGAAATAAAACAATACGAGTTAAGGTCATGTGCAACTGCATTACGATCCCGATGAACAAATTAAAAACTAGCTACCTCCGTATTCTTAACCAACTCGGTAATATCTTACAAGACAGATCAAAATTCAGAACAACGTTGTAGAGAATAGTAATAGGCATACTACAAAAGAATTTGTGAGATTAATTCTAGTTATGGGTGTGGAACGAAGTATTAATTGTTAATATTAAAATAACTTTATTATAAAAAAATAGAGTGATACTATTGTTAAAGTAATTAGATTTATTATTAGAACAATGTAAAACTTTAAAAATATATATTATAACTTTTCAGAGTAGTACTATATTTTAGCAAAAAAATTTTAGCAAAAAAATATTTTTTTGATTTCGCCATATGATAGCCTAAAACAATCAACATTAGTTTGTCTAAGTGGTTAGAACAAGTCTTCTAATTCTTTGAAAAAGAGAAGATTGTATATATATACAAGGTAAAACTCTCTAGAGACCAAGATTCAATGTTTACCATTGAACCATTGCTTATTTATTTTGTGAAAAGTCTGGTGGCATATTCTAATATGTGTTTTGAGTTTGATTCTCATAGATGGAATTATCGATACTCTCAGAAATAGTGACGACAATCGAAGAGAAACATTTTTCCCAAATACCCCATTTTATGACCAGTCGTGACAACTTCCCCATACAACCTACATACCCTATTGAAAATAGTAGACGAACACGTCCGCGTAGTGAAATACTTCCATTTACAAGTATAACATTTTAGTTTCATTTGTTACAAGTATAAATAATTTTCTTTCTACCACTACCACCCAATGTTAACAATGTAGGCTTTGTTAAATTAAAAAACGGAAAAATTTAAATTCAAATTAAAGTATCCCACCAATGATGACTTGCATCAAAAAAATGAAAAAATCTTAGAAAAGTCAACAAATGCCTCCCCTTGCAAATCATGTTTGGGTATCGGACAACAAAGAAGCCAGTTCATTCACGTGTTCAATCTTCAAGCTCAATTTCACATTTCATTATCCTTTCCCATGGGATTATTACTAAGCCAGTTGACCTTGACTTCCATTAATTTCCAATTAAACTTCCTTATCCGTGTATCACTTGTATACATTTTAATAATTTTAAAAAAATAAATAATTAATAGTCCATGGTTAAACGTAATTTTAACCCTCTTGATTTTGAATCTTATTACAATATATTTTTTATGGAAAAAAATTACAAAAAAAAAGAGTATATAAAAATAAATATACTTACATAACCAGATTCAAGTTATCAATACTCAATACTTTTAATAGTAGACCCATATTGATACTCTCAACTATATAACAAACTAGGTCTTACCTGTGCTAAACGACACGATGTCATAAAAAAATATTAAGATTGGAAAAAAAAATCTCTCTGGCTGAACTACAACCAAAATATATATTAAGAAAATTACATATTTAAAAAATCACACAACAAAATAGCAAAGTCATAAATTAAAGATTGATATCCTTAGGATGGTAATAGGCAAACTCACATAAATTATCTACCATAGATAGAGATGGTTTGGTAAATCTGGACTCAAACTACCTAATGAATATCATATCCAACCCGACTGAGGTGGATTTTACGCTTAGCTCTAAACTTGTCTTACTGCCCCATTAGTGTCTGGTTATGCTCTTTAACCATTCTTAATCATTCGGCGGTATATACAAAAATTTAAATGTGATTTATAAAAAGAGTTACTAGTTATTGTTGTCAATAAAATGGAAAATTATAAGTACAACAACATTATATATTTTCAAAATTTTAATTAAAATACCATCCTTAGTAACATCGTATAGAAATGTAAAATAATTTTTTAAAATTGTTTAAGTTTGTAAAATATTAAACAATTTTTTTTGTTTTTAAAATTATTAAATTAACATAAGAATTAGGTTGCAACTGAGTTTGACAGTAAAATGATCTGAATGCAAGTTAAATGAAGAAAAAGTGGGTTACAATAATTTTTCACAAATTGTCATGATATATCTTATTTTATAGATCTCGATGAGTGTATTTCAAATATATAACTTTTAGTAAATTCGAATTTTTGTATTTACATTTAATGCATTTTAAATTTAAAAAAGAAGTTGATGAGAGAGAGTGAGTAGATTGGTGGAATAAAAGAGAGAGAAAAAAATTGTTGACCTATTTGATTTGATATTTTAACACATCTAGTAGCTCAAAATTTATCTAGTTTATTGTAATAAAATATGACCATTGATTTAATAAATCAGTAATGTGATTTTTTTGTTCCTTATAATATGGATATAATTTCCCTATAATATATAATATAGAAAAAAAAAATAAGATTCTAGCATGTATTAAATTGAATGTATAATGAAAAAATAAATAAAATGTCGTGCCCACCGGCACATGGGGCCGAATTCAGGGCACCAACTAGGCCAACCATTTAAACACCTTTAGGCCAATATTATAGGCAACTTAAACACTTTTGGGCCATAAATGTGGTGTTTTATTTAAAATGTCTCGTTATTATATGGTGACACTCTCATACTTATATACTCATGTTGAATTTTATAATTTTTTTATGTGGAATTATTAGTTTGAGCCGACCATTCTCAACATAAAAAATAAATAAAAAAGAAGAAGAGGTACACCAAAAATGGGAGTGGATGAGTACACCATATAGGTTATGGAATGTCCCATGTTGGAATGTTGAACAGTTCACATCGTAGGGTAAGGTCAAATGGAAGAATAGATTTTATTTTTATTTTTTTTGAACAAAAATGGTTGAATAGTTTGAAGGTTTCGAATATGACATCCATTTCAAATGTAGCATTATATTGCTACATTTATTATATATTATTAAACGCACGGAGTAGTAATACTTTTCAATTGTTGAATTCCTAAAATATTTTTCATTTTTTAAAATAGAAAATAAAAATATTTCTAGAACCTAGATTTAAATCCATGATTCAATGTACGAAGAAAATATATTTTTACAACATGAACAAACATTCAAAAACTATCATATTTCATTGTGTTTTAAAAGTTACATAATGCATGTAATATAAAAATTATTAGGCAATAAATATTACACACACATTATATGCATCACAAAAATTGTATACACGTATGGTCAGTCTCCTATTTAGACGGTCCGTACGTGAACTAGACTTTAGCAAACGGTGTTTTGCCGCTAAACATATCTCCAAATGTATTGGCAATTGAGAATTGGTAAAAATCCGATCCATATAAAGATAGTTCGTACCACAAACAGAACTATATATAAATATTTACTAGAACTTATCGCCTGTGCAATATAATACTCAATAATAACTTGACTTTAAAAAGCATGTTATTGCATTTAATTTAATAATGAGAATATATTTTTGTCGTATTTAAAATTATGAGTTTGAATCATGAAATATAACCCTTTTGGGAGAAATAAAGAGGAAGAGAATATGAAAAGACATTAATGTAATTAAATCAGGACACTAAGGTTTCGTTTGGTTTACAGAAGGGAAATCAATTTTCTTGTCTTTTTTATGTAGGTGAAAAACTAAAGTTCTTGTCAAGTTTCTTTTTTTATATTTGGTAAAGCATGGAAAGTATTTAGGTAGGGGTATTATTGTTCAAAATTTTCGTAATAAATGCTAGAAAAAATAAATCCCATAGGTTTTGAGAAGAATAATTTTACCCCCTACTTTCTCTTCTATCATAAAAATGTTTCCGAAATTTATACTTACCAAACAAAGAAAATGAAACACTTTTCTTTTTTAAATTCTCAAATTAACGAATTAAACGAGGCGTAAAAGAAAAATATGTTTAATTAATAATACAAATATATTTATGATAATTAAGGTCTAGAAGATATTGGAGGGAGTTAACATCTGCTCTAGAAGAGCTGAAAAATAATATTAATTCATTATTTGCTTCAAGAAGGAAATCAGATCACATCAATCTTTATCCAAAGGACACCTCATCCTCCACAATTTTCTAATATTTCAAGGTAGAAATTATTGAACCAAGACAAAGCAAACATAAATACATAAATCCATAGTTTATATAAGATTTGAAATTAGCAAAAGAGTTGACATAAAGCCAGTAATTACTGTGAGCAGGGACAATAAATAATGAATTGACAAAAAAATAAAATTAATAAACATTATAAATTAATGGACAGCCAAAATAGAAAGCATTAAGACCATTCTAACGGTTATTACCACTAATACAAATTTCTAAAATGTCAAATTGTATAAAATCTTTTAAATAGGCTGCGGCGGGGCCAAGCGTTAGATAAGGTGGGCCCACTTCAATTTTTAAAATGTGTTTATTTGTACTAACTATTTATTAAAAAAAAAAGTTTAAATTTAATAAGTAATAAAATATATTTTTGCTCACTTCATTTTACGTAAAAATTTCTATTATGCCCCCATTTTGTAAATTATTTTAAACTTTATAGTTAAGAGTAATAAAAAATTTAAAAGATTTTAGAGTCCATTTGATAACAATATGAAAAATAAAAATAAAAATAGTTGATTTTTGTAAAAAATTAAAAACTAAATTGAAATATATAGTGAGATATCTTCTTACTTTATGATTTTTTTCATGGATAAATTTTCTTTGGTAGTTGAAGAAAAAAAAATTTACAAAAAATTATAAAGGATGAAAGATATATATTCATAAAATAAGTATGAAATATAAAATATCTTATTACATATCAGTCTTTATTTTATGTGTTTCATGTTGTTATTAAATGGAGCCTTATTATTTTAAAAAGTCATATATGTTATAGCTAACTTTTTTGGCCCCAATATTATTAAATTCTGGTTCTGCCACTACAAATAGGAGTTATATATATGTGTCCATAAATGCGACATGGCATCTAAGTGACATCGTAAATGAGTCGTACGAAAAAATTATATCACTTAATTGACGGGTGCATTGGATAAAAAATGTTGAAAAATAATTGAAAACACTATTAAATTTATCTCAATTAAAATTTGTAATGTACGTAATACATTTAACGCCTTAAGACCTTATATTATATCTTACTTCCAAATATTTATTTAAGGGTATGGTTATTGGCACTTCAACTGAATCTTCTAAAAATCCAAAATCTATGACAAGTGTCCCTAAAAATACAAGCGCTAAAAATCATATTCAAGTATTAGAGGACTCACTTAGAATATTAATAACTATACTTTTTAAAAAAAAAAATTACATATTCAAATCTTTTTCGAAAACAATTCAGTAGCCCCCACTGTCCCTTAGCTAGCTCTATCATGTCGCTATTCAAACCTAACATAAATTTTAAAATTTGTATTGGAATTCTCCAATTCAAAATTGGAGGTAATGACGCAAAATAGCTTCTCTAAATATTAAATTAATTGGAAGGACATTATATTTATTTTTTGCACTCGTTTAGTTAAAATAAAGTAATTAATAGTATTATTTAGATTAATACATCAAAGCCAAATGTGTTTGAGGCCCTACGCGGAAAGAATATAATTTTCTACAAGACTAGACGAAAATTAAGCAAAAAAATGAGGGGCGCCGAACTTGACCTAAAAAGTTATCAAAAACAAAACCATTGGTCAGCGTACCTTTTACCTAGAACCCAAAGACCCGCCTGGGCCCTGGGCTTTATATGATTTGTCTTTTGGGGCGAAGAAGAAATTTTTTTTTCCAAGAAAAAAGAAAGATATAATTCTTTTTTCTTATACTAGATTACTCTGCACAAGCGAAAAGTGTGCGACTTCATGTAAGTACTTTAATGATAATGGTATATGATCTAGTAGTTAAGTGTGCTTTATATAGTTTAGGAACAGTTTTAGATCATGTTGTAACCAAATTTTTTTTATGTAAAACAAAATCACGTGGATGTCTAAATTATCCTGCATATGCGATGTCTATCGCATGTATATAATTTGAAGTATAAAGTTTGACAATAATGATAAATGGTTCAGTAGTTAAGTATGAAGTTATATTGTTATGTTAAATGTTCGACTCTTGTTGCAAGTATTTTTTTAATATACAATAAAATCGCAGAGATAAAATTGAAAATAAAAAATATGAAACAACTTTAGGCGATTGAAATAGGTTAGATATTTCTTATTATACATAGAAATTAGCTTTCACTTTATTAATACATGCGAAACTAGTGGAATTCAAACTCGAGTGGCCTATATGAATTAGAGTAATACACTCATCAAATTTAGCTTTTGCTTGAAATTAGAAGTTATATTTTTTATTTATACATATATATATATATGTGTGTAATTAAATTGAGCATATAGTCTCTCTTTTGATTTAACATAATATACACAAATAAATTTAATATGCAACGTGGAGTTTTCAAAATTCGAAACGTATTGAAACCGTAGTAAAACGCTGGAGTGAGCATGTATCCAAACTTTTTATCAGAAAGAAAAAACAAAATAAAATTTTAGACTGCATTAAAAAAAAGATCGAACTAAAAACCAAAATCTATTTTTAATCAAAAAGAAAAGGTTAGCAAGAATAGATAAAATTATACTTATTCAATAAATATTATACCGTATTTATTGAATAGAAGGTCCACGTATTATTCCAATTAGGCACCTAAATCAGAAGAATCTGCACTGATTTAAATATAAATCAACATCAGGTGTCGGTTCTGGTTGGCCAGTTTCACAACCTTTAGTGCATACAAATTCAACCATGCAACCTAATCACTTCTGAATTTTTTTTTTTAAAAAAAAAATTAAACTTTAAACAAATCCACACGCTTTCACCAGTTGTCTCTATATATATACATTCACATTCAGAAACTTCCTCATTTCCTCAACATCACCACCACCCTCCGGCTGCCATCATGCAGTTGAGCCGCCTCTGCTACGTTTTGCCGGCAGACTCGGACGAAATCGAGCCAGTTCACCATAATCATGATAATCAAACATCAACAAAAGAGCCACAACCCCACCGCCACTGCGGCAGCCAAGTAACCGCCATCCTCCGCCACTCGCTCCACCGGTTCTTTGACTTGAAATGGTTAACCTTTTCGTGTTTTTGTTATGCAAAAAGTCAAAACTCCGGTTCTTTCCACGATACTGAAGGAGTTAACTTCTCCGAGAAAGTCGGTGGCGATAATCCGAGGACTTTTAGCTATGCCGAGCTCTACATAGGCTCTAGTGGATTTAGTGAAGATGAAGTTCTTGGAAGTGGAGGTTTTGGTAGGGTTTATAGAGCAGTTTTACCGAGCGATGGAACAATCGTGGCCGTTAAATGCGTGGCGGAGAGGGGGGAAAGGTTCGAGAAGACGTTCGCAGCTGAGCTGGTGGCAGTGGCCCATCTCCGCCACCGGAATCTTGTCCGCCTCCGTGGGTGGTGTGTCCATGAAGACCAATTGCTTCTTGTCTATGACTACATGCCTAACCGGAGCCTCGACAGGGTACTTTTTCGGCGGCCAGAAAGTAAAGGGGCAGCGGCACCACCACTGCTTAGTTGGGAGAGGAGGAAAAAAATAATTGGCGGGTTGGCGGCGGCACTTTATTATCTACATGAACAATTGGAGACTCAAATCATACACCGGGACGTGAAGACTAGCAATGTTATGCTCGACTCTAATTATAACGCGAGGCTAGGCGATTTTGGCTTGGCTAGGTGGCTCGAACACGAGCTTGAGTACCGGATAAGCACGCCATCGGTCAAGAACCGGCAGTTCCGGCTGGCAGAAACCACCAGAATTGGCGGCACGATTGGGTACTTGCCACCAGAGAGCTTCCAAAGACGGAGCATTGCCACAGCAAAGTCCGACGTTTTTAGCTTCGGGATCGTAGTGTTGGAGGTGGTTTCGGGGCGGCGAGCAGTGGATCTAACGTTCCAAGACGATAAAATTGTCTTGCTTGATTGGATCCGAAGACTCTCTGATGAAGGGAGCCTTCTAGAAGCGGGGGATAGCCGGCTTCTAGATGGGTCCTACAAGCTTTCCGAGATGGAACAGTTGATCCATCTCGGACTCCTATGCACCCTTCATGAACCGCGGTCAAGACCTAACATGAAATGGGTAGTGGAAGCGCTTTCCGGCCAATTTTACAAGTTGCCGGATCTTCCTTCCTTTAAATCCCACCCTCTATACATCTCTCTATCTTCCGCCAACAAGCAGTGGCACCAGCAACACGAGATCACCCAACACCGTCACCTCCAGTGGGAGGTCATCATCCACCACCACCACCACTACCGCCAGCGCTACCACCGTTTCATCCACTTTTGTTACCGCCAATGGAGAAACCATGTATGCAACAGCAGAAAACGGAGATGGTGATATCCGGTCTACCGACAGCCGCCGCTGCCAATCGAGTCCTTTTCTGATGGTCGAAACTCCTCGCGAAATAACCTTCAAGGAACTTGTTTCTGCCACAAACAATTTCTCTGATTCTCGAAGAGTGGCAGAGCTAGACTTCGGAACGGCTTACCACGGCTTCCTCGAAAACCGCCACCACATACTCGTAAAGAGACTGGGCATGAAGACATGCCCAGCGTTGCGAGCCCGCTTCTCGAACGAGCTCCAAAATCTAGGGAGGCTCCGCCACCGGAACCTCATACAGCTCCGTGGATGGTGCACTGAGCAAGGAGAGATGCTCGTGGTCTACGATTACTCGGCGAATTGCCTCTTAAGCAACCGCCTTTTCCATCACGACCGGAAGATCCTAAGATGGAACAACCGTTACAACATAGTCAAATCGCTGGCCTCGGCGATTCTTTATCTCCATGAAGAATGGGAAGAGCAAGTGATCCACCGGAATATTACCTCCTCCGCTGTGATTCTTGATCCAGACCTAAACCCGAGGCTCACTTGCTTCGCCCTAGCCGAGTTCTTGACAAGGAACGAGCATAGCCACCATGTGGTGATCGACAAGAAGAGCTCGGTCCGCGGGATTTTTGGGTACATATCGCCGGAAAGTATGGAATCTGACGGTGGTGCCACCACCATGGCTGATGTTTACAGCTTTGGAGTGGTGGTTCTCGAGGTGGTTAGCGGTCAAATGGCTGTTGACTTCCGGCGCCCCGAGGTACTATTGGTGAGGAGAGTACAAGAGTTCGAAGCACGGAAGAGGAAGTACGAGGAATTGGCAGATTGGAGAATGGACGGAGAGTACAATCACAAGGAGCTGGTGAGGCTGGTGAAATTAGGAATGGCGTGCACGAGATCAAACCCGGAGTTGAGACCGAGTATGAGGGAGATTGTGAGAATACTTGATGGGAATGATAGATGTTTTATGGAAGAAGGGATGAAGAAAGAGAAAATGGAAGAATGGAAAGAGAAAAATGCTTGTTCTTTGGCATTGGTTAGGAGAATCCAAGCTCTAGGAATACAATGATGCACCAAATATGTAGCAAAAGGTATATAGATAGATAATGTATAATTAATGTTTTCCAGGAGTTTGATTTTTTTTTTTTTTTTTTATTTTTTATTTTGTTTTCTTTCTTCTGGGAAATTTGTGAACTTGTTTTATTTTTTGGTTGGTGGTGAAATATCAGCGTGTGTGTTATCTCATATACACTTTCTCATAACTGAAATTCTGATTATATATTGTTCTGTCAAATTGATCATTAGAAGAAGAGTTCCTATAAGTTGTAGAGAACAAGAACAGATTTAGGAATTTAATTGAGTTAATATCTACTCAAAGAATTTCAGTTTAGAAAGGTTTACACACTCATGCACATATATACAGCCAGGCTCTAAAACTGACCAGTTCGTTCGCTATTGGAGACATCTTTTTCGTCACTAGTGGATTTACCTTTGAAATTTTCGTCATTGATAGGCAATCTGCAAATGGATGGTCCATTTGAGAGCCTGACAACATATATATATACATATGAACATTTGTAGACATGGATCTCTCCGACCTCCCTTCATAATGTTTCCTGTCAAAGGGATTTCATTATCAATTGTCGATACATACCAAGTTGAGCAAAGCAAAGAAGAATTCCCGGAAGCTGAGCCTTTCCATTACTGTCCCAGTCCATTTCTTCTGCAATCATTCACATAATCGAAGAGAGTGTTAAAAGAACATGTATAAAAGGCAACTGCAAATCTAATAAGTAGCCACCCAGTAAGTGAAATCAATACGTAAATCTAATGTGAAGAGGATTTATCCCGCGGAGAATCCCCATTTAATGCCTTCCTAATCTTTTGTCATATATATAGCACATATATGTCGCACAGAAAGGTTTTTGTCAACATTAAACTAAGCCTTCTAATGGATCAACCCTTCAGTGACCCAAATATGTTTTTGGGTAAATCATAAGTGGTTTGTTCGTGTTCAGTTAATGGGTCGAATCAAGAACTATCAGCTTAAACTACAGACAATGTTTCAAAAATTCGCTGGACCATATGCGTGCAATTGAGGGCAATAAAAGAAACTATAATCGAATTCACTGGACCACATGAATGCAGCTTCATTATACGGGGTTTGTGAGATTTGGTACATTGATTATGTCCCGAAAAGGAAATGGAAATGTCAATTTGAGACGGAGGGATTACATTACTTGTCAGGTGTCCTGCTTCTCTCGTATTTTGAAAGTATTTAGAAACCATCAAGAATCCTTTTCCTTTTAGTGCATATATTAATTGCATCTCATAAACGCAAAACTCGTTCAAAGGAAAAGGCAGCAAAGGAATGAAGTAATCATAGTAATGCACCTTAAAAGTACTTTCTTAGAATCATAAAATACCAGCAGAAAAAAACACAGAATCACTATGGCGTGTCCAAGCTAGCTATACAATGATACTCACACTAAAACATGTAGCAAAGAGTATATAGATAGATAATGTAAAACTAAATGTTTTCTAGGAGTTTCATTTTTTTATCTTTCTTCTGGGAAATTTATGAACTTTTTTTTTGGTTGATGGTGTAAATATCAGTGTGTTATTTGATATACCCCCTTTTTTTCATAATTGAAATGCTGGTTATATATTGATCTGTCAAATTCATCGTTATAAGAGTTCCTCTAAGCTTTATAGAACAGATTTAGGAATTTAATTAACTTAATATTTACTCAAAAGAATTTCAGTTTAGAGAGTGGTTCACAGAGTCTTGCACATATATACAGCCAAGCTCTAAAACTGATCGGTCTGTTCACTACCGGGGACGTCTTTTTCGTCACGAATACATTTACCAACAAATTTCCATCACTAAAAGCCAGTTGCAAATGAATGGTCAGAGCCTGGCTACAGAAAAATAATATATATATATATATTCATACATATGGATCTCTGATTGATTCCAGTCAAAAGCATTTCATCATCTGTTTCAATCGAGCCCCATTTGACCAAAGCAAAGAACAATTCCCTGAAGCTGACCTTTCTCCATTACCGTCCCAGTACATTCCTTCTGCAAGTATATTCATGATGTTTACCTAGCCCCCTTCCTGGTCCTTCCGAACAAAATCTTTCAAACCCTGGCTCACAGCTAGATAGAGAGAAAAGTGGGAAGATTGAATCTTAGTATCGCAAAAAAATACATGTAAAAAAACAAAAAAAAGACTAATAAGACCACCAGGGCCACCACATCTCTATCTGGTAGTAATACCAGTAACTTTATTAAGGCAGTAATTATGCATATTTGAATCCTCTAGGTATTCATAGTATCAATTGATCTTTCCACTAATATAAAAACGGAAAAAATGAGCAAGGTTTTGAGATTATTTCAATATCCGTTTCCATGATATTCCTTCCTAATACTTTCATAGCTTCATTCATGAATTCCATGCATATTTTTCCATGATTTCTCTCTTTCTATTTCCATCTGGATAGGCAGAAGTGTGAGTGTCATTTGGCCTTGTGTATTTTGATTTTATACTGTTCAGGATCAAATCCTTTTTCTGTTCTTGTTGTATTCCTAATGTCCAAGTATCTCAGTCCTGGAAGAAGATCAAAGATGCAAGGCATCACCAAGTTCCGAATCACTACGACCTCTCGAGGTCACAACTAACAAATACTTGTTCTTGCACTTTATGATAATAAGTTAAGAAATTCAGAACTTGCCTCTTGTCATTTCCCTAATTCATGAGCATCTTACTAAAATATTGTATTTTTTTACTTTTCGGGAATTTTGGTAAATTTTCTCCCATATATGGTATGTTATTAAATCTATCTTCATCATACTCAATCATTACTCAAAATGTAATCCCATTATATCACAATGAATTCCTAAGATTTTGCAGCTAAATCAACATAATACTGCAAACAAATGTGTTTGGCAACCCAATTCCTAGCCTTGGAGCAAAAATTAGCCTACACAATTCCACTAATCTTTGCTCAAATTCCAATTCCAAAGCTCAGAATTGGGTGGCCAAACACGCCATAACTGTAATCACATTTTAATCTAAGCATTCACATAGTAATCAACTACCCAAAAATCAATAATTATAGTGAAAAAAAACCTAACTGACACCTGCTAAAATAGCATTCTAGTTCATCCATATATCATCAGTAAGGCAAATATAAATCCGCATAACAAATAAATAGCACAAATATCAAGCTTCAATTATGATCAGTATAAGCTGCTCAAGGTACGGTAACGTACCAGTACATCTTAAATCTTCACTGAATGCTAATTATTCAAATTGAAATTTATTGAAAAATGAATTGTATATAATAAGAGATTAAAGAATATTTGAAGAACAGAGTCTTACCCCCAGTGAATCTTTCGCTCCTTTTGTATAAGAGATGAAAAGAGTAAAGTGGAAGGGAATTGGATTCCCCAAAAGCAATGTTGAAATGCCATTATCACTTTCGGTAAATCTCCGACACATTGCAGTACAATGTATTAGAGCATCTCCAATGCGATGGAAAAAATTGTTGTTCAATGCACCCATCAATAATATCAATCAAGCGTACATGGTAAAAAGGAGAATAGACATGGTACATGTTACTCTTTACTTATTGGTCAGATTTAATTTACGGAAGAGAAATCAATTTCTTTGTCATTTTTATTGATGTGGAAAATTAAAATTTTTGTCAAGTTTCTTTTCTTTTGTTTGGTAAAGTATGAAAAGTATTTAGGTAAAAGGGTATTGTTGTCCAAAAATTTTATAATAAATGCTAAAAAATCACAAAAGAAAATCAATATCATAGGTTTTGAAAGAAATGACTTTACCTCATATTTTTTTCACTGTTAGAAAAGTGTTTCCGAAATTTGTGCTTGTCAAATAAAGGAAATAAGAGACTTTCTTTTCCTAAATGCTCAAATCCGTGAATCAAATGAAGCCTTAGGTCTCGTTAAGAACGGAAATCAATTCCCTTATTTTTTTATGGAGGTGAAAAACTAAAGTTCCTGTCAAGTTTTATTTCTTGTGTTTCGTAAAACATGAAAATTATTTAGGTAGGAATATTGTTGTCCAAAAATTTTATAATAAATGCTAGGAAATCATAAGGAAAAATCAATCCCATGAATTTTGAGAGGAATGATTTTACCCTATACTTTCCCTCTGTCAGGAATCTCGGAATTTGTGCTTAATAAACAAAGAAAAAGAAAGATTTTTCTTTCCTGAGTGCTCAAATCCGTGAACTAAACGAAACCTTAGAGTAATCACATGTCATCTTTTATATTTTCTTACTTTTATTTTTAAAATTTTAAAATATTTTAACTTTTATTTTATAAATTATTTTTTTATAAAAATTATATTTTTAAAAAGTATGAATTAAGATTTACCAAACAAGATCAACATTGTATATAAAATTATTAATTTTATTTTCATGAATTTTTTAATTGACAATCTTTCGAACAATTGCATTGAAAATATTTTTTTTAAGTTTTGTCCATTAATAAAAAAAAAAATTGCCACATAAGAAAAATGTGATCAGATGTTTATAGTTTGAAGCTCTCTACCCATTTTTGCATTGGAGATCTTAACACGGGTATCGGATCATTTCTTGTGTCCATTAGTTCGTATTACATAGATGTAGTAACTAATTATTTATGTCCAACTCATGTTGTGATGGTACTTACGTGAACTATTGCAGTGATAATTATGTGTTCACTCAATATTTGTTAGGATAGTTATAAATCATTATTTATATATAAATAGTTTTATTATTAATTGTTGTTTGTATAAATATCAATTTGAAGTTTAATATCTAAATAGATATTAAAAATATAATTTGAACTATTTTACCTCTCATTTATCTTTCAAAAATTACTTCCTTTCAATTGACAAGGGTAATTTTTGACATTACTTTTCTTATTAAAATTATTAAGAAATTTTAATGATATCTACATCTTATTGCCAAAGAAGCAAACAAGAATCCATGTCGCTTAAATCTATATCCCTTGGGATGAGACTTTAGAGATCAATCAAAAGTCACCTTAATTTGAAACTCAAACCCATCACGTTAGCAATATATATATATATATATATGGTTGTAAATTTGTCCCTACCTGTCCATAACCTAAGACTGCATTTGGCGAACCAGATAAATAGTTAAGATAAGATAGGGTAAGAGTTAAAATTAATCAAATAAAAACTATGTGAAAAATGATAAGACAGAAATCAGTTGGATAAAGATAACAAATTTCAAGATAGCTAATCATTTTTTATATTAGACTACTTAAATTTAGCATGTCTATAAAAGTACAAAATAAAATTTAGCATGTCTTAGACCTCCCTTAAATTTAAAAAAAAAAAAAAAAAAAAAAAAGCCCCGGATCAAATGATATCTCCACCCATTTTTAGTCGAGTGAGCAAGAAATGGTTCATCAAACCGCGAGTAGTTGATTAATCTTTTAAGAGATAATGATAAAATATTCCCCGAGAGCTATGGCAAAGTCCCTTCAAGAAACAGTTAATTCGGGAGGGTTAACCTCTTTTGTGTAGCCTACTACCAATTTTTAATAAAACTTCTGTTTGCTCAAGGGTTACCCTTTCTTAATTTTTCCCGTAGATAGCCGGAGATTTGAAATCTGATCTTGAAAGTTATAACATTGTCTCTTTTGCCACTTGAACCATTAGGCTAATCTAACAGTGATCCTCAAATTGAAACGGCAAGAGTAGAACACTAATATGCTAAAACAACTTCACAGTGATCCTAATTTGGTTTGAGAATATACATACACAACTAATCTTACAGTTGGAAGCATGGGTTGATTGATCCAAAGAAGAAAAATGAACAGAGATCAAAGGTAAAGAAAATTTAGGAGGAAAAAAAAAAAAGAAAGAATCCATCAAACTACTAGTCATCCAATATTGGCCATCCTCCACTCCTGCCTGAAATTACCGTCGACAACCTGCGAATCTCCAGTGCTAAAAACAGCCCTCTGTCTCTTCTTCAATGCTGCCGCCTGTGAAATTACGCCACTGCCCATAGGAGAAACCGGGCTTCCGTTTGAGGTCAAGCAGCTATCAACAGAGCAGTCACCAATACGAGCCGGCATAGTGGTGGGGCCGTTTTCTCCTATAGGCAGCACCGAGGTCGAACCGTGAGAGTCGATAGTGGCGGCTTTGATGGCTAGCTCCGAGAGCTCTTCTCTTGCAGCTTCGAGCCCAGCTGTGGCCGCAGCCTGGTCATTGAGGGCTTTGCACGCTTTTTCGAGGATTGATTGTAGGTATCTGCTTTGTGCTTCGATTCGGAGTTGAAGGCGGCGTTGAACCTGATTTTGGATAGTAGAATCAGCAGAGTTAAAAACTCAAGTCTGTGTTTTGTTCGTCAAGAACTCAGTGCAGAGAATTATTTTCACTATAAATAGTGCAAATGAAGTATTTTCGTTGGCATCAAAAATAAAAAAAATAAACAGCACTACTTTCTAAATAGATGGTTTGCATCAAAATGTGAAATCAAGGGAAACAAACACGCTGTTGGCAGTTGTATATCACTATATCCGTTTTCAAATTAATAGTGTCACTTACTCCGGTCCCTATTTAATAGTTCACTATTCTTTTCTGAGATATCACTTGGACACAAGCCAAACACCATGTTAAAATCCCAAACACAAACACAAATTCTTGGGTCAATCTCATGCCATTTTTGTGCTAAAAGATTCTCAATATGGTGTGGCTTAATCATTGTGGACAAATGTTTTTCTCTTAAGTAAATGAAGAACTGTAAAAATGACTAAATTCGAAACTCAACAAGGCCACATAACACAGACACAGCGTAAAACACAAACCTCCAGTTGCTCGTGCAGTCTTCGCTGGACTTCCATCTGCACCCGCAAAGCCTCAGTGACCTGGTACCCACTGTTCAAAAGACGGAATAAAGTGAAATTTCAGATGAATTTATATAGTTAATTGTTGCCATAATTATTTTATTACGAAGACTGGGACACAAAATAAACCCTATAAGGTAACAATATAAAAAATAAAAAATTGCGTGACTCAATTAATAAAATCCTATGTATGGTATGGTTTGACCAAAGATTAAAAAAACAATACCGTAACTAAAATAAATTCCATAAACCAATCAACTCTATTAATAATAAAAATCTGGAATTTCAGAAAAAGAGCTAAAATGGGTAAGACACAACGATGACATACTCGTTCAAATTTTGAGCCATCATTCTCGATGAGGCCGATGTAGATGAGTCTGTGTCCTGACTCTCCGCAATGCAAGATACTGCAATCCCAAACTACAATTTAGTAATAAACAACGAAAATTTCAACTGTTTGAATGCCAAGCACATCAGCTAAATGGAAAATGGAGAATCTATTCGAAGGTGAACAAATTATAACGAAAATGTCTCTTAACCAAAGAGAATCACGCATTTATATGAGAACTTGGGATGTCGAGGCCTCTTAAGTACATATAGACCCTCCAGTCTGCACACACTGGGCCATTATATCTATACAATAAGGGTTGATGGTTTTCAAATCCCAAAAAAGTTTCAGGGACAAAAGATTGGATGGTTGAGAGTTCAAGATGCTTTGAAAAGGGTTGACACTGACAATGCCTTTGGCATCGGTTACGACTAGTTGAGGCTATGTTGGAGATGATCATCTATCATGCTTCATTATGGGCTTCAAGTTCTAAAGAATTCCAGAATTTTGGAGTTTCTTTCATTACGAATGATGGGTAGATTGTTGTGAAGAGGGTTTTATAGAGATTAGGCTATTTGGAAAGGTTGCTGGTGCGATCTGGTTGGGCTAGGGTTTTTTAGGTTATTGCAGCTAAAAAACTTTCTTTGTTGTTGTTTGGTGGACTGCTGGTCCTCTTTTGTACTCCTTTCCTAATAGGGGCTTATACCATCCGGCCCCTGAGATAGAAAAATTTTAGGATCTGGTCCAAAACTTTTTTTTAAAGGATACGGTATCTGCAAATACCATAATATTTGCCTCTAGTGAGGACTCAGATACTTAGATACTATTATGTAGATTATTGGTTGCCCTTTGTCCTGGTGTCTTTGGGTCTTTATCTAACCTAAAGGTTCCAGTACACAATAATATTCGGTTGATGAATTATTTTTCGGTCACATATACTAATTTTCTCATTCACAGATCCTAATTTTTCTCAGCGCAAATACTGTATCTGTGACCAAGAAAATTAGTATTGCAACTGAGAGATACCAAAAAAAGTATCTATAGGGATCGCATCTTTTAAAAAATAATATCTACGTGGATCGCATCTTAAAAACTTTCTATCTCGGGGAGTAGATCCTAATTTTTTCTTCCTAATAAATTCTGATCCCAAAAAGAAATATATATATATATATTGATATTTAGTCACGGACATGTTTGCAGTAGACAAGCAGCTCTCCCACAGAATTAAGTATTTGTGCCTTTGGTGTTCCCATATGTTTAGTTTTGTTTAATTAGAGATTTTACTCAAAGCATATCTTATTCCTTTTTTTTTCATTTTTTTTACTCCCTCCGTCTCAAAAAGCTAGTCCCAATTGACTTTTAATACTTTCAAGGAACAACTAATTTGAACCTAATCAATGGTCAAGAATGCAATTCATTTTCTATTGTGAGATATGGTACATTGATTACATACCGAAAAGGAAACAGGAATATAAATGAGACATCCCGAAAAGGAAATAGGAGTATAAATGAGACATCCCAAAAAGGAAAGTGGGACTATCTTTTTTGAGATAGAGGGAGTACATAAAAAAGCACTGTACTTAAATACATGTAAATATAGTAGACTTGCAAAAGTTCACAACTGTTAGTCGTTGAATGTGCACACAAGGTAATACAGAGAATTGAAGTCCATACCATCCTTACAGTTCTCTATCAAGTCCTTGCAAGAATTCTTTCCCAGCCGGTATTTCTACAAGGACGAGACATTAAATAAAGAGAGTTGGTGTTTGAAAAGAGACTAAAAACGTTGTCCATAAAAAGCATCACATATCAAAAAAAATGAAATCTCCGTTCTTTACTTTTGTTATTTCCTTTTTTAATTTTAATTTTTTTTATTCATTTTGTTGCATGTGTTGTTGACATGTTTTTGGAGTGTTTTTTTTCTTTTTTTTCGGACAGCACATTGCAATTAAACAAAAATTGAGAACAAAAACAAAAGCACAGAAATTGAAAAACCTGAAGATGTGACTTCAAATGGTAAAGGGTGAGGCCTTTCACTCCCATGGTTCTCATGATTGTCTTCGGTGTTGCTTCTGCAATGTAAATAAGGATATCTCCAGAGCGTTAGCTCACAAAATCCAACAACAAATATTTTGATACTGCCAAAAGAAAGCTGAGCTGTGATTGAACAATAAATAATGAATGCATAATCTGTTGAGTCAGTCTAAATAGTAACAAAGATCTACTATCTGTAGACACTAAAATCTGAGGCTCTCTGGCTATATAGATTTGTCATTGTGAAATGCAACTGAACCCAGTGTATCTAGCCTTAATTGCTTAGCTAGTTAGCTTTTTGCTATCTCGGATTCTCAGTGTATCTAGGCCTCTTAGCGCACCTGACTAAACCCAAGAGGTGCATTTAGACCCTCCATTCCGACTGCACCAACCCACAATTTTTTAGGTAGTCCTATTATTTAAATGTTAATTCTAGATATTGTTTCTTGTTATGTATTGTACTAATGCTTTATACACCCTGTGTCTCAAATTAATAGTTTCACTTCCCCTTTGGGATGTCTCAAATTAATAGTCCCATTTCCTTCTGGGGGCATAATCAATGTACCAAATCTCACAATATAAAAAAGTTGTATTCTTGACCACTGATTAGGTAATTAGTGTTTCATTAAAAAGAACCAAAGTTAAAGTGGAGCTATTTTGAGACAAAGGAATTATATAATTTTTAATGCAGATAACAAAATATCTTAGTTATTTTTTAGATTGATTGTTACTTTAATGCTTACCATGTGGACGAATGAAATATAATTTGGATATGGGTGTGTTAGTGTGCAGGCCGGTGATTCTGGTAATAAGTAGACTAGCCAATATGTATTCGTGTATGGAAAAATGAAATACAGATTAGAAATTAATGTTCCAGCACACTTTCAAAAAAAGGTTCCGGGTCTGCCCCCGTAGTAGATAGGGGGCATTCACGTATCAGTTCAGTTAAGTTCGGTTTTGAGCATAGCTTTCAACCGAACCGACCCTGTCAGTTTTGTCTAGTATACTAATCGAACCAACCAGACCCCAAACAGTTTTGGTCAGATTGGGCCATGGGCTATGTCATTCCTATATTTTTTATGGACCTTTTTTATTTTTGAACCATTTGCTTGGGCCTTCTTTATTCCAGTTCATTTCTTCCTTAGAGAAAAACCTTGTGTCCATGCTCTAAAAGACTATAACGGTAGAAATTAGAAAGAGGTTACTTGTATATCTTGGTTCAGTTCAGTTTTAGGCAGTTTTGTAGGGCAACTGATTCACTTTCTTTGCATAAACAGGAGTATTAAAACCGAAAAAGGAAAACTGCACCGACCTCCTCGATTCTTCATTTTTTCCAACTGAACCAAACCATGCACCTTAAGAAACCGATCGGTTTATCCCGGTTTAGTCTGGTTTGTTGGTTTTTTCAGTTTTGTGGTCATCCCTAATACTGAACTTGGCAACAAGATAAACAAACAAGGGAACCTCTGCTTAGTTTTGCTGTAATAATAAGGTAATAATGTCTCAAACCCAAGAATATACATGTTAAAATGCTCTTACTATACTCAAGTTTGAAGCCTATAAATTTATGTAAATGTTATCCACAAGAGAATATGCTTCCCATGCAATGACAAATTATCACAGTTGCTCTAATTTGTCTATCACGGGACCGCGTACAGCCAATAATTGAACCGAGTAATTCCAAAACACAATTTCTCCCTTTAAACATCTTTTCCTACTTGTCCACACTAAAAACTTGTAATAGATATGTATTTCGCCGAAAAAATACAAAATAACAGACTTAACAATGACAATTGAGGCATAAAGTAAGCAAGGAATATGATTTAAAGAAATGAAAAGTTGTTTAGTTGTCCTACTTGAACAATTTTATAATCATTTATTAAAAAAGTAACCACAGATAGTGAGACAGGTTCAAATTATGACCCACATAGATGGCAATGATTAATTGAAACTTATAATGAAGCATATAAAAAGAGGGATACTAAGTGGTACATAACACAAAATTCAAAAAGTTTCCGCATAAAGTAGCTAAAGCAAACACCAAATTAGGTGTAAACTCAATATGAAGAGTTTGAAAAAAAGGTAAGGGCCCGCTTATGAACTGTTTAATTTGTAAATTAGCTCATCAAGAAATGATGATAATCACTCTGTTTCAATATTCCATCATTATATGGTAATGACGGATTATGTAATTTCAACTAATTTATAAATTTCTCTAGTTTGGTTTCTTAAGGATCCCTTCGTTGCAATAATATTTACTTTAAGTAGTTCGTTCTAAATTGATGAATCGTAGACATGTAACTACTTCCGTACCAAATTAAGAGTTTATTATTCTCTTCTGGGACGCCCTGAATTAAGAGTCTAGTTTACCATTTTGGACGTAATCAATGTACCAAATCTCAGGGTAGTAAGCCAAGATTTTCTTTTTCGGCCATTGATTATGTTGAAAATATTGTATCCATAATAAAGTCTAGAAATCAACATGTTTAGGACAGAGGGAGTACTTGGGTATGTTTGATAAAAGAAAAGTTTGAAAATATTTGAAAACACAAGTATTTTAATGAGAAGTTGGAAAAAATTGAGTGATTTGCTAAGATGTTCTCCATCCTATTCTTATTTTCCAGGGAAAAAAAAAATTACACGGCACCCAAAGAATTTTATTACATGGAAAACCAAAACACTAATATAACAAATTACCAAATCACTCATCTCCTTTTTCCATTTCTCATAAAAATTATAGTGTTTTCAATCATTTTAACCTCACAAATTTGTTTTGTTTCGCGAAAGCAAAATTACTATAAATATGACACTTTTGGGGCAAAGGGAGTATTACCTAATTTCATTTCAAGTTATTTCTACCAATTGTGCTATTTAATTTCAGATTTCTTAATTCTTGCAACCAAATAAGAATAAGCCATTAATACAAATAAATTAACTTTCAAGTGGCCCAAAATTGTAAAAGTACTAAACAGGACCTGCAAATTAACTTGAATTTATATCTTAAACGTAACAGTCCACCATGACTTAAATAACTTCTAACATTGCCCTAATTTTAAGCTAATCAATGATAAAAAAAAATAAACGTATTTTTCATTTTGAAATTTAGTACATTGATTGGCCCAAAATAAAATGAAAAACGATATTCTCTTTGCCGGAGCATAGTACTGCTTTAAAAAGTTGTACCGTATGCTTCTAAAGTTATACATTACTATTGCACTGACTATAACCGCTTTCGCAATGATATCCCACCAAACTAATAATGCAAACAGGTAATTAATCATAAAAACACCCAATTTGCAAAAAGTGAGACAGCCAAACAGGGCCTTAAATAAATGTGTGTTGATTAGTTACTCACTATCAGGGCCACCGAGCTGAGTGACAGCATCAACGAATCTCTCATGGAGCTCCGAGGTCCACCGGAGCCGGGGCTTCGGATCCGATGTCAAAACCAAACACGGATCTCCCATTATGTTCCCCTCGTCAATCATCGACCCCCTGCTGTATTCGCCCCCTTCCAGTTCCAGCGGAAGCGAGGGAATCCCCGAGTACATTTTCCTGGGAAAATCCAGCTCCCCAAGTAAAGAATTTTCCTGAGAAATTTCAGTGACCCGTTTAACTGATAAAAGGGTTTTCGGAGCCCCGAAGGTGGGGGAGTGAGGAGGTTTTTGGGTGAGTAGTGTTTGTGTATTGGGAAGAGGAGAAGCATGCATATGTGTGTTAATGGAGGACAGAGAGAGACAGAGAGAGAGAGAGAGAGGGGGGGGGAAGAGACAGAGATGTCTTGTTGTTTACTGTCTCGCCGTCCTTTCTCTTTCTGTACGTTTTCTCTCTCTAGACTCTACTTTTTTTTCTTTATCTAAACTTGTTTTTTTATGTGTGTTTCTTCTCATATGGACCCACTTTGTTATACAAATTATAATACATACTATATTTACACTTTTATATTTATTACTAATATCTTTTGAAATTCATTTAATAAGAAATGAATATAGTCAGATACACTTGGTCCATTTAAAAAAATTTGTTAGTAAAAATTTTTATAATACTAAGTAATAAAGTGTTGAAGTGTTTTTAAAATAAGACTCACATAATAAAAGGTGAGTACACTCACATAAACTCAACTCAAATAAGAAAGTGTGTTGTTAAGTACTCGCGTAACATCAAGTAATGAAGGAAGGTATTTGCGATAGATAAGAGAGGGTGTTAAAATGTGTTTTAGTTAAATTCTTGAGGGGGTGTTTGTGATAAATTTAAAGGGTGTAAATAACATTGTCCATATTTATTAAGTGATAATGGGCTCTAGGGCATCGCCTGTAATATTTTATGACTTTAAGGACGGATTCATTAATAAAAGGAAGTAGTATTGATTTTATAATTTGATTTTATAATAAAGATATTTTTTATAATATTAATTTATTTTAAAAAAATGATAAATGTTAATAGACAAATATATCCCTAATATAATATTTGTTGGTTTTCACAAACAGATTATATTACAATAACAACAACAAGAGTAGGCTATAAATGAACTTACCTTATAAATAACACCGCCGCCACTGCTGGTGGTGGTGGTGGTCAGCCGGGGTAGTGATGGCGGTGAGCTAAAAATTTGAAGCAAAATATTAAAGTATTAATTAATTAATAATGTATTGGATGGGAGGTTCCTTGATTATGGATGGAGGGGACCTTTTTAACATAGATCTTCCACCACCTCCTCCCCTTCTTATCTCTTTCATTATTCTTTATTTCATGTAGATTTTTTTATTCTTTTCTTTTTATATTTTGTTTTTTAATCTCTCTCTATTTTTGTTTTTTATTTTTACGTTTTTTATATAGTGTTAAAATTGTTTTAACACATTTTGTTTAGTTATTTGTGTCCACCTATGGTATTAAAATATTTTTAGCATCTTCAGTTTAATTATTTATATTTACATGTGCTACTAAAACCTTTTTAATATATTCAGTTTAGTTATATATGTTCACTTGTGGTACTAAAACCTTTTTAGCGCCTTCAGTTTAGTTATTTGTGTTCACATATGATATTAAAACATTTTTAGCACTTTTAAACAATTGCTGCTAAAATTATTTTAGCACCACATGTGAACACAGATAATTAAATTAAAAGTGCTAAAAAGGTTTTAGCACCACAAATGAATACAGATAACTAAATCGAATGTGCTAAAACCTATTTAGCAACATTTTAGTGTTGAAAAATTGATACTAAAAATGTTTTAGCACCACAGGTGAACACAGATAATTAAACTAAATGTGCTAAAACCTATTTAGTACAATTCTAGTATTGGACAATTGGTGTTAAAACTGTTTTATCACTATTCCAGTGTTGAAAAATTAATGCTAAAATTGTTTTAACACCATGGATAAACACAAATAACTAAACTAGAGGTGTTAAAAAGGTTTTAGCATCACATGTGGACACATATAACTAAACTGAAGTTGCTAAAATCTATTTAGCACCATTCCAGTGTCAGACAATTGGTACTAAAACTATCTTAGTACCATTCTAGTGTTGGACAATTTGTGCTAAAACTATTTTAGCACCAAGGTGAACACAAATAACTAAACTAAATGTGCTAAAAAGGTTTTAGCACCACATGTAAACACAGATAACTAAACTGAATGTGTTAAAACCTATTTAACACCATTCTAATGTCGAACAATTTGTACTAAAATTATTTTAGCACCATGTAATTAGTTATTATGTTCTATACAATTGGTGTCTTTTAGAGTCGTGAGAAAGAATGTTGTTTGGATTTTGTAATTTTTGATCGAGATCGGTGCTAAGTGTCTTTTGGAGACGTGAGATGTTATATTAGGATTATTGTGTTATTAGTTAAATAAGGAAGGGACATTAGTGTTTTTTTTGTGCAATGTCCTTAATTTATACTGTTAATTTATAATTATCCTTTACAATTATGTTATTATTGAAATGGACCCTTATGCCCAATTTTCTCATTTATTAAATATTCTTAGATATTATTACTGACATGTATTATAAGGATTGTATTTTTATAAAATACAACTAAAGTACCATTTACGTAATATGCTTGGTAAAAATAGGCAAAAAAAAAAAAAAAAAAAAGCATTTTCCTTATAATATACGAGGTAACATTGTCAAAAAGAATTATACTTAGAGTAATGTTATATGCGCTTGTACCCTAAATACCACAAATTTGAAATATAATATTATTTTTTTTATACATTAGCAAAAATACTTATTACTTAGTATTGTGGCAATAAAATGGGAAGTTTGATCGCACTATTATATAAAATATAATATAATATATTTACATGTCACCAAAAACTCTTTTAACCTTTTAATTTTGGAATAAACACCTAATTAAACCCTCACTCTTATATTTGGTTAGGGGTATTGTGGTGAATCTGAAAACTGAACGCCCGAAATGTACTAATCTAAATTGATTCGTTAAAAATTGAACTAAAAAAAAATTCCAAATCGAATAAGTTTGGTTCAGGTTTGGAGTGTGCTAGTGTAGACTGAACTGAACCGAACCATTGCATATATATGACTCGAAGATAATATTATTTCACTATTTAAAATAAATATCTTCATAAAATTTACAAGCTCTAATGAGAAAAAAACTTTTTGAACTATTATGAATATTGAAATTATATTATAAATGTAAGAGTTAATATTTTTCTAACCAAAATAAGTAGGAGAAAGTCTAAAATTATTATTTTCTACAAAAGTAAGTGTTGTCTTACAATTTTTTTTATTTTTTTTAAAAGGTAAATATATGAAAACCTAATAAAACCGAGTCAAAAAGCTTGGTTCGAATCCGAGTTTTGAAAATTTAAACCAAACTGAGCAAATTCAATTTGGATTTGAATCTCCCCAATTTTCAACCTACCGAAAACATCCTTATATTCGGGTCACCGATTTATTTCACCGTTCTAAACATTCTCATTAAGAAAATATTTTATTTTATCTTTGGCATAGCTATAGCATTTATCTTTGACCCTTCTTGTGTTTAATATGTTTTTCCCTTTTTTTTGCTTTTCATTCAAAGAATAAAAGGAAGATAAGGACCTATATATTATTGACCTCAAATATTTTATTTAAAAATGTAGTTTTTGAAATATATATATATATATTGAATCTAACATGTCATTAATGCTACCAATGCACATTTTTTTTTAAAGTAAATAAAATCACAACTCTACAATAATCAACTACAAAGTACCAAATAATAAATCCGAACTAGGCAATATGTTTTCGAATCGTGTCACACATCAAGCACTAAGTTCTCAAAAGATATAGAAAGATATACAGAGGAGGTAGGCTAGTTTATAAATAACTTCAAAGCCTTACTCTAATCAAACTACACTTATAGTAGGCCTAGCTAATAAATCTATATTATATATTAAGCGCGAGTAAAGAATTTTATGTATGTACATAAAATTATTAAATTGCCCTCTAATTTCATAAATTACTATAAAATAATGTGTTAAGGGGCCGGAATTAAAACTCATGACTATTAACATGAGAACACAATTTAATTATGCAAAAATATTAATTATTCTATTGCGTACACACTAGCTTAAAGTGTGCACCAAATCTTGTAACTTTAGATTGAAAGGATAATTTAGCATTACAAGTGAAAGTTTCATCATTGAAATAATGAAAGTTTGTACCTTGTTCCATTAAATTTGGGTGAAATTGTGCCAAAGAGGTGTAAATTGTCAAAAATTTATAAATAAACTATTTATTGTCAAGCTTTATACCATAAAGTATAGAACAAGACAATAAATAAATTTTATGAATAAACCCCCACTCAAAATCGTAGGCCTTGAGACATTGTTTAGTTTTGAATTTGAGGACACACCAACTTAAATAAATGAAGGGTGATTTAGATTTTCGTTGTCGTTTATTCCTGCATATTAAACATTGGGTACCAAAATTTTATATAATAGGTGTTTGGGTGCCATTTTGGACGGAATCCGTTAGTCAACACGGTCAACTGTTAGCTCCGTTAATTTTTGATCCAATTTACCCATTTGTAGACACCCCGATCCGTGACCCCCGCAAGAACCCTAACGACCTTCGAGAACTACTGTTTTTAAGTCCGAGACCCACCCGAGCACCCGAAACTACTCTTGGTGGGTTTGTTGGCCAACAAACATATTTTTTAGAGAGATTGTCGCACGACATATCACATTATCGCGCGACAACCCCTGATATGTCGCGCGACAATCATGTCTTGTCGCGCAACAATCGTGTCTTGTCGCGCGACAAACCCCTCTGCACCTGACCAACCACTTTCTGACACATCACAGTGTCAGAACCCATCACTTCAGCCGTTTGTCGCGCGACAATCATTCCTATGTCGCGCGACAAACCCCTCTGCACCCGACCAACCACTTTCTGACACATCACAGTGTCAGAATCCATCACTTCAGCCGTTTGTCGCGCGACAAAGAGATATGTCGCGCGACACTTGCCCTTTCTGGGGGAATGTCGCGCGACAATCTTCCCCGAGCAGTATAAATAGGCCAACACCCCCAAGGGTTCTAGACGGCAAATTCTCGCCACAATTTCTATACTAAAATTCCTTATTCTCTCTCATATTTTCTAATCTTTAAGCCTTCTCCGGAAGCATCTGCGATAACATTTATTTTCGCAAGAGTCTCGGATCTAATCTTGGCACTTCGGGTGCCACCTTCTAGAGTCAGACCGCTGAAAATATTTCTAAGAGGAAAAGCTAATATTCGCCGGAGGTCTTCTCTGCCGTATTATATTTTTTCTCTCTTATTCTTATATATATCGTCGGGAAGGTAACTAAAGTCTCTTCTAGTAATTAAATAAAATATTTGTATATTAGTTTTATCGTAGACTTGTTTAAAACTCGATTTTTCTAACGGGGCGCTGCCCCGCACCCCGCGACCTGACCGGGCAGGTCGATCCCCGTCCTAGTAAGCGAAGTGGCGACCAGGTTATGGTAGATTCCTAACGCGCTCGAAAATCAGGTTTTTATTAGTTATTTCCATAAAGCAGTAGAATATCAGTAAAAGCATCCAAGTTTTCCAACATAGAATAAACATATAAGACCACTAGAGACCGAAAGGGCGGAATGGGTGCTTAACACCTTCCCAAACCGTAATATAGTTCCCGAACCCTATAGAATCCTGGTTTCGTAGACAAACGTGTAAAGAAAGGCTTATCTGTAGCCTTTCCTCTTACACAACTATTTTGTCCGTTTTCTCGTAAAACGTACTGGCGACTCTGAACAAACCCTCTTGCATCTAGAAATAGGATAGAGGGACACCCGATATGAATTATCAACACATAGAAGCAAATGGAACAACGGAATCCTTTCCGATGTTTCAGACGCCCACCAACGGGAACGAGAACCCGGGGGTCGCATTTGCGGATTCTCACACCATTTTACCCCTAAATAAAGACAAAACATATTGCTCTTACTTAGGGATAAAAAGGATAAAAATTAAATGAGTTAAGGGTTGACCAGGTTGACTAACGGATTCCGTCTAAAACGACACCTAAACACCTATTATACAAAATGTTAACACCCAACATGTTTGATATACAGAAACAAACGGTATTCAAAGTTTAAATCACCCAATTTATTACTTCAGATTAATTCACATTGCATATCTCTTTAAAAGAGTATGATAATAGTGGGGAAATAATTTTTCTTTACTAGTGGATCTCAATATCTCATTGTCAAAAATGGTAAAAACCTCTGTCCAAGCAATTAGGTTGCAATAATCTTTTAACTAAATTGTTTAATGCTTTAAAAACAAGGAAACGGCTTCTCTTCTTTTTTTTTTCTTCTTCTTTACCATTTGTATATATCTCTTTTGTAAGGTTACCTTCTTCCCGTGGGTTTCCTCGCCCTTTCCAATTTATATTGTCAAAAGTATTAGTTACTAAAAATGGTTCAGTAGCCCGTTATTGTTGGATTTAAAACACCGAACTCGGCCAATAATTCTCTAAATTGAATCGCGACAATGCCAATAATTAGCACCCTCTACAAACAAAAATTAGTCCATCACTCCGCCCCATGAAAATGAACTCTCAAATAAAAAAAAACAAAAAATATTACTAAAAGTATTTTACGAACTGCGTCCATAATTTTTTTATTTATTTTAAGACAACCGCGTCGACAACTTTAAGCTTTATAATCATCCATGAATAACGTAACAAAATAATATAAATCCACTAATGTGAATGTTTCCATATATGTTGTACTTTAAACCAAGGTGGGGGTGGGGTCGCATATGGGGGTGGGACTATTGGGAGTTGGGACTGCCACTAAAACTTAAAAAATTCAACAGTTTCCTTCTTAAGGATAATCTTTTTTATGAGCTATTATTATTATAGTAAATTAATTAAATATCTAAAATTTCGACGATAAAAAATGCGTAATATATATCATTTTTTTAGTTAACTACCTTTCTGATTGAGTTTTATTGAAATTTGGTAAAAATGATCTACTTATCATTAATATCATTTTCACCAAATTTCATGAAAAAATTCATATGTTTATCCTTCTTAAAATGGACGATTTTTAAGATAACTTAAGAACGGTCTTTAGTTAAAAGAAGTGGATTATATATGCATATATATTTGAACACAATAGTATATGGTGTAAATACATTATTTTTTTTACTATATATATTATAAATAAATAAAATATAAGATACATGTTTTCATTACTATTGTAATTAGTCATACTACTCTAAGGGTGCGTTTGATTGCAAGCATGTAATTTACATGGAAAGAAAATAAGTTCCAGGTAATTGAATTGCCTAGAATTGAGTTGCATGGAAAATGTAATTAAATGTGTTTGATTGCCTTAATTTTCTACCCGGAAAATATTGGTTGTATTGTGGCATTTTTAATGTAGAAAAAATTATGGGTATTTTTTTTTACATAATTTTATAGTCATGATGGATCTTGTTTAATTGATCTTGATGAGTAGATTTTAAATATAAAATTTTTATTAAATTTTGAATTTTGTAGTTTAAGTTATAGCATTTTTAGTGTAGAAAATGGGTAAAATGTTGTCTCGAAAACCGTGCATGGAAAATAAAAACTACCCCCCCCCAAAGAAAATATTTTCCTTGTTTACAAGGAAAATGTAAGTGTGTGAGCAAAAGTTGGAAAATATTTTCCCTAGAAAAAAAAAGTCAATCAAACACCTTAAGTCATCAAATCAAGTGGAAAATACTCCCAATCAAACACACCCTAAACGAAATCCTAGACCAATGCTTTCACAGTTTCACCAACTAAGTATGCATGGAAATAGTTTATTTTAATAAATTAATACTTTGTGATTCTAAATAATAGGTACACATTGTAATATATTTCAAAATTTTGTGATAGAGTTTAGGTGAATAATTAAAGTATATGTGTTTACAATAACAATTAAGGGTTTAAATCTTATTTATTTATCTTTAAATTAACGAATAATAATTTAATTTTCAAATTAAAAAAAAAAAGTGGTTTTGAGTTGAGGTCAACCATACAAACAAGAAGGGCATGGACCACCACCAATAAAAATGTCCACCCCCACCTAATCCACCTATGGTGGATTTCAATCATTGAAATTTAAAGTCAACTTACTTGGGAGAAAGCCCCAACAATTAACTCCCAAATTAATCCCCCCACCTGCTCAACTCAAACTGTCATCATTCACCAACTACATATAGAAGAATTATATAAGTTCATGGTCTTGTAGTTTATTGATCTCATAATTGGAGTTTAGTTAGGTAATACTATTCTTAAAATATTTTTTTTGTTAATATTAAAGTAATATAAGATAGTTAAAATATGATATATACGTATAATGGTTATTTACTTTAATATTAGTGAAAACTGTTTTAACGATAATATTACTCACACTACACCAGAATGGCCTTTTTGTAACGGATATATTCCATTAGAAAAAATGTTTCTAACACACAAAATCCGTTAGTATTTAGGCGTGGGAAACACTTTAGTAACAGATATATCCGTTACTAAAATTAGATAAAATCCGTTACAAAAAATAAATTTGTAACGGACTAAATACATTGCTAATCCGTTACTTATACTAATTTTAGTAACGGATTTAATCCGTGAAAACTCCTAAACATCCGTTACAATTAGACGTAAAAGTAATTAAATCTTTAATGGTTTGTAACGGAATAAATCCGTTACTGATGAAAAAATCGTTGTATATTTGTAATGGTCAGAAGCCGTTACAAAGTGTAAATTAGTTAAAAAAACTATTTTTTTATTTTTTGTCCATTATCCCTATACAAAACGATACAAATTCCTGTAATTATAAATGCAACTAGTTTTAGCAGCACAATTTTAGCACACAATAAAAATTCCGATATAATGATCAAATGGTATCATATAAACCAATATTCTTTCAAAAACTAACGAACTAGTATTCATCCAAAACCACACCAATATTCTTACAAAAAACATGTCCATCCACAAGTATAAGGTAGCAAAGATGTCCAACAATACATCAAACATACTAAAACCAAAATGACCAGGTCAATATATAAAAGTACCATCATATCCAAAACAAATTACTCAAAAGTGCACATAACAAAGATAAAAGTAAATTAGATATACTTCAACCAAGACTCAAACAAATTATATAACCCCTAACAACATAGGCAGAGAAAATATCATTGGCACATTAAGGGAGCTTCCATTTGAAATTAGCCGCCTTACTTTTTGTATAAGACTTCAAAGAATGATAGATGGGAGCGGGGCTTATGGGCGTCGGTCCTCTGCCCTGTAAATGAAATCAAAGGAAAGTAAACATAAAGCTAGGTTAAAAGAAAGAAAATATTTTCAGGATTAATATTTGCTAAGTGAAAAATATCAAAATGCACAAATGAAAATCTAAAACATTATTGGAAAAAAAAAAGTGTACTTAAATAGTGTTATTAGCCCCGGAAAAAGAGTGCACGAACTTGAGCACCCTAAATAAATCCCTAAATGCACAAATTTAATCACTTAAGAGTAGGATTTCTTTCCTAATTTATATACAAGGAAAAGAAGGAATTTATATATATATATATATATATATATATTTAGATACAATAAGCACATTCAACGTGTCCTAGCAGCACTACATATAGATATGTACATATGTCAAGTACATGCATAATTTCAACTAACACTTTGAAGTATTTAACTATATATATAAATATATATATCATTATATTGCCTTTATAAACACCCAAGTTGGTGCTGGCCTTCTTTTACTTGTGACTGCTAAGCTTTAAGCCCACTTCAAGAACCAACTTTGTGTGTCTATGGTATAGTTGGTTTTGCTTGATTACGATGCTTTTTACTTTATATGTAAATATCATAAAGCATGATAAACTTGATTCATTTGATGTTGGTTGCTGCTACTGGGTTGTGTTCTGTATTTTGGGTCGAAAAAGTTATTAAAACTCCATGAATTGTACATATTATAGCAGATTGGTGCAGTTGTACGAAAATAGTGATAATTAAATGTAGGAAACTCCGTTTTATGCACCCTAAATTGCATTTGAAACTAAATACATAGAACTTTCCAGAAATGCAATATATAACGTCCAGGTATCAGCTAATTAATACAGTTTATTAGTTAAAGTTGGTACAAATCCAGGCTGGATTCTCAGGACAGCACTCACTATTTTGGTCATAACTCTTAGGATACTTGGAATTTTCTTTTCAAACCACTTCCTAATGAAACTAGACTTCAATACCTTTCTATTCATGTGTCATGATCTCAATTTGCAATAAGGATGACGAAGTTATGCTTGTTGGAAGTTGACTGCCAAATTCTGTAAATCGCTAGTTTGGATATAATGAATTTATTTCAAGAATTTAGGGCATTTATCCTAAATTGATGTTTTTAAAAGTTGTGGATATATGTAACCAAAGTGTACGCAAACACTAATAATGAATTTGAACAAGTGAAAGCACAAATTCAATAAATTAACAACAAATATCAGTAATAATGAAAAGGAAAGAACATGAAATTGTACCTTTGATATACGCCAATCTAATCTTCAATATCATCTATCCTCATCTATTTAATTGGTCGAAATCATAAACTAAATGTATAACAAAACATAAGAATTACCAAACTGAATAAAGACTTACGAGAACAATGGTAAAAGTCAAACAAATTATGTTATAAAAAAAAGAGCAAAAAAAGTTGAACTTAAACAAACCATTGCTTACCCATTTCATACAACAAACCCATGAAAGCTCTACTTTTAAACTAAATGTGATGACTCAGGAAAAAAGTATAATTGGATTGGTGAGCATAAAGTATCTATAAACTCCATCCTACACAACCCACAAAAAAATAAAAACTCAAATAAACACACACATACACACATATATAAGAGAATAAAACAAAAATTGGTTCATAAGCAAGCTTTCACGTACCTTACAGTTGGTTTGTTAAAATTGAAGAATGAATTGCTTTTGGAACGACCTCTACTCCATGCCAGTTTACTACATAACTTCAGCGTATCCCCAAAATCAGTAATGTTAACACGACTGTAGTACAAGCAATAAATAGAATTCTAGTAAAAAAGGCTAAATAGTTTCAAAGAGTTAAAAAGGAAAAGACTTTCGCACATAAAAGGTAGTATTAGGAGATAAAAGAACAGCAAACAAATATAATAAAAGATAAAGTAATATAAATTATCATAAACTCTATACAATTATAACAAAAATTCCTTTAGGTTATTCTAGCTTCAGGCCTTCAGTAACCCTCACTCATAATCATATTAAAATATCTGTAAAATTTAAGTTCACTCAGAAAAGGGAAAAAAATCAAAATAACTCATTTTTTTGGAAGAAAGTAAGTTAATTACCCCCAAAAAAAGCTACAAAAGGATAGCCAAAAGGCCAACAATTACTAAAAAATTATACTGATTAACTGAAAGCAAAAAATATACAAGTATCAATGTCTTACAAAAAAAGCATCCTATCATATAATCACCATTTTTTGTAAACAACCCACGCTATCATGTATTTATAAGCATGATGTGAAAAAAAATCGAAAATAGATAAGTTCATCTAATGGAGAAATAAAGATATAAACAATCATTTAAGCCGAATGGACGAGTTTCTGTGAGGTCCTCAAAGAGACAGATTCTCAACGATGGAATGGATTTGAGGGACAAAGAGGACACATCCTAAATGATAAATTTCAGTTAGGTCAACATGAAAAATAGGAACAATAAAGAGTTAGAATTTATAATTACTCAGATTCAGAACATATTTAGTGGAAATCATTGACAAATCTCACTAGGAACAACAAGTAATTGCACTCGATATCAAATAACACCCAACGATACAAAGAAATTGAAGAAGGAAAAGGGCTTTCTTTATGTATATAATCCTTCGATCTTCATAAACAAAATAGATCTAAATAAAAAAATAATAACACAATCCAAATCAACAAACAAATAAAAATTACAGCAAGATTGAACATGTATATTTGAGCAATTTATATATATTCAGACCTATCTTATATGAACTTATCTGAAGAAACTAGGGTTTGGCGAGTAGACAACTAGGGCTTTGAGCAACCAGTGGAGAGTCTAACGTCGGCAAGAGAGAAGAGGCGAGTTTAGGGTTTGTTACGCTGGAGAGAGATGCAGAGATGATAGGCGGCGATAGCGGGAGAATGACGACGGCCAGAGATGGAACTTTAGATCTTTGGTTTGTATGTTGTCTTTGTGTTTTTAATAATCAATATTAAGCGCGAGAGGTGAAAAATTGGGCGGCGTTTTTATTCAGTAACGGATTAAGTAACAGTTATTCCGTTAAAAGATATTTTTTTAGTTTATTACTTATTTTAAAAATGAAAACACTAATATCTTTTACGCCAGTAACGGTTATTGAATATTAGTAACGGACTAAGCACGTTATACAAGTGTAACGGCTATAATCCGTTACATATCCAAATATTTTTCCGTTACTAATAACTCCAATTGGTGTAGTGTCATTTAATAAAACGTTACATTCTTCGTCTTCGTCTTTGTCGTCGTCGTCTTCGTCTTCGTCTTCTTCTTCTTCTTCTTCTTCTTAATTAAGTATAAGCAATAGGTAAGGATTCGTGTTCCGGTGGACGAGGCTAGGTATGGGTGGGAGGACTTGAATCGTTGCTTTCTTACAACTCACAATACATTTTAACTTTATGGGGCAACACTGATCCTTAGCTTCCTAATTCCTGTTTAGTTTGATTTTAGACAAGGTTAAGCATTTTGTTGGAGATGGTTTGGTTTCTAAACTCATTTCATCTTTCCTTATTCTCCCTATCGTTGATGCCGATGGAAATCCTAGGACAGATGGAAAACTGACTCAAAACGTGTTGACGCATACACAAGTAAAGCATGACTCAACCGTTGCAGTAACGTCGCGACCTTCAATAAAACCAATATATAGGTCATATTGATCCTTGCCTACCTTTTGAGTAGGCCGAATAATCGGTAGCTCATGAAGCTCAAGAGTCAAATAAATGAGAACACAATGACCGAGAGTCGCATTGATCCTTGCCTTGGCTGTTTTTAGGCCGAATATTATCCCTCTCATGAAGCTCGAGAGTTAAATGAATGAGAAATCGTGATCAAGAGTCAATTATAAGCTTTTAATTCAATGGCAAGTCTAATAAGGAGAGGTTGATTTTGAAGTCGACTGAGCAAGTAAGTTTTACTGGATAATTAAAAATGAAATATATTTTTAGAGGCTAATTATTCTAACTTTAAAAAAGTACCGAATCTTACAATTGAAAAATAATTATATTCCTATATATTGATTAGGTGGAATATGGTTTTTTTTCCTACTCTTACTCTTGTCATTTAGACCAAAAGATCTATATTTGCCATTAACCCAACATAAAAAGGCCGCTGACCCACCAAATGAGAGACCACATTTTGTTTTCTTCATCACCATTTTGTACGAGTCTTTTTCTTTGTTTCTTTATAACCCAACCCCCCCCCCCTCCCCACCCCCCTTCTATCACTCTAGATATATAAATTATGCGTGAACGTGACACAAAATTATTAAATTATCGCTCTCATGCTAAAAAATTAATGTTAAATACAAATTATCACAATTTCCTGTTGTGAAATTCGGCATGCAAGCACGTTTAATTACAGCCAAACTAAATGTAATTATATGATTAATTACTGTAACGCATGCTCATTAACCTGACTGTATCAATTCTTTCAACAGCATGTTGGTCGCACCAACTGTTAATGACCAGACTACTCAAAAATAATTGCCATAAGAAATACATTCAACCTAGGTTTGGACTCAATCGACAACATAGTTACATTGTAATTTTATCACTTTGTACTCTCATCGAATTCTATTTCTTCGGCTTCCACAATCCAAACTTACATGTTGCAATGGAACAGCAGTAAGGCAGACGTTGCATTTCCACTTCTTGGCCAACTGTTTTAACTGTTATGGCGCGTTGTAGTTTAATGATGCACGGAAACGACTTGACCCTACCACCTCAAAATGAACAAAACTTCATAATTAAAGCCAGACATTTGTGCCACACCATTACTTAACAATTAAGTGCAGCAAAGGAGCAAGATGGTTAGTTGAAAATTATTACTAAATCCCGATCATCCAAGACTAAAGCGCACAAATGGTCAGGTCAGGCTTTTAGTTCTGTCTCAAAGTGAGAGGCAAATTTTGGCTTCGGGTCTTACATTATGGAAATGAAATGATTGTAATTCATTGGATGCATGAGTAACAAAAAATGAAAAAAATAGCGCGCAGGACATTTCAAAATAAATCAAAAGCAGGATATGCGTTCAGTCTGACATGAAATTATGTTGAAAAGTTTTCGTGCAAGGAGCCATGAACCTGGTAATATGTGTTCTAGACCATTGATTGTGATGAAATTAGTACGTTAAGATCAGAGAGCAACTCATTGAATTGTACTTTTCCTTTTTCATTTTCCCCCTTTTTCCCTGGTAATATGACTGGAATGAGCACTTTTTATAGTTGAAATTGGTACTTCGAGTCAATCTATCCCAGTTCAAGTGAAGCGGCTGAAGTAAAAGGTTTACAATGTGTTAATTCAAACAAAGATCTATTAGCCCTTCTCGTATATTAAAATTGGACGTAAAAAAAAAACAGCATCACCATTTTATTATGGAAAAATCCCACTTGTCGCATTAATTTGGAGATCCTCAAAAAGGATAGTGTGACTCGAGACAGATGAAGTAATGTGCGACATTCGTTACATTGCCTGAGTAACAAGTACGTTTTTACAGTTCTACTTAAGGATTTGGAACACCAGTTCGAACATTATCTCTGGATACTGAAAAATGCATTAGTGACCCACTGTAGACGAGTAGCGATGTTAAAACATGGACCACAAGGATTATTCATTCTAGCTGAACTAATGAGTTGTAGAATGTACAACTCATTAATGCGCGAGATATGATTATCCTAGTGATAAAAGTGGTTAGAATGAATTCTTCCTAACAATATTCTTAGCAGCATTTTTAGTGCCATGCTTCTTGTGTTGTACCCTTTAAGATCCTTATCTGAATGTTGTTGGAGTATAGAACTATTGAAGAGTGAAGGAAGAAGCAGGTATTAGTGACATTACCAGTATTGGTACAGCAATAGACACAAACATTAGCATTAAAATTCTGGAAAATCTTATAACCAACCAGATGTTAATACACAATTATCAAATAATTAAGGTGCTCCTATAATTCCTTTGTGTTTATATATATACTCTATATAACAGTGTAGATACAACTACCAAAAAATTGAAGCAAAATATACAAAAAATAAAGTCTGTCCATCTACTTCCCTCTTCGGAAAAGTACAGCGAGCACAAGAATAAAGAATTGACCAATTGCGAGAAAACTAAGAGCAATTCTACTCTAATCACAACCTTTTCTTTTTCCAAACTATATCTGATCAATTGCTTTAACAGGTGTACGTCATTAACAATATGTATAACCATTGAAGCAGTTTGGTACAAACTGTCAAAGCCGTATCCATTTGAGGAAGCAGTGTCAGCAATCCTCTCCTGCATCTCGGGTGTAAACGGGTATTTGCCAGACCTTGGTGTTCTTCTTTGGATCGTCAGTAAGGCTGAGATCAGTATCATCGTCCTTGTATGTTCTAATGAATGATTTAGCTCCCATCATTATAAGCCTCTCGATCATGAACAGCTGGTAATTATTCTCCACCACTGGATCTAATAAACTGCTGAAATTCGATGAATATGCCAACTTGTACCTGCAAAAAACGGTGATCAACGGCAGGCAAAAAATGGTTCATAGGCTAAATACCCGAAGGACCTGAAAAAAATAAAATAAAAATGCGCATAGCCATGAAAGCAAGTTCACCAAACAAGAAAGCCAGAAATAGTCTTATCAGAAAGAAAAAAAATGAAGGCCAGAAATTATGAGAAATCAAAGATACAAAATGTATTAAACATCTCAAGAAAGAGACAACCAACTTCTCAACAGTCATTTTCTCCAACAAGCAATTAAATAAGTCCAATAAGGACCTTAAAATCTATCTCATTGTGAGCCTAAGCATGTTCCACCCAATGTTCTAAAAACGCTTGGCAGAAGTCGGGCAGCAAGAGGGGACCCAGCACCTAGAGCGACTAGGCAAGGACTAGGTGGCCCATGACTTAATTATTTATTTTTTTGAAAACCATGGGTATCGGGGCCCCACCACCACTAATCCCATGAGGCATTGGTTGCTCAACCGGGAGACACTCCCAATGGCCCAAGAAAGGTTTCACGCAGCGGGGAATCGAACCTGAGATTGTGCGCCTACCCACACAATCCCAAGTTCGCCCTTACCATTGTGGCAACCCCTTGGTTTATTTATTTATTTTTAAAAGTAATATACTACAAAAACATATAACTTTACCTTTAGAAAGGATATTAAAAGATCATTAATCTAACATTTCCCATCATTCAAACGTGTGAACATATTTTCAGGGGAAAAAAGTGAAAAACTCCACCAATCTTGCAGCCACCTAGGCCTAGCCCAGCAATGCGGCAGCCTGCCCAGCGCCTCAGCAGGGATGTTTAGAACACTGGTTAATAGGGTGAGCACATAGCCGGAAAAGTAAAAAAACCAAACCAAACTGGCCCGAACCGATTCTTTTAATAATGTGGTCGATTCGGCTGAAAAACTGAGTAACCAAGGAGGTCTGTTCGTTTTTTGGTTTTGGCGCACATAAAACTGCCTCAAACGGAACCAACTTCTAGATGTGTCCTCTTTCTATAGCGGTAGGGCATTTACATAATAGTGAATTATTTGTTTTTTTCAAAGAAAAATGTAAAAGGGAGAACTAAACAAAATGGAACCCTAACTCTGTGTCCTCCAAAGTCCAACGACCCGAAAAACCTACCATCCAAACCGACCCCAGTAGGTTTAAGCTGGTCTGTTGGTTCAGTTGGCATACTACATAAAACCAATATGGTTGGTTGGAACTTGTGCACAAAACCGAACCATGAACACTGCTACTGGTTACAACTTACAAGGCACATAGAACACATTCTGCATGCGTGATTGAAAGGAATAAATGAAGTTTGTTATTTGCTAGAGTACAATAAGTTAAGAGCAAAAAAAAAAAAACAAGATATAGGGCAGGATAATTACCTCACTGAGAGGGGTGAAAAGAAACCGGGGGTTCTCTCATTTGAAGCAATAAAAAGCGTTCGTCCTGGAGCAACCCATTTTGCAAGTCTACAAAGCATAAAGTCTGGGCGAGTGTCCCTGTCAAGGTGAGGGTGTAGTGTCCTCTCAACCCCAAACCTGTCCTTTCTCGTTTTCAAAATGTCACCTCTGCGTACATGTACAGCATCATAATCACCAAGGACTGTCTTAATCTGTACAAGGGATCATACTCATTCATGGAAGAGAGGTTGATCAAAGTGCATAACAAACACATAATTTCAAGAACATTTACGCAAAATTACTACATAAAAACAGATAATTTAAAAGGGGGAGAACGGGGCGGGGTTTGACAAAAAATCAGAACACAGAAGCCATTCTGCTCACCAATGGTTCATAAACAAATTATATACCCCATCCCTCTCAAATTGAGATTTAAGAGTCCTACTTACCATTTTTGTTACATCACAAAATACGAGTTGCATTTCTAGAGATAGGCTACAAATAGTGTCATATCCCAAAATTGATCATTTATTACAATGGCTAAAACTAAGCTAAGCTGGCATCTCTCCTATCTTTAGATGAAAAGTAATTACGGAGGTTGATAATATTCTTAATAAGATTTGACTTTCAAACTGGGACTTTTAATTTGAGATGAAGAAAGCAGCAATTCTAGAGTGTAGTGCAAAGTTTCGAAGCAAAAAAATTTGATGATTACTGTCAAAGTTGTCATCACCCCTCCTCTTTTTCCAAAGTCAACACAGATTCTGGCCAAGCATCAATTTTGGTTCAAATTTTGAATTAGATAATATCATAATACACTAGAGCATAACGTGAGGGGCCGAGGTAGGGTTCAACAACACTGATATAGAGCTCAGTTAAAGATCCGGCATGGAGCCTGAATAAAGTTGTAACGTGTGCAGTACAATGGTCGGTTCAACATAGTGCCAACTCTAGAGCACCGGCTATTTGCAGATTTCTAGCATTGGAAAATCGCCAATTCTCTAGTTTGACTCATAAAATGAATAGGGGGGCCAAAGCAATAGAGTAATAATCAATTATATTACTGGAACAGGTAAAGATAATTTAGTAAGAGTACTTGATAACTAAAAGACACATAAAGTTCTATAAATACTCTAAAAAATATCTACCCCTAAAAGAACTAGCCACAACAGACCATATCCCAATCACAGTTCCGTGTAAAATTAAAGGCGACAATTATATGCTAATAACTATATTATTCAAGTGGCAACCTGATTGGGCCAATTTTCATCATGGTCCGAAGGAAAGATGATCAGAAAGTAACTGTGTTGCTAGCAAACTGCTGAAGGAGAATGTAGAGGATAAATCACCTCCCCCTTTTTCAGAGTGGAATTTCAGACTATGCAAGTATATTCATAATAGTTGTTATAATTGTGTTTTAATATAAAGACTCCCAAAGTGCATATAAATAGGACACAAAAAAAACCCTGAGGTAACAATGTAGGAAATAGGAAATGAAATAAATGAGCAAGGAATGACTCGGTTAATAAATAATATGGTATGTCTTGATGAAATACAATAAAATAATACCATAACTAAAATAAATTCCATAAACCAATCTACAGCCTTAAATAGTAAATCTTGATTTCCAGCAATCAGTAACAAGAATAGGTAAGAACATGATAAGAATATGCCTAGTAAACCTTTTCAGCTGCATCTCGGAGCTCCTTGGCAGCCATAGAAGGAAGAAACGAATATGGCAAAGTAATAGCACTGTGGTTGTTTCGATCTTTACACTCCATAAACCTGAATGATTATCATCATGATTAATACCTACACACAAACTTAAATTATTCAAAAAACTCAGGCAATCCACATACCACTGTAGGCCAAATTGTAGAAACTGTCTATGGTGTGCACAAAGAACAGAGGAAAATAGAATAAGAAAGAAATGAAGATGCGAATGAGCACTGATGTACAGGCTTACACATGCTTAACTATAGTATTCAACTTCTTTGCAGGTATACAAAAATTATGTCACTATCTGTGGGCTAATTGAGATCCGAAAATCAACTAGGTGTTTGTTTTTAAGTCTCAATGCTGAATGGAGGTAGAAATGGTGTTTGATTTCTCACCTCATAATGTTAAATTGCCAAGTTAAAAAAAATACCAAAAGTACTCTAATAACCAAATTTGACATATCGTATATATGTTCTAAGAAAGTCCACTATTCCCTAGTTACTACCCACAATAACATATTTAATCTGAAGCATTGTTTATAAACAATTCCAAATTTGTCAATGACCCGTGTCTAATAGTCTTTATGGGGTGTCCCTGGTCATTCTCACCAATATTTTGGTTTTGTTTTATTACATGTAAAAATAGGGGAGGGACTGGTTCGAAGAAAAATACAAAACAGTGTCTTATTGGCGTTACAAGTGGAAAGACTGCCGTTACTTTTAATTGTTGTTAGTAACCATCTATCCCAAAAGCTTAAGCTGTTAAGTAGTAGGCCAACAATATATATCATACTCTTCAACACTCCGCCTCACGTGCGAGCCACTCGCATGTGGATAGACAAACGAAACCAAAGGCCAAACCGGCCAAACCAAAGGTGCACAAATAACAACATGCATACTGCACAAATACAAAGGGGGAAACAAATGCAAGCGGGAGGATTCGAACCCGAGACCTTGCAGAACCTGACCTCTGATACCATGTTAGTAACCATCTATCCCAAAAGCTTAAGCTATTAAGTAGTGGGCCAACAATGTATATCATACTCTTCAACAATTGTTTTTCAAAATTTGATGCAAAACAACTGCGCAACAAAAAGTAGAGGGGGATTTCCCACACTTCCAAAACTCCTATTTACTTATATGCCAATATACCACTATCATTACTATGGAACCATTAGGGATGGCAAAATAGACTGACCCAGTGGGTTTTTAACCGGACTCGAACAGGGTAGGTCTTTTTTGTACCAGGCCGGGTTTCCCAAAGTAAAACCCGCACTGGGTTGGGTTTGGGCCTAGGTCAAAGAAACGTGTTTGACCCGCGCCGCATATAGTGCTTTTTCCCTTTAACACTAGGGCGGGGAGGGTTCAATGCGGCTCGGGGCAGGTTTGGGTTCAGGTGTACTAACAAGCGGGCGGGTTTAGGTATTTCAATATAAAAACCTACCTTGGGTCCGGTCGGGTTCCAGCCTATATTTAAGCGGGTTCAGATTTGACCAAACCCATTGCCATTTCTAGGAACCACCAGCACTAGCACCACCCTCTTGGAACCACAGTCGTCACTATTACAATGATCACCATGTTCTACCTCAAGCGAACACGTATGCCTTTTTAATTTCACTTAGGCCACTTTCTTAGGAATCAATCAAAATACATATCTCTTACTGTGTCCTATTATTGACAACTCCACTTTCAAAAAAAATTTGAACAGCATCATAATATCTTTTAATACAATGCCAATTCTCTTGATACAGTTTTAGCATAAATCCTTCCAGCACTGTGTTTTATCCCAAACATTTTTAGGATATTCCCCAACACTTTGCCGAGCTTTCTGGCAATAATCCACTCACAAAAATAATTACTAGCATACAGTAAACAGGTCATTTGAGGTCCCTATATTGATTTTGGTGATCATTTAACAGTACCTTTCATTTGAAAGAACCACTTCTTCCCCATTTCTGCAAGTTCCATTTGTCAAACATCACTCTCCAATCATAAGTCATATTATACCCATTAGAATACTGAATGCTCAATAAAAGCAAAGCCAACTCGAATTACAGGGAGTTCAACCCTCTCAGAATCTAGACTCTCCGTTGCCATAGAAATCCATTCTAGAAGATCTTTTCATTTCCTCTGATACCAAACTAATATAAGACATGGATGGTGAAACAATCACCTGCAAGCTTTGAAACAAAACTGATGTTTGGCAACAGAAAAACGGGTATAGGCAGTTCTTTAATTTTGGTTTTCTGGTTAAAATTATAAACGTTTTTACAATTTTTTTCTTTCCTCTCCTATTTCCTATATTGTTACCTTAGGGTTTATTATGTGTTTATTATGTATCCCATTTATACCCACTTTGGGAGTCTTTTTAATCACACAATTACAACAGCAATAACAGCAATTATCAATACAAATTCATATTTTAAAATTCCACTCCGAACCAAATAATAACTGAAGGCAAATACTTTTTGAATCATTTCACCAATACTTTGCAGCAGAGGTGCAGACAGAAAGGAAAAGACAATATTAAGTAGAAATAACATGTTTACCACGAAAGAGGACTAGCAGTTCGATTTATCAGCAATATATCTGAGTAAAGATTTTTCCCTCTGAGATCAGCCCGACCAACTCCTTCCACATGGGCAACCCCTCTAGACCCCAACTTCATGCTTATAGATAGGACTTTGTACCACATTTTCGAATTATCAAGAATTACAGGAACAGTTTTCGAGATGAGGTTAAGATCATATAGAGAATCCATAGTGCAAGAGGTATCTGCCCACCTGATGAAAAAACAAACACATACAAGATGCATTACAAAATGCCCATTTTAATGAGTCTCTTTTAAGTCATTCATGTGGGTAGTGAAGAAGGGCTTTTTCATGTGGTATTAGGCTCCCCCCTTGTTTTCATAATTGTTAGACTTTGCACCCTCTTGCATGCAAAGGAATCTCAAAGAATTACGTAAAAACAGGTGGTTAAGTCAGAAAATTACAATTTAAAACTTAGGCATCCCCCCCCAATTTTACGTAATTCATCGGCATTCCTCTGCATACAGGGGTAAGGTCTAACTATTATGAAAATAGGGGTAAGTCTAATTTTTCTTTAAGAACAAGGGGTAAAGCAAAAAATAAAAACCCCAAATAGGAACAACAAGCAAATGAAAACAATGGCCAAATTTTTTTCAACATTTTTTAGTGCTAGAAATTTAATCACATCTGGATTCTGGAAGGCTCCACTTTGATATGTCTAACTCCATGTTACAGTTTTTGACACATTGCGAACCAACAAAAAACCAATACAGCTTTCTATGTGATGCAATACAATAACCAATTAACCATTAAAGGGTTAATTTCAAGCTAACCCAAGGAAAACAAACCTTTCCTCAAAACTTGCATTGCTGGCCTGATGAAGAATCCCTTTCTTGTTGTGTATTGGGTTGATGCACATCCTAGAAGGCATCACAAACGTTCTGCAACAAGACAAAGGAGCAAAAGGTTAGGGTGACGATTAGGTTTTAAAAATTAACTATCCCTATTTCATTCTTGATGATGGAGACAGCAACACAATGAACTGATGTAAGAGAGAATTTGAGTCATTGACAAAAATCTTGAAGTGCAACTATATAAAAATGTGATAACCTTATGGTCCCTGGCCATGTATAGCACCTATTTCGAAAACAGATCAACCGTCTATCTCGTTGCAAAGACAATGAGATAAAAATGCCTACTCTAAAGTAGCTTTACACATGTTAATTGACTCATTTTATTTTTATCAGGAAAAACAATTTTATTAACAATAAAAAAGATTGCCAGCACCTGCCTGTCCATTACCAAACCCATTTATTTAATTCTTCCCTTCTAATTCAACCACAAACGAAAGCACAAACATTATTTTTGTCCATAACCACTCTTCTTTATCCTCAGAATTCTATATATCCCTCCAAAACTCCCAATAAAGAACAAAAGTAATGCTTCTGCAAAGGCTCCACTCTTCTCTTGATGTACATCTACCATGATCTCCATTAATGGCAAGTTCCATCCCATCCTTGGCAAAATGATCAACACCTTAATATCATTAAAAGTCTTCTACCACAAGAAGTATGTAACAGGACCATGCAGAAGTATGTGGTCAAGAGTTTCCTCCGAGTTCTTACAGAACAATGCCAAATTAAGGTTTTGAATACATCTTAGGCCTTCCTGTGTGGATCAACCAGCAAGTCGGAAGTCCTGAACTTCCCCATGAGAAAAACCTGCAGTTTTATAGGTATACCTGCTGCAGTACTGTCCAAATCAGTTTAAATGGTGCAAAAGGAGAATCGGAAGAATAATTCCCTGAGGCCTGAAAAAAGAGTCCCCACCCTTCGTTTGTCCCTACAACAGACACTTGGAATAGCCCAGGCAGAAACATGCATGGGGAAGCTGCCCAATTGAATTTCTAGACTTTATGTCTATTTATATAATATATTCATGTGTTAATGCATAAAAGTTTTGGAAAAGTAGAAAATGCCCCTGCTAGTTGATGATACAGTAATGTATAAAGACATCCCCGTGTTACCTATATACAATTACACACACAGCTCTTCTGTCCATGACTTCGTGATTTAAAAGTAATATTATTGATATTGTGTCCAGACTTACTTGCAATAGAAAACGATACAAATGCTCAATAGCTTTTCTCTAGCCTTTTGAAGAGCCTTCATATCTTTTTTCGCCCTTAATTGTATAACATTTATGGTTTATCTCATTTTCTTGCTTGTAATTTTGTATGTGTTTTTAATTTTTAATTTGTTCATACCCTTGATTTCTTGTTTTATGGTTTCTGTCATTTATCATTTATAGAAAGTTATAAACATGTCTTAATCTTAAAACTAAAATTATTTTTTAATCTGTTCATACCCATCAATGCAATTCCTAAAACTAAAATTTCTAGCTCCCCATCGAGTCACAAGTCCTAAAACCTCAGAAATAACAATTATATTAGACACCAAACCAATTCAATCCAAAGCTCCTATTCAAATTCAAATGTAGTGCATATCTGAAATTTTCCCAATAAAAATGAAAAAACAGAACCGTCTATAATTCAAACGAAATGTAGATTTAACTCTAAAGAACAACGAACTATTCAAGGGCACAGTTAAGGCTGGACTCTTGATGCCTAAAACCCTCACAAGACCCTAATTGCTTTTCCTATTGAATTGGATTAAAATTAAGCATTCAACATTAAGAGGCAAGTACGATGCTGAATGCTTAATTTAACTTTAATGAAACTTTATTCCCATAGTGCCACTATTCTTTTCATCATTCACTAGTTATTGATATGTATTACAATAATATAATCTATATATATATAAAATCAGCATTCAAACTAAACAAAATCAACCACATTTTTCAGAAATTCCGTTCAGCATTAAGCATTCAGATTTCAGAGGCCAAAGAAACAAACTGTAAAAGTGTAGATTTTACCTCTGAAGAACAATGGCCTCTTCAAGGGCACACCTAAGGCTAGATTCCTGATGCCCTAGACCCGCACAAGACCCACAGTGCTTTCCAGGACAATCAATTCTACTACCCCAGTACAAGTATTTTTCGAGCCCATTATTATAATTCTTGAAAACGAACTTCTCTAGGGTTTTTTTGGGATCCGAAAATGAGAACCCAGAAGTGGAAATCACAGAAGAGAATAGGTACAAGAAACCAACTACTAAAATTGAGGCAATGAGTATTATAATTGGAGATCTGGTTTTTGGTTTGGTCTTGACGGATCTGTGGATTGCCATTGTAGGAGCAGTCGAAAAGGTGAAGAATAATTAGTAGTAGTGTGGTGATGGAAGTTGGGAAAATCTGAGAGGAATGATGAGTGTCTTTGGAGCATTATTTTTGCTTTGGGGCTACAATTAGAAATGGAGATTTTGAGAGAAAAGGATCCATTATTTACGGTACAGGGCTTGTTTGGTTCATCTTTTGAACTTTTATGAAATAATAAATTTTATTTCATTATGATTTTATTGTTTGGTTAGAGTTTTAAATAGGAATTTAAGGGTTGTTCGATAATGTTTTTGAAGAATATTTTCCGAAAATGTTTTTAGAAAATGAAAACGAGAAAACGAATTTTTCAAGAACGAAAACGGTGAAAACATTTTCCAAGAACCAAAACAATTAAAACTAAGATCGCAAGAGTGAGAATGGAGAAAACGTTATTTTGGTATTTTTGCGTTTTATGCTTTAAGCATGAATTCATTTTCCGAAAATATTTTCCGTACTTTTGTCAACATCCAACCGAACGCATTTTTTACCCGTTTTTAGGCTCAAAAAATAAAAACGGGCCTCTAAAAACGCTACCGAACGGACTCTTAAGATTCTTAGGAAACCTAAATTTCCCTATTTTGCCAAATTTCATTACCTTATAAATTGGGAGGGATTCTCTTTTTTCTCCAAAAAATAAAAAAAAAAATTAGAAATTGAATTTTTTTTTCAAAAAATGAAAAATATATTATTTTTTCCATAAAACTAAAATTATTTTTTCCCAAAAATGAAAAAAAAATATCCGGTAAACGAAAAAAATATTTTTTTCCAGAAAATGAGAAAATTTGATTTTTTTTCCAAAAAACAAAAATATTATTTTTTCCAAAAACTGAAAAAAAATATATTTTTTTTCCCAGAAAACAAAAAATTTATTTCTTCCCCAAAAAAATTTTTCTTTTTTGCCAATTTCATTCCTAAAACTCCAACAAAATGAGCATTAATAGATTGGAATAAAGAATGCCAAGAATAAAAGTTTCCTGACATCTAGAATGTCAATTTCATTCCTAAAACTCGAACCAAATGAGCTCTAAGAGTTTGGGGGAGAATGGGGAAGGAAGAGAAAAGAAACTTTCTTTCTTATGTTTGGGAGTAGGCTGTCAATTGGGCCGGCTGGTTAAATTGTGGGACAGAATTCAATTGAGTTCAAATCGGGTTGAATGTGAATAAAATTTTAATTACAAATTAAATTTTGAGCTGAGATTGAAGTTTAAATGTTCAGCCGGAATTAGGCTCATCTTGTTTGTACTAGTCATTTTAGTGTGTAATACGATATATATATATATATATATATCTACTCTAGTTCAGGTTTAAACTCCATTGCCACGCATCAAATCATTTTTACTTAGGTCATTTAAGTGTGTATTAATTTCTTGGAAGAAATTTATGCAATGGTAATTTAGAATTTTGATGTTGTATAGAACAGTTTATACTTTTAATACTATCTAGCGATTTACGGATACTTATTAGTAAATACTCAATCGTTTACAAATTTTGAGACCATACTTATCTTATATGGATTGGCCCGAACTCGGACCCAAAACCTGTATTAAATTATTAGCTGAGTTTGAAAATATAAATTGAGTTTTATTTTGGGTTAAGCTTAAGTTTGTGTTTGAGTATACTCAAAATAATTTGGGCTAAGTGTGAATATTCTCGATCTCGACTCAAATAGCCCAATTGACGAGCCTTTTTGAAAGTTTAGAGGGGGAGAGAAAATTATTTTCATTCCTGAAGAGGAAAAGAAAGGGAAAAAAAAAGTTGAAACTATCATTTTATCGTTAAATAGAAAACATAAGTTTATAAACTAATTCATTAATAAATATAAGTACCATAAGAGTTCTAAATTAATTCATAACATGATAAATGCATAATAAAGTATTAAAGAGCCTAGTAAATCCCAATTTGTTCAGTATTTGAATAAAAACATAATGATAAGCTTATTTATGATGTATTGATGTAAAATTAATAAATAATAAAACCCACCCATTGTTTCATAGAAAACCATTACCTTGTATTATTTTCTCAAAATTGCTAGTCGCAAGATTATTAGTCGCCCCTTGAATGGATAACCAAATACGACAATTGCTTTGTCTAAATTTTGAGATAGAAAAATATGTGCATCATCAATTAAATGAGATTACACTCTATAAACCATCAACTCTTCATAAATTTCTACTAATAATATTTCCCTCTCTTATTGCTTCAACGACATTATCAAATGCGGATATGATAATCTCAATATCTTTCTCTGCATAGAAACCTTCTTCTTCTTTCTATTTGAAGGTGTCACCTGAGAAGGATTAGGAGGGGACTTCCAATCAGAAAAATCATAATGTAATATCATCGTCTAAATCAATATTATTCGTCTCCATTATTTTCTCCCATCAACGTTTCTTTTCCTTGGCTATTTCATCTAGCGATGTTGTCAGAAATTCGAAAATCGAACAACCGAACTGAACCCATCCGTTACGATCCAAAAAATTTCGAATCGAAAAAAAACTCAAAACCAAAATCGATTGATTAGAGGCAGTTCGGGTTCAAGGTTCAGGTTACCCGAATAGACTGAAATCAACCGAATCTCTTATAAAAAAAAGGCGTGTAGAGAGGGTTTACTACCTCTACATTACCTTTGTTGTTCTTTTCTTTATTTTCTTTTGCCCAATAATTATTATTTCTCCAATGTTTGTGCTAAAAACTGGAAGATATTTTAGACCACACAATCAAATGATCGGATCAAATAATTTATACAATAAATGCAATAAACCAAAAAAGCCAAGGATGTATAGAAGAAGTTAGCCTCGTATGAAGATACGGGTTAGTCCTCCTCTGTGAAATAGAGCTAAGAGTTCTGTTTGCTTTGTACTGATAATAAACAAGCAAGTATTACAAACTCACAAAAGTCTCTCTAACTATTTTCTCCTCACAATGTTATAATAAGAGTGTTCTCAGGCTACACGAATTATGACTTCTCTATTCTACGAGCTTTATTGAGTGCTCTGAACTTCTATTTATCTCTTGTCTTCTTACTATTGAATGCTGGATTCTCCTTGTTCTTAGGTTTTTCACGTTGTTGTACTTGTTTTTTTAGATAAGTAAATGCTTCTTGTATATATATATATGTGACTAAAAGGAAACGTGTGGCAAGAGCTCCCAGAGCAGGTCTGGGGCCATGCTTTGATTATCACCAACTCTGACCTTGCTACTCCATGAATTCTGATGGATTAAATGCAATTGGTATGCATTTAATGAAAGTAATGGGAGTTCTACGTGCTCTGCAGGGCAGGTGACAGTCACCCATGCTTTTGCCAACCATTCTAGCATAGTGGTTAGACGAGAGGGAGCTCAAGAGCTCGCCAAAAGAGCTCTAGAGCCCGAGTTCTGCAATTCGCTATTACCTCCATCCAGTCCACACCTTAGTATACTTAGAATATTGTTGCATCAACTTCCTTTCTGTATGCCATCTTCTTGACTTCGACTTCAGACGTGTTATCTCAGTCAATTAAGATTCATCTAAATTTTCAATTTCCAATTGTCGATGAGCTAGATCCAGTCTTTGATATGTTATAGTATTTAAACAAAAAATTATCGTTCGAGAATAAAATATTCTTTAGCTGGCAATCTCGAATTTAGCATAAGGCCTCCATATCACATCCTACAATATTTTCATCAAAAGATTGATAATTTTTTTAAAAACATTAGTTTTGAAAATTAATTTTAAAATTTTTCATAAAAAGGAATTAATACCTCATTGTGGACATTCAAAAAAATTTGTTTCCATCCCACAGTATAGTGAGCATTTAATGATGGACTAAGGAAAATATTGACCAAGGAAGCCCGCCTCACGGGAATAATGCGCTCCAAAAAAAACCTCTTAAAAAAATTTAGTTTTCAATCAGAATAATTATAGTTTTTAGCATTAAGAAAAAAAACCTATAGAACATACCTCAAAAATCCAACTTTCTCCCTAAAAGTTTCTTAAATTCTTGCCGAGACTTGAGTGTAGCTTTGCAAATACAGTAGCACTATATGCAAAGTCATTTAAAGAATTGGCAGTTACGTTTCTCAAAAAATGAAAATACAATATTGGGGCATTAGATTTTTCTTATAATCGAGAAATAGTAATGTCCTAATATAAAAAATAATGTACACCATGATATATGGAGTTTATCTTTCATAATCCACTACAATATACTTTGGGACGTTTTGAAATTCCATCTTTATCCAACTAATACACAATGAAACCGAACAAGAAATTCACACACATACAAATGACAAATTGCTATAAATACTAGAAGCATGCATATTAAGATGGGTAAAAACATGCCGCAAGGAATAAAACACATTTGAACAATTGGGTACCTTCAAATTTCAAAATATAATAATGAGGTTTACTTTTTATAAAACATAGGTGTAAAAATTGGTTTTAATGGGTGCTTTTACCAGCACCTAAGTAAAAATGAAACTCAATTTAAAAACAGTTTGCATTACGTTGAGGGTCATTAATATTTTCAATTTGCACATTCACATTTTCATTAGCGTCTTCTTGAAGATGATGTGAATGAGAAGCATGAAGAAACGGCTGAGAAGAATATCCATGATCCATATCATGAGAAGTCGTCTCTAAAGAATTCCATGAAAATAAGTACCAAGAGAAGAAGTTTTGGGATAATCTCCATGAAGCTCCTCCTAATGAGGCACAACTTGCTAATGCGGAAGGTAAGGAAGAACAAAATCGGCAATTAAAACTTAAGTTATCATAAAACCTACAATTATAAATTAAACTTAAAGAATAAGTAAAAAAATTACTTACCTTCAGATGTGTCTTGAATAAAAATATTGTACTTTCATTCCACTCCTAAATATAGTTAGAATATTGTTGTATCAACTTCCTTTCTATATGCCATCTTCTTGACTTCGACTTCAGACGTATCAGCACGGTCAATTGAGATTCATTTAAAATTTTAATTCCCAATTGTCGGGGAGCTAGATCGGTCTTTATTAGATTATAGTATCAAAATCAAAAACTATCGTTCGAGAATAAAATATTATCTAACTTGCAATCTCGAATCTAGCATAAGGCCTCCATATCACATTTTACAGTATTTTCATCAAAATATTGACATTTTTTTTAGAAATCAATTTTAAAAATTTTCATCAAAATGAGATAATACTGTGGACATTCAAAAAGATTTTTTTCCATCCCACATTATGGTTAGTATTTGATGATGGACTGTGGAGCCGGCTGCCTCACCCTTTAAAGGATGAAAATTAAGTAGGGATAGGTTTCATATGGGCCAAGAAGTCCGCCTCATGGGAATAATGCGCTTCAACAAAAACGACTAAAAAAAAAAGAAATTCACACAATACAAAGGACAAATTGCAATGAACACTAGAAGCATGCATATTGAAATGGGTAAAAATAAGCCGCAAGGAATAAAACATATTTAAAGTACTAGGTTACTTCAAGTTTCAAAATCTAACAATGAGGTTTACTTTTTCTAAAATATGAGTGTAAAAATTGGTTTTAATGTGTGTTTTTTTCAGCACCTAAGTAAAAATGCAACTTAATTTAGAAACAACTTGCGTTACCTAGAGGGTCATGACTATTTTCAATTTACACATTCATATTTTTAGTAGGATTTTCTTAAAGATGATGTGAAGAAGAAGCACGAAGAGGCTGCTAAGTATAATCTCCATGATCCATAACATGATTAGTTGTCTCTGAAAATTTTTCATAATCAGAAGCACCAAGATAAGAAGTCTCGAGAGAATCTTCACGAAGCTCTTCTTTATATTCCACAGTCTCGAGAAAATCTTCATGAATCTCCTCTTGAGGAGGCACAACTTGCTGATGCGAAAGGTTAGGAAGAACAAAATATGCAATTAAAACTTAAATTAGCATAAAAACAACAATTTGAAATTAAACTTCAAGAATAAGTAAAAAAGTTACTTAATTAAAAGGTGTCTTTGAGACAAGTGTTGTACCTGCATTCATCCCACACCTAAATATAGTTAGAATAGTGTTGCATCATTTTCTTTCTGTATGCCCTTTTCTTGACTTCGACTTCAGGTGTATTATCTCAGTCAATTGAGATTCATCTAAATTTTTAATTTTCAATTGTCGAGGAGCTAAATTCGGTCTTTGATATCTTAGGCTTTGTTTGATTGCAAAGTGGAAAAGAAAAATAAATTGAGTTAGTTTTGATGAAAAGATGGAAATTAAGTTGAATGATAGAGGTGATATCATCTTGATTTTTAAGTTTTTCCATGAAGAAATTTTCTTTTCTTGGTGGTGAGTAAAAAATTTCCACCAAAAATATTGAAAGATGGAAGATATACACTCATAAAATGAGTAACATCTCTCACCTTATTTTCTATCTTTTCACACAAACTAACTAAACTTATTTTCCTTTTCCATCTTTGCAATCAAATGGAGCCTTATAGTATCAAAATCAAAAATTATCGTTCGAGAATAAAATATTCTCTAGATTGCAATCTCGAATCTAACATAAGGCCTCCATATCACATCTTACAATATTTTCATCAAAATATTGATAATCTTTTTTTAAAACATCAATTTTGAAAATTAATTTTAAAAACTTTTCATAAAAGGGAAATAATACCTCATTGTGGACATTCAAAAAAAAAATTTTGCATCCCACATTATGGTGAGCATTTAATGATGGACTGTGGAGGAGGAATCCCACCCCTTGAAGGATGGAAATTGAATGGGGATAGGTTCCATATGGACCAAGAAAGCCCGTCTCACGGGAACATTGCACTCCAAAAAAAAACCCTCGAAAAAAAAAAACCAATTACTTTTCAACCATAATAATTATAGTTTTTAACATTAAGAAAAAAAAAAACCTATAGAACATACATATCCTACTTGCTCCCTTAAAGTTTCTCAACTTGCTCCTTTATAAATGAAATTTTAAAATTTACAATCATTTTATAGATTTTAAAATAATAATATATATTTTTTACATTAAAGTATGTTATTATAAAAAAAATTATATTAAAGTATGTTATTATAAAATTCAATTTAAATGGGCCTTAAAACTATCTCTACGCAAACCTAGCTTGATTCAATTTTATGGAAATTAATGCTCTCTCTCCTCATGCACGCCACCTACTCCTTGATAAAGCAAATTTTTTTTTTGACATGACCAGATGAGATTTTGAAATGATCACAGTAGCAGCGTATTAAATGCAGCATACCCTCCCTCTCTCTGTCTCTCTCTCCTTAAAGCAGTCAACTCACAGCAACCCTCCTTCCCTCTGTCTCTCTCTCCTTAAAGCAGTCAACTCACAGCAACCCTCCTTCCCTCTGTCTCACTCGCGATGAAGCAGTCTTCTCACAGCAGCGGCGAGCCCTCCTTCTCTATTTCTCCTCTAAGCGGTCTCTCACAATAGCGGCGTGCCCTCTCTCACTGTCTCCTCGAGATTTTTTTGGCACTTAATATTCCTTTGCATTTACGTTAGGGACTTAGGGTTGCATTAATTGTCACGAATTATTCCTTCACAAACTCACCGTTGCGGCCTTCTTCTTCCATACAACCCACCGCCGTGCCTTCTTATTCTTTGCACTTATGTTTTGGGGTTATGGTGTCACTAGTTGTGGATTTCTTTTTTTACTGTAAAAAAAGCCCTAACTTACTGTGAATTTTTTTTTTCTATCACCGTTGGTGTTTTGCTATTTTTTTTCCTTTGAAAAAAGCCTATTTCTTTGCTTGTTTTTGCACCGGTTATTGTCTATTTTGAGAAACCGGTGCAATTTTTTTTATAGCATGCACGAATTTGAAAAAAAAACAAAAATACTAAAAATAAACGAGCATGCGAGAAGGATTAATATTAAAAAAAATTAGTTCGATTTGGTAAAACCAAACATTCGCAGTATAAAAATTGAAACTGTATCGTGTTGAAGTTGGTTATCGACTTTCGATTACCTATTTTTACCAATTTGGTCCATTTTTTTTTTCATTCGATTTTTCGGTTTTTAGGTATAAAATGCTAGTCTTAATTTATTCTACTAATGATTTGTTTATATTTTAGCTAAATGAACATCGCGATAACAATATATATACTAATGGCGGGGTCTATTTTAATCACGCTTGCTATAATTTGCACATTTTACGCCATTTTGCTCTTTAATTGCAAGTACAACAGCTTTCCATTTAAAGCCGTTTAAAGAATCGACAGTTAAGTGTCTCAGAAAATTCAAATACAATATTGGGACAGTAGATTTCTCAGAATCGGGAAATAATAATGTCCCAATATTAAAAATAATGTACACCCTGTTATATGGAGTTTATCTTTCATCATCCACTCTAATGTACTTTGGGACGTTTTGAAATTCTGTCATTAATCAACTAATACACAATGAAACCGAACAAGAAATTCACACACATACAAATGACAAATTGCTATAAATACTAGAAGCATGCATATTGAAATGGGTAAAAATATGCTGCAAGGAATAAAACACATTTGAACAATTAGGTGCCTTCAAATTTCAAAATCTAATAATGAGGTTTACTTTTACTAAAAGATAGGTGTAAAAATTGTTTTAATGGGTGCTTTTACTAGCGTCCAAGTAAAAATGCAACTCAATTTAAAAACAATTTGCATTACATTGAGGGTCATGAATATTTTCAATTTACACATCCACATTTCCATTAGGGTCTTCTTGAAGATGATGTGAAGGAGAAGCACGAGGAGGCGGCCAAGAAGAATCTCTATGATCCATATCATGAGAACTCGTCTTTGGAAAATTTCCATGAAGAGAAGCACCAAGAAAAGAATTTTCGGGATAATCTCCATGAACCTATAAGGCACAACTTGCTGATACGGAAGGTTAGGAAGAACAAAATACGCAACTAAATCTTAAGTTAACATAAAACCTACAATTATAAATTAAACTTAAAGAATAAGTAAAAAATTTACTTACCTTCAGAGCTGTCTTGGATAAAAATATTGTACCTATATTCCACTCCTGAATATAGTTAGAATAGTGTTGTATTAACTTTTTTTCTGTAGGCCATTTTCTTGACTTTGATTTCTAGACGTATTATCTCGGTCAATTGAAATTCATTTAAAATTTTAATTCTCAATTGTCGGGGAGCTATATCCGGTCTTTAATAGATTATAGTATAAAAATAAAAAACTATCATTCGAGAATAAAATATTATCTAACTTGCAATCTCGAATCTAGCATAAGCCTCGATATCGCATCATACATTATTTTCATCAAAATATAGAGATTTATTTTTAGAAATCAATTTTGAAAATAAACTTTAAAAACTTTTTAAAATGATATAATATAGTGGACATTCAAAAAGATTTGTTCCCGTCCCACATTATGGTTTGTATTTAATGATGGACTGTAGAGCAGGCTGCCCCTCCCTTTAAAGGACGAAAATTGAGTGGGGATAGGTTCTATATGAACCAAGAAAGCCCGCCTCACGGAAACAATGCGATCCAACAAAAATGACTCAAAAAAAGAAATTCACACACATACACAGGACAAATTGCAATGAATACTAAAAGCATGAATACTGAAATGGGTAAAAATAAGTCGCGAGGAATAAAACATATTTGAAGTATTGTGTGACTTCAAGTTTCAAAATCTAACAATGAAGTTTACTTTTTCTAAAATATGAGCGTAAAAATCGATTTTAATGTGTGCTTTTCCAGCACCCTAGTAAAAATGCAACTTAATTTAAAACAACTTGCATTACCTAGAGGAATATTTTCAATTTGCACATCCATATTTTCAGTAGGGTTTTCTTAAAGATGATGTCAAGGAGAAGCACGAGGAGCGGCTGAGAAGAATCTCCATGATCCATAACATGAGAAGAAGTCTCTGGAGAATTTCCACGAAGCTCCTCTTTAGGTTGCACAGTCTCGGGAGAATCTCCACGAAGCTCCTCTTTAGGTTGCACAACTTGCTGATGCAAAAGGCCAGGAAGAACAAAATCTACAATTAAAATTTAAGTTAGCATAAAAACAACAATTATAAATTAAATTTCAAGAATTAGTAAAAAATTTACTTAATTAAGAGGTGTCTTTGAGACAAGTGTTGTACCTCCATTCGTTCCCCACCTGAATATAGTTAGAATAGTGTTGTATCAACTTTGTTTCTGTAGTCCCTCTTCTTGACTTCAACTTCAGATGTATTATCTTAGTCAATTGGGATTCATCTAAATTTTCAATATCCAATTGTCGAGGGGCTAGATCCGATTATTGATATGTTATAGTATCAAAATGAAAAATTATCATTCGAGAATAAAATATTATCTGGCTTGCAATATCGAATCTAGCATAAGGCGTCCATATCACATCCTACAATATTTTCATCAAAATATTGATAATTTTTTTAAAACATCAATTCTGAAAATTAATTTCAAAAACTTTTCAGAAAAAGGAAATAATACCTCATTGTGGACATTCAAAAAAAATTGTTTCCATCCCCCATTATGATGAGCATTTAATGATGGACTGTGGAGGAGGGATCCCAACCCTTGAACGATGAAAATTGATAGGGGTAGGTTCCATATGGAACAACAAAGCCCTCCTCACAGGAACAATGCGCTCCAAAAAAAACCTTTCGAAAAAAACAAACAAAAAAAAAACAATTACATTTCAATCATAATAATTATAGTTTTTAACATTAAAAAAAAAAATATAGAACATACCTATCCAACTTGCTCCCTTAAAGTTTCTCAACTTGCTCTTTTAAAAGTGAAAATTTAAAATTTACAATCATTTTATGGATTTTAAAATAACAATATATATTTTTTATATTAAAGTATGTTATTATAAAATTCAATTTAAATGGGCCTTAAAACTATCTCTATGCAGATGTAGTATGATTCAATTTTCTAGAAACTAGTGCTCTTTCTCCTCATGCACGTAACCTACTCGTTGATAAAGAAATTTTTCCTTTTATTTTTTTTTGTCATGACTGGATGAGTATTTGAAATGATCACAACAACGACGTATTAAATGCAGCATGCCCTCCCTCTCTATGTCTCTCTCTCCTCGAAGCAGTCATCTCACAGCAGCCCTCCCCCATCTGTCTCATTCTCCTCGAAGCAGTCTTCTCACAGCAGTGGCGAGCCCTCCCTCTCTCTTTCTCCTCGAAGGGGTTTATCACAGCAGTGGCGTGCCCTCTCTTTCTCTCTGTTTTCTCGAAGTAGCGGCGTTCCTTCCACTACACCAAAAACAGCTTTTTGTCACACATCTATGGGGCATTTTGTCACGGTCAATGACCGTAACAATAATTGCCACGGTCTTTTTCAATTTTGTCACGGTCAAAGACCGTGACTAACCTTCCCACGATCGTTGACCGTAAAAAGTGCGAGATTCATTTTCGAAAATTAATAGTACTGTGTCGTTTTATTTTTTTTCGAGCTTTCTAACCTAAAACCCTAGTCCCATTCTTACTCGCCACACTCCCCACACTTTTACGCTTTTCTCTCTTCCTTTTCTCTTTCTCACGTCGCCACAAACCCTAGCCGCCTTCTTTTTCTCACATCGCCGCCATCTCACATCGCTGCTAGTTCAGAACCACCACCACCACCATCATGAACCGCCACCACAAACCCTAGCCGCCTCTCTCTTAAAGGTAATTTTCCCTCTATTTGTCATCTTTTTTTTGCATATCCGTTTGACCCTTTCTTCTCACAGCCTCTCCTCTACACTCATCTCTCTGGTACGCCTCACCTATTCATTCTTTTCTCTCTGTCTGCTCGAGAATTTTTTTACATTTATGTTGTTGGGATTGCATTTATTGTGCCTTAATATTCCTTTGCATTTATGTTAGGAACTTAGAGTTGAGTTAATTATCTCGAATTATTCCTTTACAAACTCACAGTTGTCGCCTTTTTATTTCATATAACCCACCGTTGTGCTTTCTTATTCTTTGCATTTATGTTTTGGTGTTTTGTTATTACCAGTTGTGATTTTTTTTACTGTGAAAAAGCCCTAAAATGTAACCCTAATAATAAACCCTAATTTACTGTGAATTTTTTTGTTCTTTTTTCCTGTCACTGTTGGTGTTTTACTTTTTTTTTTACTTTGAAAAAAGCTTATTTCTCTGCTTGTTGCACCAGTTGTTGTCTGTTTTGAGAAATCGGATCAAATTAGCATTTTTTGTCCTAGAGCAAATTTTTTTATAGCATGCACAAATTTGAAAAAAAAAACGAAAATACTAAAAACAAATGAGCATGCAAGAAGGAATAATATTAAAAAAATATGTTAGATCTTGTAAAACCAAACATTTGGAGTGTAAAAACCGAAACCGTATCGTGTTGAAGTCGATTACCAACTTTCGATTACCGCTTTTTATCAGTTCGATCTGGTTTTGTTTTTTTCCATTTGGTTTTCTGGTTTTTGGGTATAAAATGCTAGTCCTAATTTACTCTACTAATGATTTGTTTATATTTCAGCTAAATGGACGTCACGACAACTGCATATACCTTTTTTATCTTCATTGTAGTTGCTATGATTTGCATATTTTTCACTGTCATTTTGCTCTTTAGTTACTAATACAACAGTGCTCTATGTAAAGTCATTTAATGAATCGACAGTTGCGTCTCTCATAAAATGCAAATACAATATTGAGATAATAGATTTCTCTGAATCGGGAAATAGTAATGTCCCAATATTAAAAATAATGTACACCCTGACATATAGAATTTATCTTTCATCATCCATTCCAATGTATTTCGGGACGTTTTGAAATTCCGTCATTAACCAACTATTCTTTAAACTAGCTTTTCTCAGGTTCCTATCATGTTGATCTCAACCAAATAGTTCTTGACAAAGAACAGAAGCAAAAAAATCCTCACTACTAAGTGGTCGGCCATTAATGGGAAGTCCTAATAAATTATTCAAAATTTTAATTATGCTTAGGTCGATTCCATAGATTGGAAGAAACTCCCAATTATATAATCAATTATAATAGTAGGCTGGACAATAGTTGAAGTAAGATAAGAACAAATTTTTGAAAATAAATAAATCAAACAAGACTTCAAATTTCATTGTTAAAACATTGATGAAAGATACAATTCAAATATTGGTGATAAAACTAAAGAAATATATACAACAATTAAGGTAAAATTTGATTACCTTTGAAAAAAGTACTCCCAAAAGATTGAAACTCGTAAAAGCTTAAGGGTTTCCAAAAGACTAATCTGGAAAACAAATACGAACATATAATTCACAATCCCAAATCGAATTAGGTGTATTCATAAACGTATGAACAATATTCGAAAGTAGAATGAACATTGCCAAACACTCACAAACTTAACTGTAGAGTATGGAAGGAATAATATGGTTGGCCTGCTTCATTTTAGGAAATGACGAAATAATGATTTTAGAATCCTATAAAGATATCATGTCCCAAATATTTATTAACTTTTGTCATATAGTAATTTCATGAAATTGTTGTGGTTAGTAAAATTTAAAACACTGATGATTGCAAAATATATCATTTAACGAGTGTTTAACAAAAATCAATGAATCTACGGTTATATTGGAAGAGAGTGTTGAAGTTTTTTATGAGCAAAACAAATTTCTTCCATCCTTCCTGGCCTGTTCTTAATAGTCTTTCAAAGCTTATTGTGTCAACCAAATATGGAAAAATACCTAATTATTAAGAGATGAAAATTTGAAATTAAGTAACAAAGAGAAATCATAAAATGACAAAAAACTATATATTAAAAAAATGGAACCTTAAACAACATTTGTACAATCCTAGCCATTTAACCCTATAAATCAACCAACAAGTGAGAGTAAGAGATATTGATACTTGAATAAGAAAAAGATCGATAAAGTGAAACCAGCGAATATAGAGATGAGTTGCAATGGAGTTCGAAAGCTGAGGAGCATAAAGGAGAGAAGATGCACTAATGTGGACTAAAGAGAGAGTGACAAAAAACTACATATTAAAAAATGGAACCCTGAATCACATTCGTACAATCCTAGCCATTTAATCCTATAAATCAACCAACAAGTGAGAGTGAGAGATATTGATACCTAAACAAGAAATAGATCGATATAATGAAATCGGCAACTAGAGAGAGGCACCACCAGCGAGATTGAAAGAGGAGTTACAGTGGAGTTCGAAAGGTGAAGTGCAGAAAGGAGAGAAGATGTGTTAATGTGTACTAGATAGAAAGTGCTCACCTGATCTAATAAAAGGGCTTGGAAATAAGGGTAGTTTTGCGTCAACCTAGATTGTCATGATGATCTAATTGAAATTGGGCTTGGAAGCCATGATCTAGTTCTACGTACACATAACTATGATGAAAACTTATACACTTTGATGACTCTCCCATTTAAACTAATGTATTAATTAATTAGCATTGTACTAAGAACACTTGTTAACATTTTTTAAATATTTCAAGCATAGAAATTGTTTACATATTATTTTGCTACATGGGATAACCTGTGCCAAAGGCACTGTGATGTAACTAGACGGTGGCTCCAGTGTTCCAGACTGCTGGTGATAAGTTGGAGGAAGCTGAGGATGACATCAAGTCATCATGCCCCTTAAAACCAAGCTTATGAGATGGGTCGTGTCTCAGTCTTAGTGTGGCTAATCATGCTTTCGGGCTAGTTACTAATCATCAACAAAAGGCGTGATCAAAGAACATTTAATTATGTTAGGCAATAATATGACATGTTTTAGGAAAAACTTCCATATCCTACCATTCCATTGGCTATTTTCCCCTTTATTTTTCTCTCTATCAAAAGGACAAAGCCTTCAAATCGCATTTTTATGATTGGAACAAGGTGCTTAGAGAAGATGCAACATGTTTCTGAGGTGAGGACAATATTAGTAACTTTCTTAAGTCTCTTAAACAATTTATGCGAACGGGGTGTACATTGAGGATGGTATTTCACTTGTTGTAGATATTTCTGATTCTTTTACATATGGCATAGAAAATGAGAAAATTTATGGGCGAAGAACATAATAAGGTAGGAGAATTTGGTGGCGGAGTTTTCAAAGGCGGCAAGAACTAGAGGAGGAAGTTACAAGAGAATTTATTTTAGAAGGAAAAATTGCAATGCAACACCTAAAAAGTTAAGTTACCATTTTAGTGAGTTGTTAGCATGCATTGCTAGCGAGCCAACATGATAACATTCTCATTACTATTCAAACAACATAAACTATTAAATTAAGTCATAAATACAAATAAAATATACAAACATTAAAAAAAACAAAGATTTTAATAAATCCAAAAAATGGCAAAACTTAGTAAGTCTTTTTCCAACATGATTTTACCACCCATTCATTCATCGAAGCAGCAAAGAAACAAATAAAGCATAATAACGGCTTATTTTTAGAGGTTCCAAAAGAGCAGAGAAACATCCAAATCACACTTAAAATCCTTTACATATATATGCAAACATACAAAAAGAACTTGTTACCCCTAAATCATGCTTTATCATATTAAGAAGCCATAATTACCTACTTTTTTTTCATCCCAACTCATGGTAATGAATTGAGAGTAATGAAAAGGAAAAAAAAAAGTGGCTGGAACTTCTAAAATTTGGTTTCACCGATATGATGTTTCATAAGAAGGTTAAGCCAGAAGGTAAAACTGCCCAAAAATTAAATGGGTGAATTAAAGCTAAATAAAGCCTCAATTCATGACCTAAAACATCATAAACATGACTAACCGTGAAAATTGAAAATCAATGCTGGGTAAAAACTTCCAAAAGCAATCTCTAAACCAACAGCAACTGCCCAGAAAAATAAATTGAAAGAATAAATAAATAGAAATTAGGAACCTAAACATATGTATACATGAATAAGAAGAGAAGGGGCGGCGAAAGTAAAATACCTCAATAAAATTAACCAAAATAAATTATTTGTGCATTATCTTTGTTTTTTATAGCAGCGGAAAATTTATTATTGGATTGGTTATTATGAAATGAATATTTTCCTTAAATGTAGTATATTATGTATCATTAGAATTTGCAGGACTAACTTTTTAATCCCAATTTTGCTATTTTTTTTCATTGTTTACTTTGCAATTATAATGCTTTATTTAGATAATACTATTTTCATGAAGCAATTGTTTTTTATTCCCTGCAATTACGAACATATATTGTCTCATATTAGCAATGGTCATCGTATGATCTATTTTGTTTCATATTTACTTGATTCTCCTGCATCGATTCCAAGGTTTTATTTTTTTACTGTTCCTCAGATTTTTTTCATTTATAATTTGTTCTTTTTATCAACCTGCACGACTATAGTACAGTCTTTTGTGGGATATTTTTTTAAGGCATAATCAATTTACACATTTTTTCAATTCAACTTTTAAATATTATTTTTATTATTTCTATTATCATTTAACTTGAGCTCTGTTTATATGCTACATTCATCTTCATAAGTCATTATTATTATTCTATGTGCTTCATTCATGTTCATGCTCTTCGAATTTAATGAGTTATAGGTGAAAAATTATATATAGTAACAAAAGACTACTTCAGAGTATGCATTTAATCTTCCATACAACAAGAAAAAAAATTCTACACTAACAAGAAACAACAATTATAATAAATGGCTATAGTTGGAATGGTATCACTTATATTACCCAATTGTATTATATAAGATTATGTATAACTATGGTTGTCATTTTTAAACTGTAAACTGAAAACAGACCAACCGACCATTCTTCGGTCGATAATTAACCGACCAATTGGTTACCGACCTAACTCGGTTGCTGTTGCGGTTTCTTTTATCCATGTTTTCAGTTATTACCGACCGATTGACCAACAATTAAGGTACAACCTTTTTTTTTAATTTTAAACTGAGCATCACTTATTTTTTATAAACGAGCATCACTACAGTCAATGAGTAAATGGTAAATAATTAAATTTTACCCAAACCGTCACTTCCTCACTTCATTTTTTTATTCCCAATTCCCATTTCCCCCACTCCGTTTCTCCCTCAAACAGTCAAACCCCTACTTCCTCAGTTCCTACTTCCTTCCTCGATTCCTCCATTGTTGTATAGGCCACGCCGCCACAGACCCACACGGCCACACCCACATTTCATAACTTTTAAACTTCATACTTCACACCCCCACATCCCCCACTAATTATATTTAGGAAGGGTATATTAATACGAATTTGCTTAAATACTTCTTGAATTTTTTCAAACTGAACTTCCTTCATATTATCTTTTAGTCTTTAAGGAAACGGGGCTTTAGGCACAAATTTTCTAACTTCAACTTCTTTTGATTCATTAGGGTTAAAGGTGGGTTTAAAATAGTTAATATAAATGTTTTACTCTTCGAGAATACTTTCCTCGTATTTTTCCTCGAATTCTTTTCCATTACTTGTTGACATTCTAACTTGATTATCAATCTGGCGCCCTGATCGTAAAGTAGTGATTGCATTAACTTGCCCTTGATTATGTTCAAAAGGTGGATTTTGAATTTGATTAACATTATTATTATTAATAGCACCTCTAGGATTATAGACAGGTTGACTAGGGAATTTTCCTTTTTCTCCCTCTATTAACTGGTTAACTAACTGACCCATCTGGTTTTCTAAATGTTATTGCTTGAGTATTTATTAAAGTAGTATTTCTTACCTCATTCATAAATAATTTCAAACTATCTTCTAGAGATGAAAATTATTTTTGTGTAACAAAAGATGTGGCATTATTCATGTTCACAAGAGCTCTAAAACTTGGTGGGTTCTGACGAGAGTTATTATTTTGATTTCCTATATCATTAATCGGTTGATTTTGGTACTATAAGAAATTTGGATGATTTCTTCACCCGGGATTATAAGTATCTGAATAAGGGTTGTGATTTAGCCTAAATTCATTCATAGCATTTAATTGTTCTGGATTGTCCCTGGTGTACCCTAACATAGATGGACATGATGCAGCTACATGCATAGGACTAACACAAACAGAGCATACCTCATTCTGCACAAGGTTTATCGAATTATTGGATAGTCTTATCGTTAAGGCTTCTAATTTTTTATTTAGACTATCTAATTGTCTTCTAGTTTTCACATCCTCATAAATTTCATAAATTCTCCCTTTTTAGGTTGAGATTGTATTCCCCTCTTAGAAAAGTCCCATTGTTGAGAACTTTCAGAAAAATTCTCTAAGAATTAGTAAGCTTCATCTTCATTTAGATTCAGAAAACTACCCATATTCATAGATTCAATCATATTTCGATTAGTTTGTGAAAATCTATTATAAAAATATTGAATTAATCTCCAAGTTTCAAAACCATGATGTGGACATCTAAGTAGTATATCTTTAAATCTTTCTCACGATTCAAAGAATTTTTCATTATATTCTTGGCAAAAATCAGTTATTTTTCTCCTAAGTTCATTATTTTTAGCCATAATAAAGAATCTTGCTAAAAATTTAGTAACTAACCCATCTCATGTTGTGATAGATCTCGATGTTAAAGAATTTAACCAAGCTTTACCTTCTATTTTTTAGAGAAAAGGGGAATAAACGCAACCTAACGGATTCATTAGAAAAATTTTGAAATCTAAAAGTAGCGCATATTTCTAAAAAAAATTTTATATGAAGATATGGATCTTCCATCTCTAAGCCATTAAAAGTAGGGAGTAATTGGATTACTTGTGGTTTTAATTCAAAATGAACAGCTGTAGTGGCCGGTAAAACAATGCACGAGGGAGGATTAGTAAATATAGGAGCAAATAGTTCTTTTAAAATCCTATTATCTTCACGTTCCGCCATCTTTAACACTTCTTCAAATAAATGATTAATCTCTGAATATTATATCCTATTAAGGCTCACTCTTTCTTGTTTCCAACAAACGCTCATAAACTAAACAATTCTTTTTTTAATAATTTTTTAATATTATGATAATAATAATAATAATAATAATAATAATAATAATAATAATAATAATAATAATATAAAAATCCTACTGGGGTTAAAAATAATTCTTATTTTTAGGATTAAATACAAATTTCTGATCTTGGAAAAAAGATAGAATTAAAGATTTGAATATATTAGAGGCTTGAATAAAAAGTTTATGGTGCCAAGTGTTGAATGTAGGACTTATTGTGAGCAAAACCCAACTTTTACCAACTAGGACAGAAAATTATATGTAAATTACTTACACCACTGTGTATATACTGTTTTGCCCAGATCCTTTAATTACTCCAAAATTAAATCAATTAACTTCTTCTTTTTTTGAAATAAATATAAATAAGAATAATCTGATTCTGTTTTTTTTAAATAATAATAATAAAACTAGTAAAAGGAATTTAATTACTAAATTAACAAGATTGGATTAGATTCCCCAGTAACGGGGCCAAAAACTTGTTGTGATAAATTTTAATACTCGCAAACGCACGAATCAATTTATAATTAAGTGTATAAACGAGGTCAATCCCACAAAGATTCAAACAGTATGTTTTATAATTATCTTATTAATGTTTCACTAAACTCCTAATCTAGTAAAGAAAAGTTCATGATAATCAAACAAATTAATTAAAATAAAGTAAAGCAAGTAAATTAAATAACTAAATAATATTAAGCAAGATAATAAAATTAATGAATTAATTGACTAGGATTTTGGAGTCATATATTTAATATCATCTTCCTAAGTATTCATACTCATAAACTCTACTTTTATCTTGCACTAATTTGGTCTCTCAACTCTATTAAATGCAAAAAATAAAATCATTCAAGTTCAAGTAATTTATAGAATCCAATTACAATTCTTCCACAGCTAAACTTATGTATAAAATCAAAACACTCACTATATTCGTCAAAACACACCTTATATCCGTTCTTAACAAATCATAAGGTAAATCGAACAAAAAATAATGAGAATCCAATTTTATGTTTATCAATTAAAATAAACATCAAATAGGAAGAATTGTATTTAACATTAAAGCATTAAATTGGTATAGTCACTTGGCATAAACACGTGCAACAGAATCAATTAAATATATTCATCCTAACCCTAGCACAAATTTACGCTAGCATGGAATAAATTAAATAAACAATAAATAATAAAATTAAAGTAAACTTACTTGGCATTAAATAAATTAAAGAGTTAAATTAAACCTTCAATCTTCAAGTCTTTAATAAAGCAAAAAAAAATAAAAAAAATAAAAAGAGGAGAGGAAAAGAGAGGCTTGCGGCACAATGTGCACGGCTAGTGTTGTTGGTTGCTATTGATCTAAATATATAAGCCTCAATATATTTCCTAGTGCGCTTAGGTTTATGGTTGGTGATGCGCTTGAATCAATTAGGCTTTGTCCATTTCTATGACAAGTGGGGTGTCATTAATTTAATTTGGTGGTTGGGCCTTCCTTTTTATTTTTATTGCTAGTGAGTGGGCTTGGGCCAATCTATTTGAATGCATACTATTGAATTTTCGTCATTTTTTTACTGTAGTATTTGCATCGTAATTTCAGACATCGAGATGGCTGAATTTGAAAAAATGTTGAACTGGAAAGTTATAACTCTCAAAATTCTCTTCAAATTAGGCTCAAGAATCGCATTTTTTAGAGTTCCGAGTAAAAATTTATGCATCTGAAAGTATTGAACACTTTTAGGTGTCTTCACACACTTTAATTTCTCTATTTTTTTCAATATTTTCCAATTATTTTCTAGCACCTAAAAAACAATAAAAAATATAAATATTAGTGACAATATATGCTCTTTAAATTATAAATTAACATAATAAATTATACCAATTTCTTGGTACATCACCTATTCCGTTCACACTTCAATCACATCCCCCACTCTGTGCACAGTTCCTTTGTCTTTCACTTTCTCCATCGGCCTCATCTTCGGTAAGATACTAAAATTTCTATTTCCTTCTTTCAGATCCAATTATTTAATCTTCAATTTTATTTTAATTATAAAATCTTAAAATATGTAGTATGTGACAGCTGACAGATCTGTCTTATTATTGTGTATATAGATCGTTTGACCTTAATATATGTGCTCAATTTATTTTTTTCGATTTATTCTGCTTATTGCTTCGATCCACATAATTTCCACTTTACAGGTGGATTTGAGTTTGTTAATTAGTTATTTTTTCTATAGGTATTTTGATTTTGTATACGCAGATTTTAGCTCACTTAATGTTTTGATTAGTTGATTTTTTTGTCTGTTTTGAGTAAAATAATGAAAGAGTGAGAATTTTAGTTCTTTTTTCTTAAATACTAATTAGTGCCAGTGTTAAGTGTTAACTGCATTCAATGTTGGATATGGTAGATGTTTTTATATATTACTTGATTTGTGTCAAATTGATCCTATCACTTTCCTTTTTGGGTTGCTCAAATAGTCAAATTACTAGTACGTTTTCCTTTATGGTTATTGTTGAAAAGTAAGATTGAAAGAAAGAAAGTTGTATGGTATTTATATTATGAAATTCCTAATAGTTATGAATTCTTGTATTTATATTATGAATCATGCACATGATTTTGTTTTAATCTATTAATTTTGTTATGAATTCTTGTATTTATATTTTATATTATGAAATTCTGTCTAATCTTATATTTTGATCTATTAATTTTGTTTACTTTTCAATTCTTAATTCTAACTTTTATGTGTTGGTTTCTTGTTTTTAAGATGGAAGTACACAGACTCCTACTTTTCTTTTATCATGTCCTAATACAAATATTCCTCCTCATCCTCCTTTGCCTCCTCACGAAAATCAAAACCCACCCCAAATTATTCCCGAAACACAAACTAATTATAATGATGATGAAACATAATATTATCATGGTGTACGAATTGAAGCATCGATTACAACTAGTAAGCCGAGCAGGGGTAATAAAAGGAAAGCGAGTAAGGTGTGGTTGTATGTAACTAAGAAGGAATTTGTGGATAATTTTGGGGAAAATGATTATATTGCTATTTGCAGTGTATGTAAACATGAAATGCCTGATAATACTAAGAGAAATGGGACAACCAGTATTAAAAATCATTTAGAGAAATATGAAGGCAGTGATCTTTGTAAAGACCATGATTCAAGTCAAGCAATGCTTACACAAGATAGCTTTGGGGGTTCGATGCTTTCTCACAATTTTGATTAAAACAGACTTCACAAGAAATATGTTGAATGGGTAATCAGGGCTGAGCAACCCTTTAGGGCGGTTGAGCATCCGATTTTCAAGGCTTTTATTAATGACCTCTAACCTAAATTCAAGATAGTTAGTAGGAAGCTAGTTGTAAAAGGGGTTTGGGATTTGTTTCTGATGGAAAAGGTAAAGATTATGAGTATGATAAGTGATTTGTGGGTAAGTATCACCACTAATACTTGGACCCCAATTCAAAATATAAATTACATGGCGGTGACCGCTCATTTCTTAGATAATGAGTGGAATTTATATAAGATAATCATTAACTTTATCAAAATCATATCTCATAAGGGTGGGGACATAGGGAGGGTTCACGATGGGTGTTTGAGTGATTGGGGCATTCAAAAAGTATTTAGCATTACCGTCAATAATGCTAGTGCTAATGATAAAGCGGTTGATTATATGAAGAGGGGGCTTAAGAGTCGTGGTACTCTTTTATTTAATGGCATTCACTTGCCCGTAAGATATGCATGTCACATCATTAATTTGACTGTCAAAGATGGAATGAAAGACCTCGTTTCATCAATAGAGGGCATACGAAATTGTGTGAGGTTTAATCACTCTTCCCAAGCTAGATTGGATATGTTTAGGTCGGTTGCTAGCTTAGAGAAGTTGGATAAGATGGCAGCTATCCCTATGAATGTTGTTACTAGGTGGAATGCAAACTTATGGGATGCTTAGCAGTGCATTTAAGTATAAGGACGTGTTTGATAGGATGGCGAAACAAAATGCACAATTTGAAGCATACTTTGAAGAATTGGTGAGTAAAGAGATTGATGGGAAAAACGTTTAAGCAAAGAGGGAGGGTCTTTCAGTTGAAGAGGATTGGGCAAGAGCGATGAGCGATGCCCACTTTTTCAAGAAATTTTATGATGCCACCATTAAATTAAGTGCAACAAAAACTCCAACATCAAATTTTATTTTATCAACCATGTTGACTTTGCAAGTAGAGATTGAAAATAAACTAAGGGATTTTCAAAATCCAACTTTACAAAATGTGGCTTATTTTATGGAAATAAAGTTTGAGAAGTAATGGGGTTCAATTGATAATGTGAATTCAATTATCTTTGTAGCTCAAGCACTTGATCCAAAGTATAAGTTTGACATGATTGAATTGGGGTTGGAAAAAATTGAGGTGGGGGTTTCCAAAATTAAGCAAATCAAGGAGATACGATTAAACAACGCTTTAATGACTTGCTTAAGGCATATAACGAAGAAAACGTAGAAGAAAGGCCAAGAGAAGTGTTTGTGGTGGATGATTCTAGTGCGGTGCAAGATGAAGATGATGTGGAAGCAATGTTTCGAACATAATTTATTAATAAAAGAAACACATTACAATGTATGGAGTAACAAATGAAGTTAGTAAGTACTTGAACGATCTATTTGAAAGCCCAAACAATGATGGGTTCAATCTTTTGGAGTAGTGGAAAGCGAATTCTTGTAGATATCCAATCATCTCTAAGATTACTAGGGATGTGTTTACTCTTCTTAGTTCTATCATTGCTAATGAAAATGCTTTTAGCCTTAGTTTGGGGGGGGGGGGGGAGGTTGTTGATCCTTTTAGGGCTTCCTTAACACCTAAAATGGTTGAGGCATTAGTGTGTAGTAGCGATTGGCTTAGAGGTGAATAATTTAAATTCCACAAAGAGCCCACGGAAGAAAAGGTTAAGTTCTACAAGTAACTTGAAAATGCTGAAATGGGTTAGTATATGTTATTTACTTATTTCAAGTTTCAATAATTTAATAAGTAAATTTGTACTATTTTTCAATTGTTAATTATCCAATTACTACTTACTAATGTTTGTTTTATGTCTAGATAGGGACAAAGTTCAACTTGGAGTTGGAGATTTGGAAAGTCAAAATCAAATGCCACCTTCTTCGGCTCAAGTTCAATAACCACCTCACCCGGCTCCACATCCTCCTATTCCACATTCAAGAAGTCGAAGGGGTGGTCGAATCACAAAGAGGAGGGGTCGTCATTAGTTATTTAGTACTTGGCTTTTGTGTGTGTGTGTGTGTTTTTTGTGTTGGCATGTTTGTACTTGTTTTTTTTTTATTTATTAAGGCTTGTTGGCATGTTTCTACTCATAAGTTATAACCTAAGCTTAATTAGTTAATTATTCTATTTTGGATCACAAAGAGTAATTAATTAATTACTCTTTAGTTTTGGACCTTTTAGAGCTTCCAGAGTCTGTATATGTTGTTCAGTTGCTGTGAAGGTGGATAGATGATAGATCAGTCGTCAGTGGGTGTTGGACTGCTAGTGCTAGAGCTAAAGTGTTGGATTGCTGGGTGTTTGGTGTTGCACTGCTGAGTACTAGGCTGTTGCTGCCTGCTACGGTGCGACGGTGCTACCTATTAGTGCTGGATTGGTGCGTTATTCTATATCTAATAATCTAATATAATATTATTATAAATATTATAATTAGATACATGTAGACAGTAGCTTCTTTGGACAAGCTAATTTGCTTCGTTTATTTGTATATGTTATTGAATGGTGGTTGTGCTAAAAAATTGGAAAAAGAAGGTGTAGCAGCTGGCCCTTTAAACTTCTAAATTAATATATACTAATGACTTGTTCTAAAAGATTAAGAAGAAGCCTCCTCTACATCTGTGATATTTTAAAACTACCCTAGTCATTCATGTACTCGTATATAAGGGCTTAGAAATCTATTGCCATCTCAAGTTCTCAACTGCCTGCTCCATTTGCTTTATTGCTTTCACCTTTCCCCCCAGCTTTCACCTTCTCATGTTCTTTGTCTGTAGTTAACCGATATTACTAACACGTTATATATATGCAGATATATTCGTAAATGTAGGATTTTGATGCTTTAAGCAAGAGTTTTGTATTACTAATTACATAAGTGGGTCATATACAAATGACTAGTTAATAGTTCAATTAGAATAATTCGTTTGCATTTATTTTGTTGTAAAGAACAAAATGAAAAATAGTTACTTTCAAACGATAATGTCCTATCTAGGTAGTCTTATGAATAATTGTGGTATTAGCTAATAGTTATGGCTAATATGTATCAAAAGGAAATTTCTTTATATGTTAACTGTACATAACTACACATGTTAATTGTTGAATATTCTTTTGTTATACTCTCACATATCCCCTGCCCTTTAAACAAATTGATTTGTTTTTATGTATTTGGTTTTTTTGTAGGACCAAATGACAAATTGCTAATTTGCTACTTGCTATTGCCTAATTATTGATTTGCTGCTACTCAAATTCTATAATTTTGCAAGTGTTAAAAAATTTAAAGCCTCCACAGGCCACAACCAACTAGCCAAGCTGCCAAGGGCAGTTTCTCACTTTTTTTCCAACCTCCTTATTAGGTAATTTAGTTATGCTTATAAAATTTTGTCCATATTTAGTAAAAAAGTGTATTGCTCAGTTTAGGGGTGGCCTTTATTCAATGAAATATGATTGGACAGTAGTATTTGAGAATTTTATCAAATGTGCATGTATTGTTCACTACTCAGTTTGTTAAGATTTTGAGAATTTGTCCATATTTAGTAAAAATTGGTATTGGTCGATTTATAAGGATTACCGACTGAACCAATCAAACACGTCGGTTTACCAACCAAGTCGGTTCAATTTTGGTTTCGAATATATAAAAACCAATTTGATCGGTTCGGTATACATACCAACCATGTTGGTTCGGTAACCGAACTGCAACCACCCTTATGTATAACAAATGTACCTCGCTAATTAGAAAATACACTAACCTCACGAGAAAAGCTTTCGTCTAGGTTAAGGTTTGAGCGGTGAACACTCGATGAAGTAAGAACCTACGCGTATACAATTTGAGTTATCAAAAATATATAATAATATAAATATTTTGAATGTAAATTATAATATACATATATATGTGTGTGTGTCACATATATAAAATTACGTTGCCAATGCCAGATGGGCTGTTTCCACTACACAACTTCGCTAGAATTTCATCCCAAATGGAAGCTCGCATAGTCATCATAGCCTCTTTAATTCTTCAATTGATATATGTATCACGCTCTCTAATTAGTTAATCAAGCTTTGTGTTGAACTCTATTCTAGTCTCCTCGCATATCTTGTTAAACTTTTCTTATTCAGTGCTATTTTCTTTGCCGAAAACAACTTGCAAGGTGACACATTTTCCATAAATTCACAACCACCCATACCCATCGGGACCAACAACTTAGGTAAATACCCCCGTCTATAAACTCGGGAGTTCGTTCCTCTTATGGCACCGCATCCCTTCCACTCTCCATCTCCGCCTATAATTTGATATGAAATTTTTATAGATATACATTAGTAAAAATTTCGTTTTAACAATGTTAATCAATTCTAATAAATTCATATAATAGTTATTACTCACAATAATAGCTTGTGTATCTGGATTCATAGGGCCACCATTTTTAGGAGTGCCTGCTCTTCTAAACACGTTAATTCGATTAGTATCCTCCCTTAATTCCTCCATCTAATATTTTATAAAAGCAACATTATTATAATCCAACAATATGAGAGTAACATAACTCAAGATCTATAATAAAACTTACGTATGCTCTAATATGATCATGTGGCGTTCTCCCAGTCCTGTGATATAGATCTTGATATTGATGATTTTTTTTTGAGGTGAAATAACCTATAAAATCCCCGAGGCTAATTTACAAATTTTACATTTTAATGATTTGATGTAACTATCAAGCAAATTTATTAGATACCTGTTGCTTCTCAATCCCACAATAGGCAACAAGCGTTTCCCACTGATCTTAAACCATCCTAAACGGTTTATTTTTTAAGCATTGTTCATCGATTTTCCAAATGTCGTAGTACTGTGTAAAGTCTCTAAATATCTCCGACATTTTTTAGGCAATTTCCGCTATTCTATGGAGGAATGTTAGTATTATCTTATAAATAAAACTCAATTTAATCATTATTAAATGACTATAGTAGAATATATTAAACAACTACTCTAGAATATAAATTAATGAATTTAAGCACATGACACTTACTTTCACCTCTTTCCATATATAATCCAATATATCTTGGGCCACATCTTTCTACTACTCATATATTAATGGAACTTGCTTTCTATTCCGAGCTATAATCCTAAGATGTGTTTTAAGATGATGTTGATTGTGAACACATGCTTGCATATATTTATTAAACTATAGGTGCAACTTTTGACCAATGTCCTAAGTATTTAATCCCTTTGCCACGCATCCAGCCATCCATCTCGTCAAGTAGAGGTAGATCAGCTAGCAGAAGTACCTATGATTAAGGAAAGGCCAAATGCAGTAAAATAAGCTTACTAGAAAAGTTAAATCACTCGCAAATATAGTACCAAATTCAACAATAAAACAATATATAAACAATACCAAATGCAATCCATAAATATGTAAAAAAAAAGTGTGTAAACAATACCCAATGAAGTCTTAAAATGGTCCCTAAATGTTTAATAATAGTCCCCAAATTCAGTACAAAAATATAACCTAAATTCAGTCCAAAAATAGTCTTAAAATTAAGTTCAAAACATCCTAATTAGCCTAAAAAAAGCACCAAATTCAGCAGCAAAACAACATTTTTACACTCCCTAGAACATAAAACATGCTCGAATACAACAAATAAATATTATTATAAAAGCAGCAAAAAGATGTGTTAACAATACAAAATGGTCCCATTTAGTTATAAACAGTCCCCTAAATGTGTAACATTAACAGTCCTAATTCAATTCAATTCAAATACAAAATTAGCACTTAAAGTTCAGTCCTAAAGTTACGATTTTATTGAGTCGAGTGGGAATCTTGTAGTTGTGAAGTCTCTGGTTACGCTGGTGGTTGTGGTGATGGTTGAGACTGAGTATTCACTCGAGATCAAGTATTGCGCGATGGTGGCTGTTGTGATTGGTTACGACGGCAGCGTGCTTTGTGGCACTGATTGTAGCTGTGAAGCCTCCGGTTGTGACTGTGGTTGCAATGGTGCCTGAGGTTGAGTATTCACCCGAGATCGAATATCTCGTGATGGTGGCTGCGGCGGTGGCAGCAATGTGGTTTATGGCAATGACTGTTGCTGCATTGAACACTGCGATTGCAACATGTCCATAATCATCTTATTGCGTGGTCTTTTTTGAAGGGGCCATGATAAACCTATTAATAAGAGAGCAATTAATACAATAAGTATAATATACAATAGTCAAATTAATGTAACAATAATCTTTAATGTAATTTTGAATATAGATAAACCTATTCTATGAGACCAGTGCATATAGATAACTAATTCAAAAAATGAGATAATTAAGTAAAACATTAATAAAGACCATTAACATATACTTTAAACATTAACTTCCAAATTTAACACAACAATATCCTACTACAAGCACTAAAAATCATCACTCATTAATAATATCGTTATTCTCTTTTAGATGTGGAACAATTGTGTCAATTGTTGCCTCATTTACTCATTCTCTCACCCAATTAACTTCACTATCATGGGCAAATATAATGTCACTCAGCTATTGGCTACTAAATGGTTCGACTTGAGAGATTGTTATTATATCAAGAAAAGAGTCATTCGAATACATGTGAAACAAATCTCGAACTGTCATTCAAATAACAATACGCCAATCCTATTCTATAGGGTCTTGCACATACCAGACTTGTTCTGGTTGGGATGCTATGATAAAAGGTTCATCAATTTCTCTATTATTCGGGTATAATAGACGATTAAACTTCACTAAAGTAAACTTATACTCATCTTCCTTCATTCCAATTTAATAATCCACTCAATCACACTTGAATAAAGAATATCTCATTATGTTAGTGTAGCGGATTTCAATGATATTCATTAATTCTCCATAAAAGGTAAGTTCACCTCCACGAGGATTTTTGTCCTTTTGACTAGCATAATTAATTGTATGAGATTTAAGAACAACGTCGCTGTTTTGAGTTTGTTTATTCCTATCATGATCTTTTTTGCGAAAATGAAATCCATTGATGAAGTAAACTTTGAATCTCCTTCCAAATTGATCAGGATCTTTAGCCAAAATTACAATTTTCTCACATATAGATTGATTAGACTTTTACAAATTTTCCATCTATTAAAAAAGGTACAATAATCGTTAAATATTGATCCTTAAACCATGAAAAAAAAATCACCATAATTTTTCATTATAACTTACATGATCCTTAAATCATGTCGGCAATTTTTCACTATGAACGCGTTGAATATCACCCTTCAGCAAACGTCTCATTTGTTGGGCAATAACTGCATAATGTTGCCTACTAGGATTTGTAAATATCTAAAACTAATAATAAGATTGCAAAATACTAATATGAAATTTCTTATAAAGAAATTAGAACTACACTTACTCTCTAAATAGAGTCACGGAAACAGTATTGGCAAGCACATACCTATGTGCTTGTGCTCACATAACAACATCATGCAAAAAGTGTTTTCTCTTTCCCACTGCACGACCACTCCTATCACTTCCCTCAAAGTTCGTAATTGGTCGGCTAGACTTGGTTTCCACATCATCTAAGTATCTTGCACAAAAAATCATGCATTCTTCCATTATGTACCTATTTACAATCAATGCCTCTGGATGAGCTCGATTGCGCACATATTGTTTCAATGGTATTAGATGCCTATAAATTTATTTATTTTAAAATACAATATAATTCAAATTTTGAGCTAACAAGATTGATATTGTATATATACGCACCTCTCTATTGGGTACATTGGTCGAATTGCACTAGCCCAGCAATTAGTGTCTCCTCAGGTAAATGAATGGGCAAGTGTTCCATTATGTCGAAAAAAGAAGGTGGAAAGATCTTTTCAAGCTAACAAAGAGTCGTGGCAATGCAATCTTGAGCTTTCTCCAAATCGGGCATCGTATTAACTTTATAACACAATTGTCTAAAAAAATACTTAATTCGATCATGGTTTCAACCACATTCTTAGGCAAGATTATGCAATAGCCAAAGGTATTAGCTGCTGTATCAGAATGTGGCTATCGTGACTTTTCAGACCTAATATGGTACGGTCTTTTAAATGCACACACTTTGAGATATTAGAAGAATAGCCATCTAGAACTTTGATACCCTTTAACATTTGGCAAAAAGTATCTTTTTCTTTCTTATCGATTGTAAATCATGTAGGAGGCAAGTATATTTTACTAGAGCCTCATTGTTGGGGGTGCAATGCTTGCCTAATTTTTAACACTTCAAGATCCTTTTGAGAGTTCAAGTTATCCTTAGACCTTCTAGGAGTCCCTAATAAAGTAAAAAGTACATTATATATCGCTTATGTTCTTCTCAATATGCATTACATCAAGGTTGTAGCGAATGAGATTATATTCCCAAAATGGAAGTTCAAAAAGATACATTTTTTCCTCCAATTATATAATTTTTGAAGTTCTCCCTCTTCCTCCGCTTTCTCCCTCCTCTTGATCAAATCATCTTACTTATTCAGTTAGCATTTCAATGTCATTCAATTGTTGCAAGAACTCGGATCCCGACAATAACTTTGGCTTGTCTTTTAATTCACGAGATCCATCGAAAGATACCTGATCTCTTCGAAATTTATGGGCTGGTATCGAAAATTGTCGATGACCATATAACAATATTCATGCCCATTTTTTAACCTAAAAGATCGAGTTTTCTTATTACATTTTGGACAAGCTAATTCACATTTTGTACTTCTACCAGATTAGTTAACTTAAGCAGGAAAGTCGTTGATTGTCCACAACAAGGCTGCATGTAATTGAAACATCTAGTTTATTGATGCATCAAATGTGTTTACACCATTATACCATAACTTATTTAGCTCGTCGATCAATGGTTGAAGATAAACATTAATCTTATTACTAGGTCCTTTGGGGCCATCAATAAGCACCGACAATATAAAAAAATGATTTACTTAGATGTAAACCACGAGGCAAATTTGATTTAGTTTCATAAATATTGTGTAAATTGATTTGAGAGAGATGGAGAATGGATGCTTACTTGGAAGTGGAGGTGGTGGATTCTTGGTGTCGATTTCTCCAATTAGGGATAGGGTTTTATAGGTGGAGGTAGTGGCGGTGAGCAACAATAGTGATGGTTGTGAGCAGCTATGGTGAAAAACGGTGGTGAGAGAGATAACAATTAAGGTGGACTAGGGTTATGATAAAGAATAGGGGTTTTAAGCGGGTGAGATTGATGGGTTTGAGTGGCAGAGAAGGGGGTTTTGAATGGGCAAAGATTTAGCAATGATGGAATGAATTTGGGTATTTTAAAAATAATAAAAGTTAATTCATTTTTTTCTTTTTTTTGTTAGACCTGGAAACGGGTCGTGTTGGGTCTTATCGGGTTTAGGTCAAAAGTTATTAAACGCATATATATCCCATTAATATAAAGGGTGGAAAAATCATACACGTGCGTACATCATTTGTTACATTATGAGTAACACAACATACCCCATTTTAACCTTTTAAGCTAACTAGTTAGTACTGATAACCCCAATAATCCAACATGATTTACCCGAAATAATATAAATATGCTTTAAACGGAGATATGGCAATAAAACCCAACTCGGAGGGTTTTTGATCCGACCCGACTTGAATGGGACGGGTTCGGGGTGATTTTTTTTAACACTGGAGTGGATTTGAGTTTTAGAATAAAAACTTGGTGCAAGTTCGGGTTTGCACAAAATTAACTTGTTTGACCCGTCTAGCCTAAATATAACATTTTTCCCTTTAAATACCCTTATATAATAGTATAATTACTACGGGGTAAGGCAAGTCGGGTTGGGTATAGGTGTATGAATATGCTATTCGGTCCAGGTTGTGAAAAATAAAACCCGCACCAAGTCGGGTAGGTCGAGTTTATATATGCGAATCGGGTTTGGGTTTGGCCAAATTCAACCCATTGCAATCCCTATTAAAACGGGTTCTTAACGAGTCCTATAGCAAGTCTAATGGGTCTTAACGGATCTTATTCTTAATAGTTCAAACGAGCTCGACTAATAAACTGAACATGAATGGTTATTAACTATATCTTATTGTGTCCACCCGATAATGTCCCGAACCCAATAAGTTTCTACCAATTAACTTATAATTTCGTGTCGATTTTGGTCGTATTATCATGTCGTGTCCGACTTTACTAAGTGTAAAAATCATACACTCGCACAATTCGTTACCTTATCGATCAGGTAACACAAAATGAAGGCCATTTCACCTTTTAATTAAGGCAACTGGTTAGCCCGGGTAAACCCAATATGACATGATTAACACGAAAATAACATAAATATGCTTTAAAAGGGTTCTTAATGGGTCTTATCGGGTCTAGAGGGGCTAATGCATAATGGATCGAATGGGTTTGACTAGCTAGTAAACTGAACACAATTCGTTATTAAATGTGTCTTATTGTGTCCAACCGATAGTGCCCCAAACCCGATAAAGTTCCAACAATTAACTTATAATTTTGCGTTGATTTCTATTGTATTATCGTGCCATGTCCGACTTTATCAAGTCTAATATTATTCAAATGAAACGACATCATGTTGTTACATAATATTATATATTTTTAGTAACAACCCATTAAGCCGCCACATATAAAGTTATTGTGACGGTTTTATTGTTGTCTCTCACAAATTACTAATTATTTGTAATGGGAACATATCCAGCCGCAATAAATAATTTTATTTGTGACGAGACCAAAACCCGCGACAAATAAACGCCTTTAGTAACGGATTTCAGGACATTATAAACAAGTTCGTCACAAAAGGCCATTTTTCTTGTAGTATAATATAAATCAATCAAACAAAATCCTTTCTGTTAAATCTGATTTTTTTAGATGAAGATTCAATATTATCAATCTCAAGATTAAAATCTTCACTTTCTTCATCCGGAGAGTTTAAAAGAGCCATTAAAAGCTGTTTTCTCAAACCTTTATCTGCAATTTCATTTATTTTCTTTTTTGTCCAATTTTTATTAGCATAGTGGCCTATGTTTTGGGTTTAATAGTATTCAATAAGACTATTCCTTTTCATATATGTAATTTCTATATTCATTTTCAAATGTAAAAATGATTATAAAAATATTATTTTAATAGTATATGACTCACCTTCCATCTCATATAAAAATACAATTTTAATAGTATATGACTCACCTTCCACCTCATATAAAAATAGCTATAGAAATACCCGTTGGAGCATATATTTTTCTTTTTCCTTTTCTAATATAGTTTAGTAAAATTATTAATTAAAGAAAAAAAAAAAAAAAATCCCAAAATGAGTGTAGCTACTCCTCTCTCTCTCCTCATGCACGCCAGCAGGCTACATACTCCTCAAGAAAGCAATTTTTTTTTTATATGACCAATATTAAATGAGCAACTATTTTCAAAAAACAAAACAAAAAAAGGAGCAGCAACTCCACTCTTTCTCTCTCCCTGCCCACTCCTCTCTCTTTCCTCAACGGCATTCCTTTGCATTTTGATATGACCAGTATTAAATGAGCAACAATTTTAAAAAATAAAATAAAAAATGAGCAGCTACTCTTGCTTCTCTCTCTCCCTCCTCAGCAGCAGCATTCTTCTCTCTCTCCCCTCCGCCAATCCCAAAAAAATCACCTAAAGTAATGCTTCCATGTAAACAATTCTAAATATTGGCCACCCGCCATGGTGTTGTTGGCCCTTTATATCTAATGGAATTTTTTTTCTTAAGAAATTATACTTCCAATATAAATCAATCAAATAAAATTTCGTTAAATCATAATTTTTTTCAGATGAAGACTAAACATCATCAATCTCAAGATTATAATCTTCATTTTCTTTATCTGGAGAGTTTAAAAAGTCATTAAAAGTTGTTTTCTCAAACCTTCATCTGCAATTTCGTTTATTTTCTTTTTTGTCCAACATTTATTAGCATAGTGGCCTATTTTTTGGGTTTAATGGCATTCAATAAGACCGTTCCATGTCATAAATGGAATTTCTATATACATTTTCAAATGTAGAAATGATTAAATTTTTTTCTATATGACTCACCTTCCACCTAATATAGAAATACCTATACAAATACCTATTGGAGCATATATTTTTCTTTTTCCTTTTCTAATATAGTTTAGTAAAATTATTAATTAAAGAAAAAGTATAATTAAAATTAAAATAAATCCTTATATGAGTGCAGCTACTCCTCTCTCTCTCTCTCCCTACTTAGTAATGCCACTCCTCTCTCTCTAATATGTCCGGTATTAAATGAGCAGCTATTTAAAAAAAAAATGAGCAGCTACTCCTGTTTCTCTCTATCTCCTCCGCCAAACCCCGAAAAAAAAAACTCACCTAAAGTAATGCTTCCATGTAAACAATTCTAAATATTGGCAACCCACCATGGTGTTGGTAGCCCCTTATATCTAATGGATTTTTTTTCCAAAGAAATTCAACTACTTCCAATATAAATCAATCAAATAAAATCCTTTCCATGCATTAAATTAGAATTTTCTTCAGATGAAGATTCAATATCATCAATCTCAAGATCATAATCTTCATTTTCTTCATCCGAAGAGTTAAAAAGAGCCATTAGAAGTTGTTTTCTCAAACATTCATCTGCAATATCGTTTATTTTCTTTTTTATCCAACATATATTAGCATTATGGTTATTTTTTGGGTTTAATAGTATTCAATAAGACCGTTCCTTGTCATGTATAGAATTTCTATATCCATTTTCAAATGTAGGAATGATTATAAAAATTCCCTATATGACTCGCATTCCACCTCATATGGAAATAACTATAGAAATACCCATTGAATCATATTTTTCTTTTTGCTTTTCTAATATAGTTTAGTAAAGTTATTAATTAAAGAAAAAGTAAAATTAAAAATAAAAATAAAGCCCCTGTTTGGTGCCTATCTATTTTTTTTCTTCAAATTTTAAAAACTCAACACAAAAGCAACTCTACTTTTTACACTTCCCAAAAAAACCTTAACTTTACTTTCTTTCTCTAAAAAAACTTTTAAAACACCTTAACTTTAAATTCAAAACTAGAAATTAGGTAGAAGGTCTTACTACACATTGATTTTTACCAAAACTCCAATGAATAATATTTTTTTGAATGAAGGGCCTATTTTTAATTGGTAATTAGTGTAAGAGGCCTATTTTATTTTATATTTTAAATGAAGGTATTTGAATAAATTTAAATATCATTTAATTAATAAAAACATGTTATATATTACCTAAATTACCCACTCTTTATGAAATTTGCACAAAAAATATGAATATTGTAGTGAAATATGGACTGCAATATGAACTTTGCACTAGAAATATGGACTGCAAAGTTCACATTGCATTAAAATATGGACTGCAATATGAACTTTGCATCAAAAATATGGACTGCAAAGTTCATATTGCAGTGAAATATAGACTGTAAAGTTCATATTGCAGTGAAATATAGACTGTAAAGTTCATATTGCAATCTATATTTTAATGCATATTGGTATTTTTTAATTTATTTTAAGGGGTGGGATGTCATTTTATAATGAAAAAAAACACATGTCATATTATTAATAAAATAAAAAATAGGCCCTTTATTTACAAAAAAAATTATTCATTGGCTTTAGTGTGAAAATCTTTCTCTAATAAGACCTTTTTTTAATTATCCCAATTCAAAAATCAAAATTAAATAAAAAATATATATTTAAAACATATTCGTTGAGATCTGTAAAATAAGATCCATTTTTACTATTTTTTATGAAATTTTTAGTTGGTTGAACAAAACTAAAAAAAAAATCAAATCCACTTTTCAATATACTTCTAAATTCTACCAAACATCATATTTTAAAAACTCAACTCAAAACATCTACCAAACAAGTCCTAAATCTTTAAATGAGTGCAACTACTCATCTCTCTCCTTATGCACACCACCCGACAACCAACTCCTCGAGAAAGCAAATTTTTTTTGATATGACATGTATTAAATGGGCATCTACTCTAGTTTTTTTTCTCTCCCTATTCAGCAACGCCGCTCCTCTATCTCTCCTCAGCAGCACTCTTTTCTCCCTCTCTCTCTTTCCTTCGCCCCCCCCCCCCCCCCCAAAAAAAAAAAACCCACCTAAAGTAATACTTCCATTTAAACAATTCTAAATAGGTTAATCGTACGGGCACATCTAGTTTTTAATTAGGGCACATTTCATTAAGATAAAAAAAATTTAACCACTTTAGTAAGGGCAAATCTATTATTTAAAAAACCCTAGTTTTGTATCCATCTTCCCCTTATCATTTTATTCCACCATCTCTTTTCTTTTCACTTGGTGATCTTGCTCCATTTTTAATTACCATTCAAATTTATGGATAATCTGATTTCTTCATCATTGCAATGCCAAGAAAGTTCAACAAAATAAATAAATAAAAACTCAAATTTCATGTATATTTTATTTATCTTTACAAGCGTATATTATAGTATATGTTAACCCAATTTCAAATTTTAATGCAACTTCCCAGTAACCTCATTAGACCTCCAGCCCAGGAGTACATATATGGACGTATGGTGAATCTTTACCGACGTGTATTTTCAATTTCCATGTATGTTTTTAAATTTAAATTTTCAATTTCCACTTAATCATTGTTGCGACTTGCAACGTGTAACATTGTATTTTTAAGTAAACATGTTATGTTGTAACTATAAAGAAAGGATATGCACATAGCTAGTATGATATATAGTTTTAAGTTACCCCATTGATCTACCACTTGCAGGAATTTTGTAAACCATGCATATATGAATGATAGAGAACCTAAAATGTGTATTGACAATAGGGAGCATTATGCTTTAATTAGGATAATTTAGTGACTGTTTGGTATTTATCTATTTTTTTTTTCCAAATTTTAAAAACTCAACTCAAAATCAACTCTACTTTCATATTTTCCAAAATTTATTTCACTTTACTTTCTCTCTCTAAAAAAACTTTTAAAACACCATAACTTTAAACTCAAAAATCAAAATTAAATAAAAAATATATATTTAAAACATACTCGTCGAGATCTATAAAATAAGATCCATTATGACTATTTTTTGAAATTTTTTTATGAGAATTTTAGTTGGTTGAAAAAAACTCAAACAAAACTCAAATTCAATTTTCAACATACTTCTAAATTCTACCAAACACCATATTTTAAAAACTCAACTTAAAAACTCAACTCAAAACATCCACCAAACAACCCTATTCTTCTAGTTAGTTTTCAATTTGTTTCTTCTTATTTTGTTATATTTTTTCATATGAGATTGCTCGATCAGTCAATTAACTAAGCTAGAAATTAGGTAGAAGGTCTTATTAAACATTGATTTTTACCAAAAATCCAATGAATAATATTTTTTTGAATGAAGGGCCTATTTTTAATTGGTGATTAGTGTAAAAAGCCTATTTTGTTTTATATTTTAAATGAAGGTATTTGAATAAATTTAAATATCATTTAATTAATAAAAACATGTTATATATTACCTAAATTACCCCCTCCTTATGAAATTTGCAGAAAAAATATGGACTGCAAAGTTCACATTGCAGTAAAATATGGACTGCAATATGAACTTTGCACCAGAAATATGGACCGCAAATTTCATATTACAATCCATATTTTAATGTATATTGGTATTTTTTTATTTATTTTAAGGGTTGGAATGTCATTTTGCAATGAAAAAAAGACACATGTCATATTATCAATAAAATAGAAAATAGTCCCTTCATTTAAAAAAAAAAAATTCCTTGGCTTTATTGTGATTTTTTTTTTTCCAATAAGACCCTTTTCTTAATTGTCCGTTAACTAAACTATGTCTTGTATCTAGGAAAAGAGAAAAATGGTCATGCAATATCTTATGTGTTCCTACATATTTAGAAAACTCATTTTTATTTTATATACACGAGAAAATTCATTGATATTATAAATATTATCATCGTTGTTACTATTAATTAGTACATGCTAATAATTAAGTCCCTCCTCATAAATAATTAAGTTAATTTTATAAGTGATACTAAAATCATTCTTGGCTCTTTGCGGCAAAACACCGGCCAAGAATTATTTTGGCCTCTCTAAGTTTTAAATGTTAACACTCTGTTTTTGCGCTTAACATAAAATTCTAAATCCGCCACTATATATTATAATGACGTGTCAAGACTATATGTATTATGGGACATGTTTTTTGTTTAAATAATCCCCTTTCTTCTTCTCCCTTTTCTCAATTCAAACAACATGAGAAAATACATGTATTATATATATATTAAAAAATGCTTTACGTTTTGCTTTAATCCATCAATCGAGTATATTTGGTTTAACTACAAAAATAAGGCTTATAATGTTGCTTCTATTATCTGCAGGAGAATCACAATACCACAAAAAAAAATTGTTTATAAACCATTTTGGTTTTTAGTGTAATGCTCTAGAAATTTATGCTTACTAATAGAATAGAGAGTGCCCATACTAATATTAAATTAACAAAGTAAAAGACAAATTTTACCTTAATGGGATGTACCCTTATTGAAAACTAGATTTGTCCATACCATTAACTTTCTAAATATTGGCCACCCACCATGGTGTTGCTAGCCCCTTATATCTAATGGATTTTTTTTCCCTAAGAAATTAAACTATTTTCAATATAAATGACTCAAACAAAATCCTTTCCGTTAAATCAAAATTTTCTTCTAATGAAAACTCAATATCACGAATCTCAAGACTATAATATTCATTTTCTTCATCCGAAGAGTTTAAAAGAACCATTAAAAGCTGTTTTCTCAAACCTTCATTTGCAATTTCGCTTATTTATTTTTTTTGTACAACATTTATTAGCATAGTAGCTTATTTTTTGGGTTTAATAGTATTCAATAAGATTGTTCTATGTCATATATGAAATTTCTATATCCATTTTCAAATAGAAATGATTATAAAAATTTCTTATACGATTCATCTTCCACCTCATATGAAAATAGTTATAAAAATACCCATCGAAGCATATATTTTTCTTTTTTTCTTTTCTAATATAATTTAGTAAAATTATTAATTAAAGAAAAAGTAAAAGAAAAAAAACCCCAAAATGAGCTAGCTACTCCTCTCTCTCTCTCTCCTCATGCATGCCACCTGGCTACCTACTCCTGGAGAAAGTAATTTTTTTTTGATATGACTGATATTAAATGAGTAGCTATTTTCGAAAAAAGAAGAAAAGAGCAGCTACTCCTCTCTTTCTCTCCCCTTCCTCGGTAGCACAACTCCTCTCTCTTCTCGCCGGCATTCTTCCGCATTTTGCTATGACCGGTATTAAATAAGCAACTATTTTCGAAAAATAGTTGCGATCGGTATTAATTAGCCACTTAATTTTATTGTGTATATACGTAAAACAAGAACACAAGTTTGAGAATAAGGATTAAGTGCCTAATTTATTGTTCATATATTTTCGCAACAACCACATCATGCCTATATATTATTACACCCACTAATGAATAGTCAATGACAAACACAAAGAAAATAAATACATTTATATGGGATTCTTAAATATTATAGCATTGAGAGATGGAATACGAACATTTTTATCGCTCTCGCTTTGGCGGGTCTTTAGTCATGAACTTGAAAAGCCCCTTAATTTTGATTGATGACGGGATTCAATTCAATTAATGTGGAATAAAAAACCATTGGCGCTAGTGAACAATGTAACATTTCTGTTTATTTCAAATTTAAGAATGATTAGGGTTTTAGATGAGAGAGAGGGAGGGAGAAAATAGGAGACAAGGAGTAGAAAAAGCGGGGGATTCGAATGGTTAGTTATTTGTAGAACACAACAAATACGACTTTTTTTTTGTTTGAGTTGAGAGAGGATTCTTTTTTCTATTGTTTGCGATTGGTAATGAAGTTTCATTCACAGGTTGAAACTTCAACTAACGTATCACGTATTAATAAATTAAAACACTCGTTGTACAAGTTTAACTTTGTTAACCATGCTTAAAATAGGGTTATCATGACTCTCACGTGTATGCAATTGGTTAAAATATCCTTTTAATTACATTATTTTAATTAATATTATTAATTTAATTAAAGTATAATTTTTAATTAACTAATTACATAAACAAATTGAAAGATGGTAAAAAATATCAGGGCTTGCAAGAAGACGCCGACTATCTAGATGATTGAATCTCCCCCCTCGCCTGCAATCCCCGCCCTAGGACTTCTGTCTAGTGCAAGAAGCTTTGCAAGCAATATCGAAATGAACTACAATACTCTTAAGTCCTGTTTGGTGGGTGTTTATTTTTCAAAATTTTAAAAACTCAACTTAAAATAAATTTTACTTTTACATTTTTCAAAATTTATTTTACTTTACTTTCTCTCTCTAAATTTTTTTTAAAACACCGTAACTTTAAATCCAAAAATCAAAATTAGATAAAAAATATATATTTAAAACCTACTAGTCGAGATTTATAAAATAAGATCAATTGTGACTATTTTTTGAAATTTTTTTATGAGATTTTTTAATTAATTAAAAAAAAACTCAAACAAAACCGAATTCACTTTTCAACGTATTTCCAAATTTTACCAAACACCAGATTTTAAAACTCAACTCAAAATATCAACCAAACATTACCTTTAAATGGCAATAATACTGCTCTTCACGGGTTAAATTTAATGAAATGGTTATATGAAAAAAGGTCATTTTGTTAAATTGAATCAGATTTGACATTGAGAGGAAGATGAAGAGGATCATGATTATCAAAAATATTTGTATGATTTCCAAATTTGGGAACCCAAAACTTGTGCCTCTCCCATTCAAATTCCTTAGCGGCAATTATTAATAGTAACAATAATGAGTTTAGGATATGATTTATGGGACATATTCAAATTCGTGTAACCAAATATATGTATATTGACGAGCAACGACTAGAAATAAACAGAGGATAATAAGATAATTTTTAGTAATTTCAAATTAAGTTAGTTTAAACTACTGCTCTTATTTTTAGCAACTATTATATAATTTTTTTAATTTAACAGTGTGTTCCGGCAGGAGTCATACCTAGCTGGATAACAAGATATAATTGAGACACAATTTAGTATTATAAGAGCATCTCCAACTATATTATATATATATATATATATATATATTTTGTGTAAACTTTACACGAGTCGTAAATGTTTTCAAATATCAGTCTTTTAAAATTGAGTTTTGTGTAAAATGGATGTATAAACTAAATTACTACTTTGCATTGTCACGTTAGCTTTCTCTATCCTCAATTTTTTAATAAATCTTTAAAATATAATAACTTTTAATACAAAATATGAATTTTAATAAAAATTATATATTTGAAATCTAATCTTCAAGAAGAATAAATCAATATTATTGTGAGTAAAAAGATTTGTATAGAAGAGTTCAAGAGAAAAAATAATAAAAAATTACATAAACGAGATCTAACGTATACAAGTATGTTATTGATTCTTTCAAATTTTTGCATAAGTACTACGAGAGCATATATTTTATTTTTTCAAGATTCATATTTTGGATAAAAATTGTTTAACACATAAAATTTGTACGCGGACAATGCTCAACGTATTAATTTTGAGTATGCACGCATTACTTTAATATAATAAAATCGAGTTTTTGTTGGGGAAAAAAAATTATACTAGCTCTTTTGAATTAATATTTAAACTATACAACACACACACGAAAAAATCAGCACATCAATTTCAACTCACGGTCAAAAATAATATAGCGTATAAAGTGTCACAGAGTATTTTGATTCGCTTAATTATATTATTATTATACAGAGATAACGTCTACATACAAAGTGTTAAGTAGTATTTTGAGGCTCCAATTTAAGTAGTTGTATTTTGTGGGCGCAGCAAACTGCAAAAACCCTCCTTCAACCTCGAAGCTCAACACCACAGCCACCAGTCATCATCCTCATAGGCGGAAGAAATGATCTCTCGTATCAATCGACCTTTATTCTTCCACTTTTCCAAAGGTACTACTTTCTCTCTCTACATATACAATTTGTATTTTTTTTGGTTCTTGTAATAACAATTTATATATTCTACAGTGATCTCTTACGAACATTTTCCTCATCAATCTCTGGCCTTTTTCTCCACACACATTGTTGGCGACACTCCGATTCTCGTAATTACTAATCCCTGTCTTTTGAGATTTGCATTTTCATTTACACGTATATGTTTGTTTGTGCAATTCAAGTTGTATTATTTGGAAATTTGGTTATTTTAATTTGTAGGTTAGAGATTTTATACACTCGCTGCAATATATATATATATATGTGTGTGTGTGTGTGTGTGTGTGTAATTTAAGTTGTATTATTTGGAAATTTTGTTCTTTTGATGTGTAGGTTAGAGACAATATACACTTGGCTTATTCATATATGACTATACTAGGTGGAAGTCCATGCCAAAGGTACTATCCACCTTTGAAAAAGCATCTTGTAATTTCAACCACTCAATCTTTTATAATAAGGGGCAATGGTTTTTGAATCCGAAAAACTTAAAAGGGATAAAAATATTGTAAAGTTGTGATTGCAAGACTCTTTTTTAAGAGTGAATAGTTCCTTTGCTATGGGTTCCCACTGGTATATGTATATATATATATGTTTTGTTTGTGCAATTCAAGTTGTATTATTTGGAAATTTTGTGGTTCTTTTAATGTGTAGGTTAGGGATTTTATACACTCAGCGTTGTATGATCCTGACCATGGTTACTTCTCCCAAAGGTCAGCGTCGGTTGGAGTGCTCGACAGAAGCATTAGGTTCAATCAGCTCGCTGGTATCAAAATCTCTCTTTAAACTTTTAGTGATTTTGTTTGTTGAGGAATTTATATTGGGGGTTTTTGAAATTCACAAGTACTCCCTCCATCCCAAATAAAAGTCTACTATTGTTTTTTTGGGATGTATCAAAATTGAGAGTCCTAATTACTGTACCAAATCTCACAAGTCACAATAGCAAATTAGGTTGGGTTCTCAATCATTGACTAGGTGGAAATCAGTGTATCTGTAAAAAAGTGTTGAAGACTTGGAGTTGAATTGGACTCTTAATTTGGGAAAGTGGGAGTAGAATTTCAGTATATTGGCATTTAGTATTGTTTTTATTATGATTGTTCAAATGACAAGTAATCTGAAAGAATTATTAATCTAGTTGCAGTGATCTGAATCATGATTGAAATGAAGGACTAGAATTGGCATCTTATCCGAAAAGTATAGGTAGTTGAAGCATAATTGATTAAAGTTCTTGGTACGTCAGTCTTGCGTGTTCAAGAAAATTTTAGTGATGGAATTTGGAAAATTTAGTTGTCCAAGTCATGCTATTTATGAAAACTGTGATCCTTGTTATTGATCTGGCAGGTGAATCCGACTCTGTTAGAATGTTGAAAATTCAAATCTACTTCATTTGAATACTATTTAGCATTTCTTTTCATCTTCTTATCCAAGTTAAAAGAAAAATATCAAGCTGAAGCTTCTTCCTTTTCATCTTATTGCCATTTTAGTTAAAATCTCTAATTTATAGCCAGTTAATTAGGTGATTCCCCATTTTGTTTCACATTCAAATAAGTAGGTACAGATTCTCAGTCTTGCACAATACTAAAGATAACATGATAGAAACTGTTCAAATTTGGTGTGGACTGTGGAGGTATTTGAGGAAAGAAAATAAATTGATGGAAGTTTCCAATATGCTTTTTTCAAGTGCTATGGAGTACTGAACACAAAAGGAATATGGGAAGTATCATGACACACTTATAGATTTATGTGCTACAGACAGAATATGTAATTGCCTTTGAATTGAACTTAAGAACTTGAATAATTCTGTTTAATATGTTGGAATTTCATTTGAATTTCCTAAGAACGAAGCTCTATTTAATAAAATTCTTACAATTATGTATTGCATTTAAGGTTAAAGTTCTCACTAGATCATTCCACCCATTTGTTTTCGCCACATCAAATGAAAAAATGGAATATAACTGTATTTTCCTCCTTCCCTTGCTTTACATTTTCTTTCTCTTATTTTTTTCCTCAAAGAAATTCAAATTTCTTAGCCAAGCATATAGGAATAAGTTAGTTGTACACTTGTACCGAAAGTGCAAGTTTTGTAGTTACAAGTGGAGCTGCGGAGGTATTGTTAGGGTGCTGTGCGGGTGGTTCCTCTTGGTAAGCTTAAAGAAAATAAATGTTTATAAAGTACGATTACGGTTAAATACTACAAGTTCACTGAAACCACCAAGGTTAAACCAAGTTACATGTCATCTAATTGTGGATCTCTCATCAAATAGCCTTAACGTGTTTGTGTTTTGTTTTTTTTTTTTTGGGGGGGGGGGTTTATAATGTTAAATAGTAGCATCATTTTCCTACTTATGTTGGTGGAATATTCACTTGTTCTTTACAATGGGAAACTAGGTGATTAGTATTACTGTTCAACTGGTTTATGCTGAAATGTCCTGCAAATACTAAACTTCTGGAATATTATAGGCATGAATACCTCTTGTTGGACTTGTGAAACATTTCAGGCAGGAAAGCTTATATGAAGCATTTGGATAATATTTACAAGCAGAATGACGTATCATGGTTTACTCCAGTTGAGCTCTTTAAGGTAATTTACATTGTTTTAGTGCTGGTGCACATAATTTTCTAACTATAAACCTTAATATAAATACTGCTATCTTTTATAAGAAGCATAAGTTTATTAAATCAGAAAACAGCACAGCAATGAGAAAATGAAGTCCTCCTTGTAGAAAAAAGAAATTCGACTGCCTCTAGTTTCCTTCCATTTATATAAAATGAGAAACAAAGGTATATCCCGAAGTGCTTAAATGAAGTTGGACAAGGAGAAGCCATGACCCCATACTTTTCATGTTTCCCTCGCTCTTCTACACATTAGACAATATTGAAACACAATTGGATTTTAATTAATTGATAGATAGAAGAAAAATTGGGAGAAAGGGCACTAATTCTACAATCCATCTTCATAAGAGCATCCAAGACATCATTGATAGATTAATTTAGGATATTGAGTTGAGGATGTTAGGATGAATAATGGGCGATCTCAAGGTCCATTTCAAGAGAAAACGTGGCTCACCAGAATAGACAATTCCGTTCTCTTGACAGAATGGGAAGGAAGTTGTCCAGGAATAAGAGAAAAAGAGTAATTTAAATATGTCAAATCAGTAACTGAAGATGTTGGAGGGATCTCCTGCGAAGTTAGAAGTGGCCCCACTGTCCTTCAGTTCATTTCTTGTTTTCTCCTACTATCTTTGCTCTTAGATTGCCCCTCCCCCTTCGGTTGTCTCTTGAGCTTGAGTTTAAATCTTTTGTGCGCGTGAATAACTCCTCCCATGTCGATAGCCCACGACACCACCCTTTTTTCTACTCCTTATTCTCGGTTATTACCATCAAAGGTATCTCATTAGCAACCGGCATGACAGATTTGAAAGAGGGAATAGAGTTTGGCATGGCCTTCTTTATTAAGATAGAAACTACTTCCTGTTTCTAGATATAGGATGAAATAAAAGACTTCATATCTAGTAAGCGGAGACAAGTACCCTACTCTCTCTCTAACCAGTTTTACCCGTAATGAAATTCATATCCATTAAAAAATATTCCGGTTCTGTTTCAATTATCTTATAACCAGGCATGAGAAGATAATTTGTTATCAAATTTATATCACATCTTAGTAACTTTTGAGCATTTCATGGTCATCAATTTCCAGTTATCTTCTTTCATACCTAGCTACAATTCAGATCTGAATTGTAGAGTTCACTGAATAGTAAGTACAGGATTTATATGGTTCGATGAATAGCTTGGTAAGAAATCAGGCACAATGTAGATAGCTTTGGAACTATGACCCATACCTCCGAGGTGAAGTCAATCTTCAAGATGAGAAGTGGCCTATATAGGCTCAAGTGGCCTTTCTTACCCATTATTTCTCTACATTGGCCGAAGATGGTATCTGATCTTTCATTGCCATTCATAGCAATCACATGAACGTCTGGAGTATGCAGTAATTTTTGATTTTTTCTTGCATGTTAGTTACATTTTGAAAACACTTTCTCATCCAGTTATTTTTTAATTTAATCTCTCTCTCTCTCTGATATACTCCGTGGATGTCATATCTTTTACTTTTAGCCTTGGTACGCCCATGGGATTGCTGAAGCCATTCTGCGAACTGCTAACCTTTCAGTTCCACTAAAAGTAAGTTGCTTCATTCTGTTTCTTCTAATTGCTAATGCACAATATAATGCTAAAATTCAGGAAAGGTATACGCCTGCGAAAATTGTGTACGTTTACTTGCATGCTGATTTATTTTTTCCTCTCTATAAAGTAAAAGAATTGGTGCCCACACAAGGAAATGGGACAAACCATTTTATGTTGGGTTTTCCTAATTCTTTTATCTTATTTTTCCTTTAAGCTCTATCCTTTATAGCTGTTATTGATCATTAAGCATCCCTTGCCCCGGATTCCATCATGATTCACTAATGATTGACATAATTTGCTATCATAACCTCTTTATATAGCTTTTATAAATGCTAATTTGCTATCATAGCCTCTTTATATAGCTTTTATAAATGCTGTACATCCGGGGTTCTTCCCCTTTTGTTGGGATGGCAAAACATGGCTGGCACAAACCTGACTCGGTGCAAGTTTTTTTTTTTGAAAAATCCCGCCCCGCCCCTCCCCGCCTGGTTTAATATATGCATAAGCCTGAACCCACGCCTCTCTGATGTAATTGTATAATATTATAACGCAGTCAAAGGACAAATATTATATTCGGGCCGGGTCAAGTCAAATGGGTTAGCTTTGAGCGATCCCTATACCCGTGCTGGGTTTTTATTGCAGAAACCATATCCACCCTAGTCTTAATAAAACCCGCCCCATGAAGGTCAGGTCGGTTGGGTCATTTTGCCATCCCTACCCCTTTTCACGGGTTCACTGATATACTTTTACTTCTAAAAAAGTTCTACCTGCCTTTGTGGATTCCTTCAATTCTTTGGGAATGCTAAGGAAAATGTTAATGCGGCTTTTTACATATCAAAGGAAAAAAAAAGAAAAGCGAAAAGAGAAAAGAAAGAGGAGTTTCAATGTCCTTGTTATACATGTTGAGGCCACAATTGATCGCTTTTTCTTATGACCTGTATTCAGATATATGAAATTGGAGGTGGATCAGGAACTTGTGCGAAGGGCATTATGGATTACATCATGTTGAACGCACCTACAAGAATTTACAATAGTATGACTTACACGTATGTGCCTTTCTTTACTTTTAACAACTGTGAAAATCCTACTCTCATGCACACATTAAGCTTTGTATATGAAACTATAGTGAGCTGAACATGAGTTGGTGTACTTTTGGCATAAATTTTATGATCTTCACAGCCAGAAGTGAAAATGCGAGCATTTCCTATGTTTCAGCTTTTCATCTTTTTTGCTGCCACCATTTTTGGTTTCAAGGTTGCATTATTGATCAGTTTGCTTTAGTTTGTTTCTTACTTTCTTTTGGTTCCATTGAGTTCTATTGTATTTCATTTACCACGAGAAGATTACTTCCTCCAGAGAATTCCTCCTCCTGTTTCCCCACAATCTTTTTTAGTTTCTATATATTTTACTGCAGTGCAAATTGTCATTGTTATTGGTTACTCTCTTTTCCCAAAATAAGAGCCCACCTTTCCTTTGCGGCGTGTCCCAAATCAAGAGTCTACTTCCTAAAATCAATGTACTAAATCTCAGGATAGCTAAATAGGTTTTAATCGGGACATTTGATTACGCCGAAATTGGTGTCCATAGAAAGTGCAAAAGTCAAATAGGGAGTACAGACTCTTAATTTGGGAAGGTAGTAATATATAGTTTCCCAAAACAGAATTTGATTCAAAGTCTTAGATTTAAAAGATCGATACCTTACAGATGAGTAGCTAATATTAATTTTTTTGGCTTTGCATAATCTCATCAATTGGTGCATTAGGTATGTTCATCGAGGGAGTAACCCTCTATGGTAGATTCTTTCTTGTGAAAACATTTTAGGTTGCTATTATCTTCTACGAAGTTTTGGTGGTTTGAGATGTTATGAATTTATGTTCAAACTTTTTATATTTGAACCAACTGTTTTATTTTATTTTCAGAAAAGCTTGAAATGTTACTTTTACAGATACTTTCTTGAATAGGAAATCTACCGTGGGAATCTTTGTTAAGAATAATGCAGTAACTTTTTAGTATGGGATGCACTTGCAAGAAGAAAAGAGTGCTAAGAAATTCACCCAGCAGCAGTTTTCTTGAAGAAATTTGATAAAGATTTTGCTATTTCTTACTATAGTAATCTTTTGATTATTACTTCTTACTTTCAATTTTGCAGTAGGATTTGGGTCAGACTTTAGTCTTTTATACACTTTTGGCGCTACCTTCTTGAAGTACCTTGTTAAAATTTTCAGATTAGTTGTGTTTGTCTTCACTACTTTTTCTGGGGGCGGGCAATTTTTTCCTATACAATAAAATATATAAAGCACTACAATGCTATCTGTAGCCAATTTTTATCTCCCACTTACTTTATATGGTAGAGCATGGAATGAAAACTGTATTCATGGTGTTCTACACGTTGGAATGTGCTAATAATGACCAATTATACTCTGTCAAAGAAATTCAATCTTGAATTGTTTCGCTATGATTTTGGAGCATAAGATATGAGAGATTTAAGTGGTGGTGGAAAGGTGTGGCTAAGAACCACCAAGATCACCTATCTTGCTAGGGGAAGGAGGGGGTTGGGCTTAAGTTTTATTCACATTTAAGCATTCTGTTGATTGAGTCGATAGACACTTTCAATAGATTTAAGCCACTAACATTTTAGAAAATTTTCCTAATTAAAATCATTGGTTGACTTGCTAATTCTGGACCTACTTGTATCATCTAGATGGAACCTGGGTAAAGTTCTTAAAACTTATTTAACTAGAATTATCAATTTTTTTCTAACTACATCTACTGCAGTTCAGTGGAAATCAGTTCTTCCCTGGCCAAGAAACAAACGGAAACTGTTGGAGAAGTTCGTAGTCACTCATCCAAGTTCAGAGTAGAGTGTCGTGATGCTGCTGATCCGAGTGGATGGGGTAAGGCAACCTTTTCCTTTTTCTATCATTTTGTCAGTCAATTCATTTGGTTTAGAATTAATTCATAATAATAGGGCCCATCTGATAAAAAGTTGGAAAATGATTGGATAAACAAATAAGTTTTATGAGAAGTTGGAAAAAGTATGATTTGGTGAGATGTTCTCCATCTTTTTCTCATTTTTCATTGAATTTTTTGTTACTATTCGCCCAAAGAATTGGAATCCATGAAAAAATTTGGAAAAGTAATAGAACATGTTGCCAAATCACCATCTCTTTTTCCAACATCTCATAAAAATTAGAAGTGTTTGCAATCATTTTCCAACTGTTCTATCAATAAAGCCCATAATATTTAAATGTTCATCTTACCCGTCAAGGTCTTCTTGTAATGTCTTTTTACTTCTATTTCTCTTGGATTGTGAAGCTGGAGTTCTGTCTTGCACAAGTATTCATCATCAGGTTTGAAAACTAACAGTCTTGCTGTCAAAACAGGGGACGTGGAGCAACAACCTTGCTGGGTTATAATGCTAGAGGTATGTTGTGCCTTTAAAATGTTTCAAAGATGTGGTTTTGACTTGGTATCTTTTTCAGGTTAGAGCAAAAAATCCATTATTTATAGTCATTTTTTTTTGTAAAAACGTATGACTTGGCGAGTCCACACAGTGATTCAGCAAGTTGCTTTTATATCAGTTGTTTTGGCTGGAAATTAGGCGAGTCATACTGTGTCAAATTTATTTCGTTAATACAGTTACATGTAACTGTTTCTGCCAATTTGGATTGGTTTCGGACTTTCGGCAAATGCTTGTTTGAGCCTTGTTCATTTCTTCTTTATAACTAATGGTCCGTTTGATGAAAAAGCTGGAAAATGATTGAAAACACAACTAATTTTTCACGAGGAGTTGGAAAAAGAGAGTGTGATTTGGTGAGATGTTCTTATTTCTTTTCCTTATTTTCCATGGAAATTTTTTCTTACCCACCAGTGAAATAATTTTATTCCAGGGAAAATTCCAAAAAGCAATAGCACGTTTCACCAAATCGCTCTATCTCTTTTCCAATTTCTCATAGAAATTAGTTGTGTTTTCCATCATTTTCCAACTTTGTTCTTATCACACACCCCCTAAATGTATAAATGCAATAATTATTTAAACAAGAACATGGGATGCGGATACGAATTACGATAATGTCCATTGTGTGTTTATCCCCTTCTTAGGTAGATACAATGGCCGTGAGATGTAGGGCTGTATTTTGATAGGTGTTACTTCATTGTTGGTGTTAGAGTATGGACATGTGGTACCATCCATCCAACCTTGTAGATAAATACAGAAAGCATCATACCATATCAAAGAACCAAAAACCCAATAGAGAAGTCATAATTGCACGGAAATAAAGTGGGGGATTGAAAAACTACCTTGTGTAGAAAAAGCCGGGGGTTTCATTCATAGTGACTCTTTCTAACAAGCGCTACGAACCGCCAGGAAGGAGCCAAAAAACGTGAGCGCCCCTGTATTACTTGTGGACCACCTACTTTTTTATTGTTCCACACTTACCAAAATTTTTCCACACCAAAATTTCTCCACCTCCGACCTTTTCTTTGTCAGAATCTCTCATCTCCGAGAGAAGAGTAAAATGTGGACTGTTCGGCGAGTTTGAAATATTTTCAATCTTACAATATACATACTGGTCAAATAAAAAACGGTTACAAATATAGATATTATATGGACAATTTTTTTTTTATATGATGGAAAGTAAATCTAATATGCATGTGCATACTATACAATATACTATATAATATATTATATATATATGCAGAATGTTAGTTAGAAAAACGTTAATACACATATTTTATTCTAAACATGCAAGCAAGATGATCACTCTTCTCTTCCCATGGGCATTCTTTAACACCATCCCTTATTCCCTTATCTGACTTTTACTATTGCACACTTAACTTTTGGTTTCCTTCAGTAATAGTATATCTTTCGTGTATTTAAGTAAAGATGTACCCCAGGATAATAGAAGTTTTGAAAATGAGTGTCCAATCAGTATTGGACACATAATATGGAATATTATTAATTATTTTTTTTATAAGTTTTACATTTTGATTAGTATTATATTTGTTTTTCATAAAAAATGTAACTAAAATTATTTATGAAATTATAAAAAATTATTGATGTATCCTCAATGTATCATATCCAATTCTTTTATGATATAGTTGATATTTGTATGCTATGCATATACTTTTTACATCCTTTACACACACGTTTCTTATTAATTCTGTGCTTAAAATTTTACACTATATGGAATATTATTAATTTATGTATTTACTTGTCCACATGCAAAAGTCGTCCATGTTGGGTAATGGGTACGGACATGACGTTTTCTTAGAAGTCTATATGCCTCCTAGCTTTATATTATCACCTCCTTAAGATTGCCTTTTCCTCATAAACATTTCATTGTTAAGGTTTAGATTGGGGTTCGACTCCAAATTACTAAATAATATTTTAATTTCTTATAGGTGCTTGATAATCTTCCACATGATCTTATTTATTCAGAAAATCAAGTTTCACCATGGATGGAAGTGTGGGTTGAAAAGCAACATGACAGGTGAACAACTGTTTTCAGCTAATGTCACTATATCTTTTTGTGGAGCACATACCATTATGACATCTTATTGGGTAGAATTGTTAAGGCCCTGTTTGGTTGTCCTCCAATTTAAAAAATTGGCCGTTCAAAATTACTTAACTTATGAATTATCTAAATATGGTGTTTCTTTGTAAAAATGAACTAACATTAAATGTTATGAGCCTAATTTAATTCCTAAGGCATTGAATAAGACAACGTACAGATAAAGCTGAAATTAGATAATTCACAATCATCTATAAGTTCGTGGAGGCAAAAATGAAGCTAAACAAATTTTTGTTAAAATAAAAGAATTGAAAATTTGAAATGAACTAATTTATGTCAATTAGACAAATTGCAACCAAATAAGCGCTACGTCAGTGGGTAGTGTAAGCTAGATTGACAATTTGAGTGATGCATGTGAAATGGTTACCAACATATATCAACAGCCTTATATTTAGTGTTCTATCAGTTTATTATGTGAGCGAGCTTTTATTTGTTTGTTAAAAAAAAATGCACAAGACTATTGGTCACCTACCATTTCTTGCGTTAGTTCTTCTTGAGCTAAAAAATCTGTTCAACTTAGTTGCATATTAAAGCAAGGACTTTATGTGGCTGACTGCCTGGAAATTTGTAAACCAGTTGTTAATAAATAGTGAGTGAAAAGATAAAGTCAAACTTATTAAGAACTGTTATGAATTTTTTAATTGCGCTTCACACTAAAGAGTAGAGAAACTGACTAGCATTAGATTAAATCGTTAGACATTGTAATAAAATTCTAAGTTTGGTATTAACACAATTTTGTAACCTACTTTTAGAAATATAACTTTAATTTGAGATGTATCAAAAAGGAAAGTGGAACTCTTTATTTGAGACAGAGGAGTATGCCGGTAGGATAAATTGGATATTCTTCTTCTTCTTCTTCTTCTTTTTTTTGGTTAACAATACAAGAGAATACATCGGCTTTTTTTTGGTTAACAATACAAGAGAATACATCGGCTTTGGTCCCTCTAAAATTCTTATGCATCTTCAGCAAGATTCATTATCTTTGTTTGAAGCACTGAATACTGATTCTTAAAATGTCATGTTTCTTTAGAGTCAGATGGACCTTTTGTTACTGTTAAAAATAGCTCTTGTTCTTTTGCCCTATACCAAGTGATGGAACAATGAAGAAAAACATGATCAATACGCTCACCCACTACTCCTCAACAAATACAGAAAAGGGGAAATCTGTCAAAAGAGCAAAAGACAATATTCGCTAGAGGACGCTGCATCAGTACCAAACTAGGATCTTTTATTAACCCAAATTTGGCCATAACCCTTCATGACAACAGATAGCAAAGCTGTGAACTTCGTAATTTCCCTCAACATTGAATTTCCATTAAAAAGAAAAATTCCAAGTAACAATCATGAGAGGAAGAATTAGAAACAAAAGAAGCAATATATTTCCAAGCAATGAAACTTCAAAGGAAGAATCCTTGATACAAGCATTCTTCTAGAACTGAATTGAGATACTATCCCCCACTTTAGAGCTGATGAGTGAAAAAAATGAAGACAATCGCTGAGAAATTTATTTCCAAGGACAATAAAACGACCATTTAAATGAGAATCCTATCATTGAGCTAAATGCTACTTGCTCCTAATGATATAGCACCTCAGCGATTCCTGTTCTAGTTGAAATGGCTACATCCATTTTCATACAGAAGTCTTATTTCTCTTAACTAGATTAAACGTAGCCATCTTCTTTTTTCCTTCAGCATTGCATTCAACATCATGCATTTATTGTGTCTCCTTTAAAGGTGGTAAACAACAATATTTGTTGTACAAACCAATCAGGTGAACGCCTTATTAGGAAATTTAGTTGAACTATGGAATTATGGATTTTAAGCATCGGTGGATCAAATCAAGTTGACCCTTCTGATAAGAACCATTTCCCTCAAAAGTTTAAGTTGTTAGGTAGTGGGCCAACAATATATATCATGCTTTCCAACACTCCCTCTCACGTGTGATCCCCACTCGCACCTGGAGAGACAAACCAAAGTGCACCTAGTGCACAGCCATCAAATAGTGCAATTTTACTAATGCAAATGGACGAAACAAATGAAAACGTCAGGACTTGAACCCAAGACCTTGCAGTAACTAGTGGTTTGATACTATGTTAAGAACCATTCCCCCGAAAGCTTAAGTTGTTAGGTTATGAGCTAACAACGTATATCATGGTTTCCAACACCTACTACCAAGAAAGATGTATTTCTCCCTTCAAATAGCTAGACATGTTGATTACTCAACAATAGTAGAGTTTTACTTGCTTTCCAAGAGTATGCTAAGTATCCGTAGCAATTTGGCAGTCTCACATCTTGAAAAGTTCTTCCAGGAAGATATCCTAAAACATTGGATGATTCATAATAAGTTGTTTTACTTGACAAAACTCTTTCCATTGATCTTCTTAACAGATAATAATGGAAACAATGGGAGCAATATCATAAAATCCTTCAAAGGGATTATTGAACTCCAGAAAATCCACAAAGGTGACATAACTCATTAGTCAAACTCAAATGATTACAATAGGAGGCCGAAGGCCTTTCAAGGATATTCTTGGAGGCCCATAAATCCTATAGAAAATTAAATAAAACAACTAAATTTATTGGGGGAGGACTGGACATACCCTAATTCTATGGGAGCTTTCAAGGTTATATGATTGTTGGATATTTGTATGGACTGAGCAGCAGTAGCCTATTGATAGGTTCATCTTTTGTATTTGTTTATACCTGATACATTCCTTTACTTTTATGTACATCTAGTCCACCTTTATTCTCTTTCATAAAATATTTCTCTTATCCCCGGAAAAAAGGTAATTGAAGCCTTATGTAATATTGGATACTCGATAAAAGAGAAGTTAACCCTAAATCTAAAAAACTTGGTTAAAATCAATGCTCTAAAAAGTGCTAGGCCTAAACCCAAGGGGTTGCCACAGCGGTAAGGGCAAACTTGGGACTGTGTGGGTAGGCACATGGTCTCAGGTTCGATTCCCCGCTGCGTGAAACCTTTCTTGGGCCATTGGGGGCGTCTTCCAGTCGAGCAACCAGGGCCTCATGGGATTAGTGGGGGTGGGGCCCAGATACCCATGGTTATCAAAAAAAAAAATAAAAAAATAAAAAGTGCTAGGCCTAAGGTGGACAGTGGAGGTTGCTATGCGCTAGGCAGCTATAGTTAATTTTTTAAAATATAAAATTAATCTGTAGTACATAAATAATAGTTTGCTTCTTACCAAAGGCATAGTTCTCGAACCAAACATTTCCCATTATTCAAACGCACAAAAGACCTATATATTTTGTTAAATGAAACAACTGAAAGAGCTCCCTCAGCGCCCCCCACCCCCCCTCCCCTCCCCAAGTCAGGGACTGTCAAGGCAGCCTCCTTTTTAGATCAGTAATTAAAATCCTAGCCTAGAGCTCCTCATCATGGGAGTACCTTTTGTTCTTGCTCAGGCTGTTAGAGCTTTCGGTGGATATCTTATCCTCTGTGCTCTATTTTTCTTCTTGTTGTCGTTGTACTTTTTGGGTTATTAATAAAAGTTTCTGTTTCCTATAAAAAAAATAAAAATTCATAGCCTTGCACTGTTTCTATCATACAAAGCTGGAGAAAAAGGTACTCCCTTAGTTCCTAATTAAGAGTCCATATTTGACTTTTAACATTTTTAAGAAAGACTAATTTTGTAATAATCAATGGTTAATCATTTCACCTCGTGTTCATCATTTCATTTGTGCTTATTAATACTTACGCATACGGTCTTGAGTACTAATATTATGTCAAATCAGCCTTCTGGTTAAAGTGACAACAATTGCTGGAGTTGTCAAAAGTAAATAAATCACTATTGGCATATTGTCAGATCAATTTATACCTGGGAAATTGAAGGAAAAGTTTTATACAAATAGAACGACTATATGACCAGCTATTAATCTATTATTGGACATAATGTTGGACCATGAAGATAAAACATGCCCATAAATGAATACAATGGAAATGCGGATGTTAGAATGAATGTGTGCTAAAATTAGAAAGGATGTTATAGGCATTGAACCCAAATCCATACCATCAAGATTTGCTAGTTAGGGCCTGTGCAGTTCATGTTTTCAAAAATTGTAACTTAAAATTGTTTCTGGAAAGAACTTTATAGAATAGGTTTTGTATTGTTTAAACCTCTATACATTTAGTATATCGAATAATTGTTTCCATAATGAAAAATGAATATATTGGGCTTTAGCTTAATGGGCTTGGTTTCTCTGCTTTAGCAGGTCAGTACTCTCCGAGTTGTATAAGCCATTACAAGATCCACTAATAAGAAGTTGCATTGATATTACAAACTTGGACAAAGATTTTGCACCCCAAGAAACGAAGGAACCTTCGGCGGCCAAAAGAATCTGGGGCAAAGTTTTTCCAAAGCCACGAAGATGTTGGTTACCAACTGGTTGCTTGGTAAGCCTTTTCTTTTTTTGTAGAAAATGTTAAGCTCCTTTGCTTTCTATTTGAATTTACTTATGCAACAAAAGTACGCTTAAACATTCAGAAACTTCTAGAAGTTTTACATGGAGCCCTGCCAAAGATGTCTTTGATTGCTTCTGATTTCAGTTACCTTCCTGATGTGAAAGTACCCGGTGAAAGAGCTCCATTGGTTTCAACCAAGGTACATTCTACTGGATATCTTGTTGGAGCTACCTTATCATCATAAAACATTAGCAATTTTAATGAATTTGAAAAGCACTTGCATAATATTGGGTTTTGTTTGCTCTGAAAGTACTCAAATCAAATCGTCTCTTTTGTCTTAATCATTGGTAGATTGTTATTGATGAATAGGATTTTTGGATTTCTTTGATATTAAAGTATGGATGACAACTTGCTGCAACTAACTTATATCTGTTGAAGGGGAAGTTGTTCGCTGTTTGTTGTTTGGGTTTGTGGGGGCAGTAATGTTTGTAAACTTCCTTTGTTTTAAAAACTATTGAAGAGTTAACATACCGTCACTCTAACCTCAATGTAGAGACCAGGTTACGTTGTGATTGTATAAACATGTATTGCAAGTGGACTTTTTATTGCAACTTGTGCCCACAGAGTACAGAGTGCCGAAAAGTAATAAAATGACATTTGAAAAGAGAATCTTTAATCATGCTTAATGATGGTTATAAATTGAAAAACTTTACTGAAAAGCTTTATATAGTTATTGTTATACTTTTTGGGGTGGGGCTGGTAAGTAGTACATAATGCCCTTGTCTCAACCAGATTTGTACCACAAGTCACCTTCTTTGGGATGTGTAATAATTGCATGTGTCATCCTTCTTTTATTCAAGGGTTTCATTAAGATGAATACACTTGTTATTATCTTCTTGGAGTAATAGAAATAATTTGTATATTGAGGTTATACTCTAAATTTTGTCCCCCTTTTTTTTTTACGTAGCATGTGAAACTCCTCAAGTGAAGTTTCAATTACACAACTTCTCACCTTTGAAAGGGATGCATTACCTTAAACTATGAGCTTTTGTTTCTCAAACTTCTTTCTACTTTTTCCTTGTCAGAATATGGGCATTTTATTCTTCTCTAATATCAGGGGAGATGTATTATTTACTATCAAGCTAAGACTAATTAATCATAGTTCCTGACCCTGCGATCATCTCAATCTAAGTTAATTATAATTTATCTTAATTTACAACTCATTTACCCTTTATCTTAGCTTCCAAAGAATTGAGAAAAAAGAGAGCCATTTTAATTAAGAAATTTCCCATGAAATCATGATGTGACGAATGAAGGATCCTATAGAAAGCCAAGTCATTGGCAATAATGAAGCTGAAACTATTATACACCTGTTCATTCTTTGATTTGATGGAGTTGACTTTAGCTTTGGTATTCCATTGATGCCCCTTTAGTACTTTAGGTCAATGCTAGTATGCGACACCAGATTTATACTGCTGGTGTCTTTTATATATTCCCCTTAACCTTGTGGATGGATTATGCTACATTTGCTTCAAATTCTCAATATGTAGATGCATTGTGGATTAAATGATCCAGAACATGGTTCATGTATACTTCATAACAAGCTTTCTTTCAATTATATATAGTATTTCATGTATCACCTTCATTTGACTGAAGAGAACTGGTTTGCATTTGTATGGATACCTACTCCCATTGTTCTTCATTCCCAATTTTTTAGCAGTGTATAGCCCTTATTGTACCATTGTACTGTTGACCATAATTGTCAAATCATGAATTGTCTCGCACATCAGAAACCTACGGATTGCGAATCATAAATCAAATCATAAGATTCGGTGCAAAAGTACCACAAGATAGTAAATAGTGAAAAACGAAAGGGCCATTTAGACTTGGGTACTACTATAATTTGTGATTAGACTTGGTATGCTTTTGTTTGAAAATTAGACTTAGGGTGCAATTCTATCCACCTCTGTTAAACAGAATTTAACCATGTACAATTTAAATTAACTGGACCTTAGTTAAAAGAATACCAATTCATTAAATATAAACAAAAACACCATCCCCAACTGGAACCCCACCCCACCCATATCACCCCCCATTGGAAAAGTATTGTGTCCCCCTCCCTCCAACACCACCACCCCAACTCCAGCCTCAAACAACCGCCCCCAACCCTTGGGACTTCTCTCTCCCTCTCTCTCTCTCTATATATATATATATATATATCTCCCTCTCTCTACAATCTACATACATACATACATACATATACATTTATATGAATTTTTGGTAAACTATAAACAACAATCTCTCTATATATATATAGACACGCACATACATACATATATATAGATAGATATGTTAGATCTGTGGTAGATTGGTAGTGTATGCATAATTTTTTTTTTGTCAGAAACAAAACCACTTTATTGATAACTAGAAGAAACAAGTTACAAGAAAGTGGATGGTAGACTAGAAGTTTACCCAAACAAAACGGGAAAGTAAACAGACAAAACAAAAACAAAACAATGTTCAAAGTTCAAACTCCAAAGAAACAACCACAAGAAACAATAGCATAAACTATCTAATTGCAGCCTCCCAATTGTTGTTGATGACTGAAACGGACAAATCCCCAAAGCATTTAGAAGAGAATGCCCACAATGAAGCTGAGAACTTAATTTTGCTCCAAATATCCGATTCATCCAGACTATGGTCTTCGAAAATCCTAGCATTCCTTTCTAACCAAATGTGTATGCATATATATATATGTGTGTATAGTATATATTTTGTATATGCAAGTCCACAAAAGCATACCTAAGTTTGATTTTGCAAATTATAGTAGTACCCAAGTCTAAATGGACCATAACAAAATTACAAAATACACAATGTAATAAGGAGTAAAGTCTATTATAATGTAAAATCGATCGTATAAGACATACGTACATTGTTTAATGGACGTTTGTTTCATCGCAAATAAGAAAGAAAAAATTGCAGGCTCAAGTCCTATAGTGATCCAATTGTTGTAAATATAAGATTTATTTCATATTATTGCATACAAAAGAAATGTAATGAATACATTGAATAAAAATGGTATTTCAGTGGTAGAAGAGTCGAGTGTAAAATATTTTTAGTTTTTAAAACGAAAATATATTATTATATCCTTGGATGATCTTATTCCTATTCATATATCTTTATTAGTTATTCATTGTATAACAAATGGTTGAAGAAAAACAAGTGCAAAATTGTTGCATAAACATGCAAAAAACCAGCAAATTGCACTTGGGTTTGCTATTTTTACCCTATATCCAGTAATAAGTAAAATATAAGTTGTATATAAACATTAAAACAGGCTTTTTTAAAAGCATAATTTTTTTTTGTAATTTTTTTTCAAGAGTCAAAGGGAAGATACGTGTATGAATTGTGAATTTGTAAGATTCTTTGCGATATTATGTCAATTTTAATTTTCCATTCTCCGCATCGCTTAGTAGATGAATCGTATTCAATTATACGATATGTATTACAAATAGAACGATTTTAACAACTATTCTGCTTACTTTTAGATAGAATGGTATCTTCTGGCACCTTTAAAAGGGTGCAAGTTTATTGTCCAAGTTGACAAGTAGCTGTGCGTGCATCCATATGAGAAGGAATTTCTTGTATAATTGCAAGCAATTAATGCATTTGGATGTCCACAAAAGAAAACGTAACACTCAACCAAGATGATTTGCTTCTTGCTGTTCACTTAACGAGCTAACACAATCGAGAAGTTTAAAGGACCTTTTTTTCTCTTTTCCAAGGTAGATTTTTATTTTCCCAGATTTTTTAGCTTGGTCTCCGTAACCGACCCTTTTTGCATTAAAATTGATGCATTTTTTTTTGTCTCATTTAGGGCCTAACAGAGGAGGTTGCTTGCCTCGTTGCATTTAAATCTATGTTTGCTTTCTCCCCCCCCCCCCCCCCCCCCCCCCCCAACACACACACACACAGCCACCCACAAATTGAACATGGCTAAGAATCTGATAAGTTGATCTTTTCACTTTTCTCTCCGCAGAAAGATGGGAGCAGTTCGGATCACAGCAGTTATTTGGATGCAAAGGTGCTTCTGTCTCTCTTGTGTGTATGATGTTGGCATTGAATGATGTGAATAACCTTGGCTTCCCTGCAACTGGTGCCAGTTTTTCTTTGAAACGAGTAGTCATAATATATCATCAGATTGAAAATAGTGCCAGAAAAGGTTCTTTTAATAAGCTTCATTATTCAGAAATGTAAGGTAACGCTGAAGATTTATAAAGATTCAACTTAGTAATATCCAGTTGGCAAATGTAGCTCATAATTAGTTTTAAGCTGATGTTATTTAGATTTATTCTGTAGTATTTAGCTGAACGCCTGAGGAATCTGCAGAGTGACCATGATAAACTTTGGTTCTGTGTCTCCCAAAATGTCTAATTTCCGTCTCTCAACTTTCAATGCGGTTTGCATGTTGTTTTCTCATAATTTTCGAGGCATAAAATCTTCGATTTCAAAAAGAAAAAGGGCATAAAATCCACATTCATACGTGGAGCGAAGTAGCTATAGTGGTATCAAGATTTTCCAAAAATTCAGGGTCCTTTTTATTTCAAAGTTGGATCAAACGCACCCCAATTCTTCCTGTCATCTTAAGTGCAATATGAAAGTCTCCCTCTCCCCACCCATTTTCCCACTTTGCAATAAAAAACATCCCAAATCTTGTTGTCATCTTAAGTGCAATAAGATCCTCCCCCCCCTCTCTCTCTCTCTCTCTCTCTCTCCCCCTCCCTCCCTCTCTCCCAGCCCACCTCAATAACCCAAGTTTGGAATTATTTTTCAAGTGCTCTGAGAAGCACCTTTTGGTGAGAGGATGCTGTATGTAGGTTCATATTTTTTCTGCAAATAAGTGGCCTCAAAATAAATTTGCCAGTGACAGTAGTTCCTGAATATATCGTGCTTATAACTCGAGAACACTCAAATTTATATGTCACATTAAACACATGTAACCAATTGGTCTTTAGGAACCTAAGACATCTGGATTAGCCAACTGACCAGTTTCATGAGGTCGGCATTGCATATCATTATTCAAAATTGTTGTAAAATATCTGGGTTCAAAATTTGAGCTTTTTCTATTTTACCTTATTGTTTGTATTTAATTTCTAATACAGGGCGACGCTGACATATTTTTCCCAACGGACTTTTGGCTACTGGAACGTATGGACCACTATTGCTCGGGATGGTTGAAGCTGCGCAAAGATAAAACATCCAAACAAGGGAAGAAAAGACGGACAATTACGGTAGCTTATATTCTTCTCTATTCAAGTACACACAAATTTATTGCACTGATAATCTCCAGAATATAATATATATATATATATATATTATTTGAACTACCTTCAGTAATCAGTAGGTGCTGGTTAGTTGATAAGATTCTCTTTGAATTCCAACTATTTGTATCAAACTATTGTGATTGGTTTAACTGCTGTTTCTTTAGAATCAAAGCAATTAATTCATCCCAAAAAAAACTTTAATAAACATATAGATCATGCTGATAAAATGTCATTCCAGCAAGTAGAATTTGGATGAGATCCCTAAAAAGAATACATCAAAGCTGTTTGCTCTATATGAGTTTACCAGGATTAAAATTTCCTGTGTATGAGGGCAATGAAGTATGCATAATGTCAGATAAAGCATAAATTCAGATAAACAATTGAAAAAGGAAATTACTTTTATTGGTACTTTGGAGTTTTGTTGTAAGCAATTTAAAATTAGGTCAGTCATAAAAGATTGAAAAGGGTAAGTTTCTATATGGTTCACCAACTCAATGGGAACAAGACACCATTTCAGTGGGTTTAGGTTGGTTTTTAACAGTTTCGGGTCGTGCACATGTGATGACTTAACCCGTTACTCATTCATCTCAAATTTATAGTCCCACTTTCATTTTTGAGATGTCTCAAATTAATAGTCCCATTTTTTTATGGGGACCTGATCAGTATTACCAGATCTCACAATACAAAATACATTGTAATTCTGACCATTGATTATGTTGAAATTAGTGTTTTGTCTTCAGAAGAACTTGAGTCAAATTAATCTGAGGTGTGGGAGGATATATATATGATATTAATACATGACAGAAAGACGACCCATTGGCAAGTCTACCTAAATATTAAAGTTTGTATATCCAATTCCTCATTATTACGCATTAACCCCATCGTTTGGTTTGAGATTTTTTGCATGCCAGTATAATCAAAGGATCCATTCATTTCCTGATGCTCAAACTTGGTAGCTGAAATTCCAATTTCTCGTCATGGGAAAGAAAATGTGCACATAAAGTGTACACAAAATGTGTTCACTTAATGATTGGAGGAAGACTGTAACAGACTCTGGGACATACATATGGGACCCATTCTTCATCCAATCATCAGGTGAACTGATTTTGTGTACACTTTTTGTGCTGATTTTTAGCGAGTCTAGCATTTTTCAATGTTTTATACCTTCTTTCCCAAGTTGGATCAGTATTAATGTGATTTTCTTCTTGTGTTTAGCTGGATACATCTTCGTTCATGGAAGAATTTGGTGTGCCCTCGAAGACGAAGACGAAAGATGGATACAACCCTCTACTGGATGACTACAAGAATACTAAAATTTATCTTAGCGTTCCCACTCATAATACCAAATAAATAGTCCTTTTGCTGGCCTTACATCATCTGTGCCTGTAGAGCTTTCTGGCCCTTGATTCTGCATGAAAGGAAAGAGATTTACACACATTGCCTCAAGAAGCATGCCGGGATTTTCTTCTGATCAGGTACTTAAATGTCACTGAGAATATCGGGTGATTTGAAGCTCAAGAGAAACTTCAAATTTCTTTTTCCCAGTGGCATGTCGAGGTATGTGGTCTAGTTCTTATAGCTTACAGTATTGAATAATCTTTGTTAGAACTGATTGAATGTTGTAGAAGATCAATCTCGCCATGGGGTGAATTGAAAGTTTTTTATTTATTCTTTTTTAAGTTGCGGGGTGAGATTAGAATATTTTCACACTGATGAGAAGCATAATTTCATAGATCTGTTTAAGATCACCCTAATTGTACTTGCAAGTACTTTTATGTATGTTTATGTCTACTAATTTATGCACAAGTACAAAGTATCACACCATTTTAACAATATGACTAATTCTTAATTAAGTCTTGCATTCAGTTTAGTGTTTTCTTCCCGATAATGATTACTAGAACTTGTGGCAATATGTTATTTATATTTTTAAAGCACAATAAATACATGTAACGACATTTGGTCAAGATGTGATAATATATATATATATATATATATTAAAATCATGGGTTTGTATCTTATTATAAGCGTTACTCTTAAAGCTTGATTAATTTTTTTGAGAGTAAAATAAATGTGTAATGACAAAAAGTTCAAATGGCCGAAGGTCGTGGATTTCATTCCCCTCCCCGTAGGATTTATAGTATATCTAGAAAAAGAGAGTCAAGAGCTTCCTTTCAAAACAACGGTTTTTATTATTTTTCTTTCAAATTTTAAAATTAAGCAATTTATGCAATCAAATGGGTTCTCATTTGATGCATTTTTTGTTAGGTTGCCTGAAAAATTTGCTTTGGGGAATGGCTTTTCTTAATATTTTTATGAGCTCTTTTCACTAGAGAAGATGGACGGTCAGGGCTCATTTGGTTCATTATTTTCGGCTTTTTCGAAATCCTAAATTTCTTTCCTTCTAGATTCCAACATTTGGTTAGTTTGCAAGGGAATTTAAGATTCCACGGAAAAAAGAATTGCCCCCAAAACAAAGATTTTTATTTCGCAATAGAAGAATAAATTGTCCTTTACTTGATTCATGGCTGCTGCCTGAATTAGAACCAAATCTTATTTTGAATTTGATACAACTATAGTAGTAACTCTATAGCCTGCGATTCTGAAACACAATCTCTATTAGTAACTAGAACTGGCAAGTGCCGATTCCAAACATGGGCGACAATTTGTTTGAGCTTCTTTATTAAAGAACCGAGCTCAAGCCATGTACCAAAAGTTCTTAAGCAATCAGAGATTGAATAGTCACTGCTCGCCTCGATCAGGGTCTTTAGCGTTGTAAGAATAAGAATAAGCTCACAAACAGACTCGACTTTTCTTTGTATCGAATTAAAATTAGCTTAAAACAGCTCATTTATGCTCGAGTGAGGACTGTTCCAAGTAAACCAAAGTCAATGAAGCTGAGCTCAGACGTGATCTATTTCCGCTCATTTTAAACTCGATTCCACCTCCAGCTCAACTAAGTTTTTAAGTCACAAGATTGAGCACGTAAAAGCTCGACTTTGCTGTTTGCACCCTCGCCATCACCACTATCCACAAAATCAACATCCCCGAAAAAATAGTCCTCAGGTCCTCTACCCCTCCTAAACATTGCCTAATCACCACTCACTCATTGCAGATATTCAGAATCACTGGCGGATAAGGCTCCAACCGTTACTTAGTATCCAAAGCACCATTGACAACATTTATCGAATTTGAAAAAGAATCAGAAAGAGTCGAATTTGAAAAAGAATCAGAAAGAGATGGTTCGATCCTCTTATTTTCATTTCTCAAACCAACTCCACCCGTTACTTAGTATCCAAAGCAACATTGAGACACGCAGCAGATATGGCAATTTCAGAAACAACATGATAACAAAACAACTTTAGCATATTGTGTTTGTGTTTTAATTTTGACACGAAATTGATTTGATATTGGAGCTAATTAGTTTTAGATGGGTCAACTGCGCATAAATGAAAGAAAAACACGTTTTTTACTCGTTACAGAGTGATTGTGAATTGTGTTTATCCTGCCGAATTTAGACAAGATATTAGACACAAAATAACAGGACCTCATGTCGTGCTGTCTTTGTATTTTAGTGATTCTTGCTGTGCAGAATACGAATACAGGAATACAGCAGAAACTCAACAAGATTACCTGAATTGCTCGTCTTTTGGGGTCATAATTGGGCTTGACACAACACGAGAACAAGAAGACACAAACACCAAACAAAGTCGTGGGACACGATTCATCTAAACTTAAGACAGCATGACAAACACGATTATACTTATCAAGTATTAATAAACACATCTAACATGCAAATAAAATGCTAGTTTTCTCTAATTTAAATACAAGAAGATGCCAATTACACGATATACCTCCAATTTCGTGTCAAATGTCTTATTAAACACAAATTCTTGGGTCAATTTTGCCCCATGATCATGTCGTTTTATCTTTGTTGCTACTAAAGTTGCAACAACCTACTTACGGAAGATTGAAACAAGCAAAAGCCAATGTCTGTTCCTTACTTTCGAAAAAAAGCACACCAACGTTTGATAACACAAAATCATGTCTTAAACTTGAAAACAAAGTCACGCATGTATAACATAATTCCTGTTGAGAGATTTAGCCACAAAAATAACCTGCTCAATCTAGAAACAGCGTCTAAAAGAAACAAAATTAACCGATACACGATATTCCAACAAAATTGCCAGTTATAAAAAGAAAACTAAGCTGCTACTTTTCAGTACTTGATTGGGGCAATTACAGCAAGTTGGGGGCCGAGCTTCTCCTCTGCAGCCTTTTCAGCCTTCAACCTCAGTTTTGTCAACTGCTTTCTTCCTCTCATACACAATTTGAGCCCTTTCCTTCCTCTTAATCTCAAGCTCCTGCAGTGAACATTACCAAATATCAAAGTTAGTGCCATTTCCACACAAGAAGCTTAAAAATAAGAGTTAAATTTTACAAGGAGAATGTAATACAGTGTGTTTGATTGTCATTGTAAAGGAAAAGACTTCGATTAACTTTTACGCAGTCGAACTATATATATTATTAACAAATTTACAAAATTTGGAATCAAAAGTTTATGCAAGGGACAAAATTAATATTTCATTTTGTTTGTTTAATATTTCCAAATTTCAGCAATATATATTATAATATAACAATATTCACAATAAGATTAGCTTTACCATTCTATCATTCATCCAAGATTCAGCTTAGTAAGAAAAACGAGTATACTAAACGATATAAAGATGAATGACAAATACACCTGTATACCTCCTAAAACTAAGATGAGAACAAAGCCTCAGATTGGTGTTAAAACCAATAATTTAAAGACGCATTACTTTTTAAAAAAAACAGAACTTATTTAACCTACTCAGATAAACATAACACAAGCCTAATACAGCTAATTTGGAAAAAGAAAAAAAATACTTTTAGCAGCCACAAAAAAAATTACTGAACTTCTGCAATTTTACACTCGCCGGAACTTGCATATAGGTAAACCAAGTCGTAACCCGTGCCAAAGGCACTATCAACCATTTAAAAAGCATCTTAAATCTCCGCCACAATTCTTTCTCTTGCACATTTTTAAGACTCAAAAACCATTGCACACCTTATTATATAGAAGATGGAAAAAATTAAGTGCAAGAGTAAAATACAGGATGGACCAATCAAGAGTAGTACTAAGAACTAACAGTTCGGAAACTAAGATCATACTATGTAAACAACACAAGTCATACATAGACACAAAGTGTTGCAAATTTTTAAACTAAAAATTCGCATACATACAAATGAGTAATGAGTAATCTCACCTTGATGGTATCATAATGGTTCCATCCAACTTCGGATGAAAGCCTGCCCAACAAACAGTACTTGTGTCCGGCTTGAAGCCTCAGAACCCTGATATATAAATTTAAAGAAGTTGATATTAAATAAAATATGAGATCAAACAAGCATATAACATTGATGTATCACAGTCGCTTAATCATTGACTTACTTCAGGGCATCTGGTATGACCATCCTCTTTATCTTGTCATATGGTGGTGGGACTCCCTCATAAACCTTCAAACGAGCAAGTGCAGCTGCACCCCGCTTAGTCTTGTGGGGAATCATCCTATAAAGTAATTTCCAAATCGACGTTAAATCAAAATCAAAGATCCCAACAAGGAGAACCTCCTAAGGTTTCATCACTTGAGTCATATGCACATAAAGACAAATGAAGGTGAATATATACCAATAAGATTATCCAATACAACTAATCCAAAATTCAGAGGTTTCTTAATCATGAACAATTCAGAAAAATGACGCCGCTAAATGAAAACCATAGACCTGAGGTTAAGCAAGTTGAACTTTTTTTAAAAAGGGAAAAATAAATAAGACACAAGGGTCTTAAAGAGTTTTTTTCCTTTTCTTGACCAGAACAAATTTTTCACATTCAGATCAAGGAAACATAAGGACCTAAGGTCCTGCAATTCCTACATACCTACTTCCCTGCTCACCTAGTTATGCAGGAACAAAAACAAGCAAAACAAAACACCAAAAACAACCAACCACCAACTCAACCAAAGACGATGAAGAAAGAGTGAGCAACCAAACAAAACCACAACCCTCATTCGCTGACTGTAGAAATATAAGGGACATTCCATCTCATTTAAAGAACTTTTTTTGGGCTTTGCTACTCCTATGAATAATACTGTCCAACATGTACAAAAACCAAAAGAAAACCAAAAGACCAGTTCTTCAGGATTTTCCCTATCCTACCGATCAAATCCAATTGTTAAACCAGAAATGAATTGAAAGAACCAAAGTTCAATTTCTTTAATAGCAGCGATCGATCAAACTCGTGTGCTGTTACTGTTGGATTTGAAAGCATCAAACAGCAAGACATTGTTATCGCAGCAAGAACATAAACGTAGACATAAAACTGACAGGTTATCCATCCAGGCATACCATTTCATCTATGGATTGTGATATACTACTGTCACATCATCCATTTCAACTAAACCAACTCGCAATGCTTCTACTTAGCCCATTGGTGTTGGTTTATCTGCCATAGGTAATACTCGTTCCGTCAAATTAAGAGTCCCATTCAAAAAAAATCTTTTACGAAACATTGACTTTGACGCAATCAATAGCTAAAATAAATTTTCTCTAACCCTCGTGTGATCTAATACATTGATTTCAGTAACAAGAATCTTAATCTGACACAGGAGTATGTCACTTTGCTAGGCTTTTTAATTTAAAAATGTGGGGATTAGACTTATATTCACAACATGACTAAAGGTAGCTACTCTAATACGCATACTAACTTAGCCCATTCAAACTCCACACCCATTCGGTATTTCGGTCATATAGTGATTTACATTCTCAAAATACCCAATTATAATCCACACACATTCATCAATCTAAACATATATACAACACTAACAAGCATAGGTTCACTTATCAAATACCAACACAGAGAATCATAAATCCATACTTTCGGGTAGGCCCGAGTTCTTGACCAATCCAAAGCATCATGTGTACTAACTTTTTAAATATTATTTGCATGTCCACTTACTTTTTGTGCAGATTCTCAAAATTTACCCAATCATCATCGCCCCAATCATTCATCAATCTTAAAAAATATACAACACTAACAAAGTAACAAGTGTATATTCAGTTATCAAGAATCAACTATCAACACTAAGATACATAAATTCATACGAAATAAGTAGATTAACTCAATTTGTGTGCCACAGCATTTTATGCGCTAACTTTTTGTGTTCATTGTCAAATTACCCAATTATCATCCGCAAAAACATTCATATGTTAACATAAAGATTAAAAAAAAAAAAAAAAAATCAACAAGTGGAGATAACATAAACTTACCCACGAATAGTCCTCCAGAGGATCTTAGCCGGGGCTCGGAAATGAATGGGACCATGAGAGGGCTTGGTGTTCATCCGCTTACGAAGAAATCTGAGGTACTTCATCTTCTGCCTTACGAGTCCACCGGAGAGGCAAATCTCCTCGCACCTCACCACCACTACTTTCTGTCCATTTAACAATTCCTTTGCCAATATCGAGGCAAGTCTCCCCAGCATGTGGTGCCTTGCATCCACCACCACCCTCCTTGCACATATCCCAGACCCAGATACCATTTTCTCTTTTTTGCTTTCTCTCTCTAGAAATCTTTCTTCCTTTCTCTAGAAAAACTTTCACCCGTGGGGGCTGCTGGGTTTGGGAGGAAATGGGAGAGAAGAGAAATTAGGGTTTTGAGGGGATTTTGTTAGGAGGGATTGGGTGTGGTGGGGTGTTTGTGAAATGGGTGTGTGTCCTATTGTGTGGGCTGTTGGATTGAGTCTAATGAAAGTTTGTATTTTATCAACGGTGAAAGATTATTCTGGTGGGGTGTTTGATTTAGGAGTGCCGTAGTCGATCTTAAAAAACCGGTTGGCTGAACCGAACCGAACCGATTCAAAAAATATTTAATCAAATAATCGATAAAAAAAATTGAAACAAAAACGTACAAACTGAATCGGAATTTGAGTTGGGCCACTCCAGAACGGAATGGAACAAAACCAAATTTTATACAAAACCAAAAATCAATGTTTATTTGTATTTGACTATTTTCTTTTTTTTTTTAATTAATTATTAGTCAAAATTAATTATCCATCTCTTATTGTTTTCATTTTAACTTTCGCGCTGTTTCTCTCAAGTTTCAAACCTTAGCATCCGCTACTTCAATGCATTTCATTGTTTTGAGCAACTTTTGGGGCTATTTTTAACCACTTTTATAAATTATATTTTGAGACACTTTTGTGAATTGTTTTAAACGACTTTAAGGACTATTTTTAGCCACTTTATAACATGTTTTGAGCTACTTTTGTAGACTATTTTGAAGTACTTTTGGGATTATTTTGAGCCAGTATTGTAGCATGTTTTAAGACACTTTTGTAGGTTGTTTTGTGGTCAACTTTAGGACTATTTTTGGGCAATTTTTTGGACTAATTTTACGCATTTTTGTAGACAATTTTGTTTTTGAGACTATTTTTTACTAGTTTTGTGGACTGCTTTTAGATAGTTTTATGGAATGTTTTGAGCCAATTTTGGGAGTGTTTTAATCTTAATTTGCAGTAGTTAGTAAACGTTTAATGTTGCAATATTATATTAATTCGATTATTTCAAAAATATATACATAAAAATCAAATAAAACTAAACCGAAAAGTTTAGGTTGGGTTTGGGTTCCAAAACTGGACTTTTAAATTCGAGTTGGGTTTGGCTTTCCTGATTCACACACTGACTGAAACCGAAAACACCTATAATTTTATTTAGCAAGACTTGGGGTAAATGAGAATTAATTATCTTTCCCTTCTAGTTAGGTGTATTTTTGGTTTTGGTCAGGGTTGATATTAGGGAGACCTAAACTCAAATTTAATTAAAAATTCGGTTTTGGTTTAGTTTCAGTTTCTTCCAAACCCATACCCGAACATAATTTTTGATTCGCTTTTATTCGGTTTTCATATATTTCTTTTAGAAAAATAAATTATAAGGCAACATTTTTTTTGTTAGAAAAACAGTAACTCTATGCTTCCTCCTACTTATTTTAATCAGAAAAATATTAACTCTTACATTTATAATATAACTATAATATTTATGATAGTTCAAAGATTTTCAAAGTAACAGTAAACAATTTCTTTTCAATCCGCCACTCGGACAACAAAATATATATTTTTTCTGTTAAGCAAACACCATTATGTGGAGGTGGTATAAATTGTAAGTTGAGAATCCTCTTTTGTAATTTCCATTCTTGATAAATAAAATATGATGTAACACACAAGAATCCATCCATGTTAATCCAATACCACAAATTAGATGTAAAAGAAATCCTACTCGAGGTTACCTCTAGCGTACGATTAAGTTTTATCTCTCTCTTAAATGTATTTTCAACAGATTCGCTTTAGTGGTATTTTTAATGATAGTTATAACATCTTCATTTAAGTAACAAGCGATTGCTCTAATTCCCTTATACTCGACAAATTAAAAGGGCAAGTCATGCATAATAATTGACTAACTAAGTAATTCACGAAATCTTCCACATTCAAATTAATTTAGTAAAATGCATTGACATGGAACAACTAGATTTTGAAACAAGTAATTGTGATACCTATCCCTCCTATGATACTTTTTAATATGTGTTCTCCAAGTTCTTGTCCCATTCTTAGTTTCATAAATATAATGTCTCCTATACTTTTTACCCTTTGCCGTTTATTTCCCATCATAACCAATTGGAAGTCTATTAAAATATTCTCGAAATGCCACTGGCAAAGCCCTCCGATGGTACTTGAAAATGATTTGAGAAGTCCACCGTGGGTATTATTCTTTTTATTTTTCTCTTAAAAACACTTGTTTCCATAAAAACCATAACATATGGATGATAATTATACTTTAAACCCTAATGATGGACAGGGATAACACTCTTAATTTCACCTCACAATTTTAACTAATAATCTTCATTGAGGAGCAAAAAAGAGTTAGAAGCTCCAACAATCCTTGTGCTTCGTTCAATAGCGTCTGTTCTGTGGACCCCTTTCCCCAATAATGCAAACTTTGTCCTTAGAATCATGATCTCTCATTTTGTAAAAGTTCGGTTGAAGCTATCATCGTAAGATGCTTATATTGGGGATTTACTTCGAGGATGTTGGCTAGAAATAGCCGAAAGTCTGTTAGAATATCCATGTAAGGCATCACCATAAAAGATCTCTATATCGTCAGTCTTAGGTTTGCAAGCCACCTTAGTGGTTAGAAGAAAGGGGTCGGTATCAGTTAGAAAGGTGGAATAGAGGGAGCTATTGGACGTCTTCTTAGATGTTAATGTTGTTCTCTATTATAGGGTGGGGGTAAAAATTTCCTTTGGGATATTTTTTTAATAAACCATTTGGGATGGCGTAAAAATGTGAAAAATGGTGGTATTGTCTGAAGTAGAGGTTTTTAAAGAGTCCAAGTTAACCGGTATGCTCGAAATTTTAGAAGTATTCTATGTATACAAGTTAGCGGAGGGGTTGGGGGGGTTCCCTCGAGTCCTTTACGAAAGCGATGCGATTAACGATGGCCTTCAATGCATAATTGGTATTAATAATTTTTGCTTACATCATCTTCCCGACACCCTCATTAGTTGAGGGCTCTTGAGGAGCCATGTGGGATTGGGGGATAGGGTTTCTAGTACTTTCCTTTATCGATATTAGGGCCAATATTTGAAAGAGTTTTTTGGGTTGGTAAATCTTTTTGTATTTAACTAGCAATTAAAACATATGCGCTAGCCTTGGGCTTATCTTGGGCCACTCTATGATTGATGGGCTTTGTGGGCCTAGGGATTTGCTACCCTTATTTTTTATTGTGGCTCTATTCACACTAAACTGGATGATCATCCTTTGAACTAACAGCCATGACCTGAATTATGGTCCTTCTAATTACGTATTTTGTGTAGGTCGAAAAACAACCTTAGAATGTAGGGGGTGAATAGGATTTTTGAAACTTAATACAAAATTTAAATTAGTTTGAAAGAAAGTTTAAGTAATAAAGCTTTCACCAAGTTTATGTCAAGTAAACAAGTAAATCAAACAATCTCAAGAGCAAGCAACAAGAATAAATGCAAGTAAATAAAGAGCTTGAGTTAGAAAGATTGAACCAAATGAGCTAATGCCATTTGTTCTCGCAGTTCAATTATTTAAACCATACGTCAGTGCCTGAGTAGTTCCCCCAAGAAGTTCCATTAATAGATTTTTTTACGTGTGAAAATCAAACCTCTACAAGTGTAATTTTATCATTACACTCACACAAGAATCACTCTTTTTTCTTACAATGAGAAAACTCTTATTAATGTATAGAAATAGTTTATTTGGTGATACACACCAATGAATAATAACTCTCAAGTGTTTACAAAGATATAAAATGAAACTCACACTAAAGTTATCAAATTTGATTAAGATTTATAACTTAAAATAAAAAGGATTAATCAAACAAATGACTTGAATCTTTTGAATATTGAAGATTGAAGAATAAATAGATGAAAATAGTGATTCAATAGTGTTTAAATGTGTTTTGGAAGTCCTATATATAGTCTTAATCAATATATAACCGTTTTGGAGGGTATGTATAGAGTTTGCTTCAAAAACTGACAAAAATTAGAATTCTAACGACTATATTTTGAAGCATCAGTCGACTGAGCAAGGTTTATCAGTCGACTGATGGCCCTCAGTCGACTGAGGCAAGGCCCATCAATCAAATGATGGCCTCTATCTATCGGGCCAAAATTTTAAATTTGGGCTTTCACAATTTTGATCAAAAATCATTTCTAATACTTGAAAAATGTTAAAAACATGTTTCTTAGATACCTATTTTCGTAAGAGCTCAAAATATGTTCATTTGAATTTGTTATGAATTTATTTTGAAAATCGGTTTATGGAAAATGATATTTTCAAAGCGATTCAAATTCAAAGTTGTTTGTATCAATCTATAAATGATGTACTGATCGTATTTAAGCTATTAGAATGGTCAAAGAAGAAACTTTACAATAAATTCTAAGCACTCACTCTATTTACGATTTAATGAGTTTTCGAATGCTTAATTTGTTTATTCGGTTTTTCACTTGTTTTATGACTTTGATCTTTAATAGAATGTATATCTTTGCTACTTGATTAATATTGTCATGTGAGGAGATCTTATGGAGGAATGATCTTGGTTTTGTATTGTCGATTTCAGTCCACATATGATAATGATTTAAAGTGTAGCTATACTTAATTCAACACACATATTAAATTACATATGATTAATATATTGTTATTATCAAAACAACATTGATGACTTTTTAGGTCAACATTTTGATTTTTCGATTAGTCTTGTAAATTGGCCCCTTAGACTAGATATTTTTTCCCACTGTAGACGAACTGGGCTTGTTTTCTATCCCTAATCGAATATATCAACCCAATATTATATTTTAACATATTCAAAGCACATTCTTGAATTCAGTGACCTATACAATCATATTTAAAGCATATAAAAGAAAAGTTTATATCTTAGCATTTAGTAATATATACACCATCCACCATAACCTTACTTATCAGTGGTTTGTTAAACTTTATTTCAACATAAATTCTAGCAAATTTGCCTTTTGTTGCCCATAAATTATTGTCATCCACCTTGAGCGGGATACCTAAACATTTTCCAATGAAGAACATGGTTTTTTTTAAATTTTAAACAAGAGTTTGCACGTACCATTGTAACATATTTTGTTTTAGATTCAACTATTATATAAAAGTAGGTTGACAAATAGTTTACACATAAATTTTAACATAAAAATAGGAGATGCTTTTTTAGAAGTGGTAAAAGTGAAGATATCTAAAATTGTAAATTCTGAAGAGAAACCTTGTTTTTATTCTCCAACATTTTTTTGGGTACAATCCTTATTTTTTTTTGTTTTAGCCTTTTTGAGTTACTCCCCTAGATAATGGCCATAACTCAAGTTACCCCCTAGTTTGATAATCCTATCATCTAGGGTGCAACTCAAATTATACCTATTATCTATGAGGTAACTCAAATTATAACCCTAACATCAAAGAAAATATATATTTTTAACTTTTTTCTTTATTGTAATCCTAATTCTAACCTTAATTTCATTTATTATCTCTAAACATAAAATTTAACATTTTGTTCTTTTCTTTCTAAACTCAAATACTCAATTGCTTCATTTCCACTTAAAAGAAAAGTATATTTATCTGCATCATTTTTTCTTACCCCCTTCTCTTTCCTAATTAACAAAATTGAATCAGAACATTTCTCCTAATCAGTAGTACTCTATTTAACAAAAGATTTGCTGAAAATGATATCTCTTGGCGATTTCTCTTCGTTCTTTCTTTATTTTTGTTTTGTTTCAAATCCAGTGCTTTGAATTTGGGTTTGATTTGGTTTATATTTGGCTTTTAACTTTGAATTTTGCTTATCTCCACTGCTACCTTTTCTTAGTGAGAAGAACTCAGCCATTTATCAAACTTTGTTTTCCTCATGATCCTTAATTGGGACTTTGTTTTTCACATGATCCTTAATTGGGGGAATTTAAAATACATAATAGTAAATTTAAAAACTGGTTTTGATTATTTTGATAGCCAGAGATGAAGTGGGTTTTTTCAAAAAAATAAAATAAAAATGTGGGTTTGGCTTATTTTTGATTTTTAGCTAAGAGGGAGAGAAAGAGAAAGAGAGAGAGGCGACATATTCTCGTGGGTTTTATGTGAGAATAATTGTGCGAATTTGATGGTGTGCAAATAGGTAATTTTGTAGCTTTTTTTTATTTGGTGTACTATTTTTAGGGTAGAGATAATCGAGCCTTCTGAATCTTTGACATGAAATGGACAGACTCATATATTGAATTTTCTCATTATTGATTGCTAGTTCAATTTTGTTGATGAAAATAAAGAGGGGAAAAAAGAACATTGCAAAGAGAAAGACATGTTGAGGATGCTTCGTTGATGATGGAGGGAACTTCGTGGTGCATCGTTGTGAGAGATGGGGAATGATGATAGAACTCTGTGTTGTTGAGAGAGAAAGAGAGAGAGAAACGAGAAATTCATATAGAGAATTTGAGAGCGAGTTTTGGAGGTTCTTGTTTTTTTTTTTAAGTAGATGGCTTGTTTGGACGGGTATATACAAAGAGAGAAATGAAGATTGATGTATGTCTATAAAATCTAAGCATGTGTATATATATGTGAGAAAACAATGAAAAATGATTTTGTATATCTATAAATCTTTAAATCTGTGTATATCTAGATAATATAATAAATACATGATTGAGTATTTTGCATGTGTTTGTTACTTTATCCCACCATATTTTGTGTTTGGTTTGTGAGGTATTTTTGGATTTGTGAGTGGAGATGAAACAATTGTGTATTTTATATTTAAAGAGAAACAATTGTTGAATTTTTCCGTGTTTAAAGAGAAGAAATAAAATTAAGTTTAGAGTCAGAGTTACAATAAAAAAATTGAGAAAAATTCCACTGAGGTTAGGATTATAATTTGAGTTACCCCCACGAATGATAGTCATAATTTGAGTTATTCCCCAAGGGCAAATCAGTCATTTTGTACCAAAAATTTAATGGAACCTGTTAAACGATAGAAGGTAACTTCAAAGGATTATCTAATTGGGGGTAACTCCAATTATGGCCATTATCCAATTATGGTCATTTTGCAAATCAGTCCCTTTTTTTCCCCTTAAAGCTTGCTGTTATACTTATTTTTAATTAAAAGGATATAATCTCTCATGTTCAATATCTTGGATTTTTCGGTCACAAGTACAATACATGTGAACCAAAATTTCTCAGTCACATGTACCGTATCTGTCACCATTAAACTTATATTTCTAGGTTGCATGTACAATATCTATGATTGAAAAATCACATATATTAAATTTTAATATCTTTGTATTTGAGTTTTTGCCTTAAGCACGTAACATATACTTGAAGGGCCGTAAACTTTAAAGAAAAGTTAGTGGACAAGTTCCAAATATTTATTTTTTTGTTTTATTTTATTTTTTTTTAACAAAAACGGATGCAAAAGACCCCATTCCTAAAAGATTACAATTGAAAGCACGCGTCTAAATAGAACAACATTCCACTCCAACTTTTGTCGGTAAACATCATTTTTTGTCTTGCAGTGTGTGAAATATATACTCACGGAAGAAAATAAGTGTTAATTTCGATATTAAGGCTTCATAATTAACTTTCATCAAAAAGAATGTTATTATGGTCATTATTATAATATAAAATTAATTTAGTAATATAATAATTAATAATTAACTTTCAACTAAGAAAATATTAACTATTAGCCAAACTCAAGACGGACTTACCTAAACATAAGTCCAATCCATACCCTACTAGACCAAGGGCAAGTTTTGCATTATAAATTCTGAACCTACACTTGAACCCAAACTCACCCGCCCAGTCGGGTAATTATAGGGTATTAAAGGAAAAAGAAAAATAAAAAACACTATACTCTAGACCACAGGCAATCCAAGAGAAGTTAGGACCGTAAGCGATTAAAATAAAATAGACCCCTCAAAATATGTATCGAATTTTAGTTTTGCACGTATGCAATATAAATATGAACCAAAAATAAGTTCGAACAAGCTAATTTTTATATATATAAAAATATCATTAATTTTTTTTTAGGCTTAAATTACTACAAAAATAGCCCTTAATGGGCGGGTGAAATGAGTTTATTTTAACTAAACCCAAACTCAGTCCATCCTAGTACGGGGTACTTAGAAAAATCTAAATCTGACCCGGTTCAAAAAAGAACTGTTCAAGTTGGTTTGGGACTGAATTGGGTCATTTTGTCACGCCTATACGTACGTGTATAATACGTATCTTATACAATTATTTTACAAGCTCTGTATATATGGATCGAAGTCTCGATACATGTTTGAAAGTTCAAAACCGGAGCTGTTTTAATTAATTAAGGGTGTCACGAAAAGTTAGGAAAAAAGAGCGTTGTTGGCCTCATGTGATAAAAATTAATATTCATCTAAAGTAATTGGAGCGAGAGGTGAAAGTAGAGGTGATTAATTCTGTGAGGTGGAAATTACTCCACAGGCTCCTCTCGCTCTAGATATCTTTCTCTCTCTAAAATGTATATATATAACAAGAAAGTCAAAGGCAACTACAGCAGGCAACAGTACTGGCCCATTTTGTATAAATATATATTCATACAAAAAAATAAATTATTTAGACCATAAAAATTATCCAACTAGCTAGCTGATTAAACTAGTTGTACCTTGTGCTTCTCTTCTTCATATATACATACATCCAAAACCCCACCCCCACCCCCATTTCTAAGTTTTGTTCTTATCTGATCTTTCTCCCTCTATCCAAGAAGGTCAGGGGGTGCAACATGTACCTACCATTTTGTAACTGTATATGTATATATATATTAGCTGGTTTAGCTAGTATTTTTTGTTTTATACTCGGCATAAGTTGAATTCTCGATCCCATGTATACACATACACATACATATATATATATATATGTGTGTGTGTGTGTGTACATATAAGTTATCATGGGGATTGGATTTCTGGCGATGAGCTTTGTCCCTATCTAATCCCCGGTGCTTATGATAACAAAAAAATTAATTTTAATTTTTTTTAATATTTATGAGCACCGGTATGTGTGTATATATATAGGCATATATAGATATATACATATAGGTAACAACGATTTTTGCTAAAAGTTGATTTTGTTGACGCAATAGCAACTCCCTGTATATTTATACTACTTACTCCGTGATTGAATTTGTCTGAAAAACTAACTTAGCTGAATTTTAAAATTTTGATCTTATTTGATTTACCAAACAGTGAATCTTAATTATTTATATGTTTGTAGTTGAATATTATACATTTCATGTGGACCCAAATTTTGTGAAATCTCACTAGGGTTTTTGTCTCTTTGCATAAATCAGCTCTTTCTTGGATTATAGGTCAAAGATCTTGGATATATATAATGGAGAAAGACCACAACTTCTCGGTATAAAACAGCCCAAAAACCTATTATCTTCCATTCTTTGCATCTTTTTTGTTGAAAAATCTTATCATCACCATGTTGTTTCACTTTGAACATGAACTATTCCAGGCAAATTTACCAGGTAATTTTCATGGAGTTGAGTATTCCATTGACCACCAACATCAACAACAATTCATGAAGCCGCGGACCGGTGAAACCTCGGGCAACAATAGCAACCAAATGATCGACTACATGCTCAACAATCCTCAACCGCAACACCACAATATGTCTAGTGGCTTTTGCAGTTCGTCCTCTTTAGACAAGTTGAGCTTCGCGGACGTGATGCAATTCGCAGATTTTGGTCCAAAACTGGCGTTGAACCAGACCAAAGCGTCAGAAGAAGACACTGGGATCGATCCGGTCTACTTCTTGAAGTTCCCGGTATTGAACGAGAGGTTACAAGATGAGTCTCTCATGGTTAATCCTCAAGATGTTGGGGAGGATGAAGAGAGGTCAATATTGAAAGGAGTGAGTGGGGAGGATAAGGAGAGAGAGGATGAAGCTAGGGTTTCCGAGAGTACTTCGGTGCAAATTAGGTTTCTTGGTGATGATCTTCAGAAAAGTCCGATAAATGACGCAAAGAACAAGAGGAAGAGGCCGAGAACTACAAAGACGAGCGAGGAGGTTGAGAGCCAGAGGATGACTCACATCGCAGTTGAGAGGAATCGAAGGAAGCAAATGAATGAGCATCTTCGAGTTCTGAGGTCCCTCATGCCTGGCTCATACGTACAAAGGGTACTGAACAATACCACTAAAATATGTATATATATATATGTTTGCATTTTTTTACTTATCTCAATAAACCTATAAGGCTTACTGAGAAAATATCTTGTTTCACAGTTACATCCGTAACGATATTATTAAATTTCTCTTGTCATGTGACGGTTTCTCTTTCGTCCGAGACAATTTCAAATCTCAAACGATTAGTTAAAAAATAAAATATATCTGAAATGATGATTGGATTGTGTAAATTGTCAGGGGGATCAAGCTTCAATCATAGGTGGAGCCATTGAGTTTGTGAGAGAATTGGAGCAACTCTTGCAATGCCTCGAGTCACAAAAACGGCGAAGGCTTTATGGCGATGCACCTAGGCCAATGGGAGGAGATTCATCGTCGCTTGGAGCTCAACAGCCTCAACCACAACCGTTGATCTTTTCTCCGATGGCGCCACTTGGGGAGGATCAGATAGAACTAATCGACAATGGGTTGCGCGAGGAAACAGCGGAGAGCAAGTCATGTTTGGCCGACGTGGAAGTGAGGCTATTAGGGTTTGATGCAATGATAAAGATCCTTTGTAGGAGGAGGCCAGGCCAGCTTATTAAGATGATAGCTGCACTTGAAGATTTGCAGCTTAATATTCTTCACACAAACATCACCACTATTGAACAAACTGTCCTCTATTCTTTCAATGTTAAGGTAAGGAAGAATATTTTTCTTTCTTTCGGTTTCCATTTGAATCTGTAACATTTTATTGCAGAGTCCTCTACGTACACGGACACATTTATCTTGCATAAAAAATTGATATATTGATCTGACAATTACTCATTAATTAGAATAAAATTTGATATTGATGAATAGGAGATGGATCCATGTACTATAACCAATACATGGTTGTCACACCAGATATGTCACTCTTTTGTGTTAGATATATATATATAGTCAGGATTTAGTGCGGACTAGTCCGTACGAACTAGACTTTTGGCTACAGTTTTCGTTGCTAAAAACATCTCTCTAATGTTTTAGCGATAGAAAATTGTCGCTAAAAGTCCTACTACGTATGGATTAATCCGTACCAGATCCACAACTATATATATATATATATATATATATATATGTCTAGACTAGCTGTTCATTGTGACATAAAAATTAAAGTTATTATTTTGAGACAAAATTCTTCTATGCATGGAAATACAATTTATTTATTTTTATTGAAACCTCATTAACGATTCTTATTTAAAATTTTTGAACAATATTTCATGAGATGTATGATACAAAACTAAATTTTTTGTATTAAATTATTATCTTTTGTACTATAAATGACCACTAAACGCAATTTAACTTGATATTGTAGCAGTCCAAATTAAATTGTTATTAAAGCATCAAAAATATCGAAAAATTAGAAACTCTCAAACTTAAAAAAAAATATACCAAATGAGCTGGAGCTAGTCATACTTAAATTTGTTATATATTGTCACATATTATATATATAATTATTATTGAAAATTTTCTTTATATATGGAATGGTTTTTTAATTTCCATTATTTGACTCATTTAATTAATTTCTATTTAATATGTGTGTAGGTAAATAGCGAAACGAGGTTCACAGCTGAAGATATAGCAAACTCCGTCCAACAGATACTCACTTTTATCCATGCAAACAGCACCGTATGAAAAGTAGTAGTCTTTTATATTTTTTTCACTTCAAAATATAACTTAATGTAATTTCTTTTTCTACATATTCTTTTTATCATCGTAATTGCTGTTAAGAGTGCACTATATTTACCGATTAGTTTTATCGCATATTTTTTTAAATATGTATGATATATATGAATTGTACCTTCGTAAAGTATAAACCATGTAATTTATGACGTCGATAAGAATACCCGACAAGAAAAATATTTTTCTTGCTTTTTAAGTATTAATAATAATTCTTCCTTGTTTTCATGTAAAACAAATATTATATATACTTACTGTTTGAATAGTATTATTGGTGAATTTGAGTCATCTTTATTATAGGAGCATTTGTCATCCAAATGATGATGTACATGGTACCAATTTATATATATGGTCTCAATAAGTCCTTGTGCTATGACTTTGAGTCAAATAATTTATTATAGTATCATATATATATATATATATATATAAGATCCGGAGTAGCCTAATATCTTATATATATATATGCAATGAATTATCTTATGTGAGATTCATAGTCTAAAATTTTTCCCTAATAATTAAATTTGATTTTGATATAAAATTTTGATATATGTTGAATCTTTCTCTTTAAGATCCAAAGGGTAAAATTATAAAATAATTTTGTGATGTTTTTAGGGTGTACCCTTATAAGATAATTAGATAAAGAAGTAATAGGTAATTAATTTACCATTTTTTTCTTTTGAACTGTAGTCAAGAACTAATACGGAATTTATTAGGAAATGATAGTAAATTGGCTACATAAATCAGTTAACCTCTCCTACACTCTACTTGATGGAGTTTAAACGTGTCCTAGAGAGATATTAAATATCCTCTTATGGGTTTCAAACATGCATTTGATTTATCAGTTAACTGTCACTTGAAGGTATTTGAAATTAAAATGACTGACTATTCATTAATTGACAAACTGCTAGCGAACTCAAGCTGAAACTGGCAAAAAGTTGGTCGGCCAGCCAGTGACAGAGTCATGATTTTTGTTCAGGTGGGACTAAACGCTAGAATCACAACAAGATTTTTTTTGCATATACTATAATAAGATCAAAATCAAAATATCATATTCAAATATTTAATATTCAAAATTTAAAAAAAAAATGTATAAGATTATAAAAAAGAAATCTAACCTAAAATACCGGAACAAATGAAGAATGAAGATGGAAAGAGGGGCGGAGGCACTGCTGGTTGCTGCTGCACTATGCTTGAAAAAAAAATGGATGTTGTGCTTGAAAATAAAAATAAAAAAATAGACAGCAGTCGTTTGAAGAAGAAAGAGGAACGGAGGCCTGCTGGACTGCTGCTTTCCTTTTTATCATATAATTTAAACCTATATTATGAAATCACACCTTTGAACTTATACATTTATTTACACAAAGCACCATTGCCCAACAACTTACTTCACTTACACAAATGACCCCCTAATTTTCCTCTTGTCACGTAACAACCCCTATACTTTATAAAAAATTTCAAAAAGTTCAATGGGGCCCATGGCCCCTCTTGGCCCTTGCGTGGCTCTACCCCTGCGGCCAGTTGATTCTAATTAGTTGATTGAATCAATCGGCCACTATTTTTAGATGTTTTCATTTATAATACACATTGTATATTGTAGCTAACTGTGATAAGTTCAAATTATTATTTAATTAAATATACCGTAATATAACAATAATACAAGTTACGCATGCACGAGTCGAATATGAATGAAACCCAATCAATATTTTCATTATACGATTTAAACACAACACAAATTTGACGTAACACAACCCATGCTGCTATATAAGATTTTGTGTAGAAGACACGTAATTAAAGAGGGACAAGATCTGAAATGTTGCATGCTTGATTGAATTTGATAACGAGACAAGCTTCAGAAGGTATCTAATTAAATTTGATAAAGTCAACGAGCCCACTTACAATTGTCAAAATGGGCCACGGGGTTGACCTGTCAGAGAGCTCGATAGGTAACTTGGTGGTATTAGGCTTGCACCAAAAGAAATATATGGTGCCATATGCCTCTAGGGACCCCCAATTGTCCTCTTGAGTTTGGGTCAATAAATTTTAAATTGTTAAATCTCAATCATCAACCACATTGAATCTTTTTTGGGGTCTAGTTTGCCTTGTTTTGCCATTTCATTCATGCACATACACAAAGGGGCACATGGGTGTGGGGCTGAGTTCAATGGTTACTCCATTTTTATTAACTAGCCTTTTATATATATATACACACAAAAACTCAAGTCTTAATTTAAGGTCAGAATATAGCACAAATTTAACGAGTGTTTGCAGTGGTTCTTATATATTGTTCTCCAAGAAGGATAGTTGACACTAAGATTCGAACTTAAGCTTACAAGTGAAATATTCAAATTCTTACCAGCTGTCATGCATTGGCCCGTTTTAATTAGCCAAGAGTGTAATATTTGATTGCCTCTATTTAAATATTACAAAATATTTTAATTTGCAAAAGAAAAAATGTAGTTCAATATGTTTAACCGGATTTGTACGTAAATAAAAAGAGTATCCATTACTTTTACATTGGTTTCAAATTACACTTAATAATTGTGGTGACTTCCAAATTACGGTCATTTATATAAATGAATATTAAACTAAGTAGAAACAATGCCACTCTACTACAAAGAGCTGACTCCTCTCCTTTAGAACATTTCCATCGGGTAGGGTAAATTGATAAATTTACCCTACCCCTCTTCACATTGGAGAAATTTAGGCGAGTAAAGTTTGGCTTGTAGGGCAGAGAATGATTAAATTTAATTCCCTTAAATTTTAACCTATACGGGTATTCATCACTCGTACGAACCATACAAGCGTGAAAGACTCGTATCAAAATTAAAAAAAATCCATGAGTGACCTTTACTCGTATAGCCATTTCTTTTTTTATAAAAATAAAAATAAAAATCCATACAAAAGTGGAAGCCTCGTATAGTTTTTTTTAATGGCCCCATTACCCCATACAAGTAGGACTCCATCGTATGGTGGGTTTTTCAATTTTTTTTTAAAAGTCACATATGAGTAGGATAGCTTCGTATAGGGTTTATTATTATTATTATTATTATTTAAAGCCTCATACGAGGGTGGAAGCTTTATATGAGTGTTTTCTTTACCCTATGAGATAGAGCCGGCTAGAGGCCTCCCTTGCTTACTTATTTAATTTTTTTACTTTTCTTTTAGACGAGTTACCGATAGATTTATTAATTTGATTTAATAACAGAAGAAGAGAAGGACATGAACCCAAGCACCTTGTGTTAATATTCACACATTTAATCACTTGGAATTAAGTTCAGATACTTAATTGTCAATAATTGTTATTTTTATTTATTAACCACTGGAATTTTTATATTCGAACCCCTTTTGTTTTTATTTAAATAACTTTCTAGCTAGGGCTCTAGATTGAGAAACAAAAAAAAACAGAAGAAAGTGTTTGGGGGTTGACTTTGGTTGCTAATATTTCTTATAGAAGGAAAACTAGAGGAAGGAAACAAGATGTCACTTTCCCAAAAGGACATATTTGTATTTGTGTGTATTCTAGTGATGAAATAAATCAATAATTGTGGATAAATTCTGTGGTTGGAGGCTATTACATTAATGTCCAATGACCATAGTATATTTACCAAAAAAAATGAAAAATTTATTTTGGGTTACATTTTACCCTAACCCAATCTAAACTATTTATAAAAGTGACAAAAATTAATATCTACAATTTTGGACTTCCTCATCATGCCCTTCCACCCCATTGGTACTTCATACATTTGCCCTTCATTTCCATTAACCCCATGCCATTATTTCACCGCCACCTTCAACCATCACACCCACCGGAAAATCTAGCACCAAAAAATGCAACACAATCATATTTTTTGCTTTCTCTAAAATACAATTTGAAGGCCACCCCCATTCAAAAAATCCATTGAAATATATATATATATATGGTGATGATGTATTTTTCAATGGATTTTTTGAGTGGTGATGGTGTATCAACCACATATTTTTCTCTCTAAAAGTGTGCCTCTGGGATGATGACCGAAAGTATATATTTATGTATTATATAATTCTGTCTCTATATATATATAAGGGGCTAAATATGGGTAAGGGTAACCTTTCACCTTTATAAATATGTGTTTTCAATTTATAATACTGAAAATTTCGTTCAAAAGACGTGTATGTGGGTGGCATATTACTTTTCCGTCCAATTTTCTAACTGGACATCCACTTTTAGACGAGTATGGTATGCAGTTCATGCGGAGCGGGGCGGGTTCGGGTTTTGGAAAATTAATGCGGAGCGGGTTTGGGAAATTTTAAAAAAATCTATCTCGGGTTCGGGGCGGGTTCGGGGCGGGGTTATTTATGTGCGGGTCGGGTTCGGGTTTTGCCGAACCCGCCCCGTTGCCATTCCTAAATATTAGGTGTACATCTGGGTAAAAAAAAATCTTTCAAGGCGAGTGTAAAAAAATAGATAAACTATTGGAGTCAAAAGTGTTCATTACCCCTAGAAGTAAATCTCAAAGCCACCCACCACTTCCATTCCCACCTACAACTGTCCAAAAATCAACTACTATCCCATATCTTTCTCCCTCGAAAATTGAATCGCAAAACCAGTACCACTTTCACCCCAACTTAAACCCACTGGAAAATCCACCACCATCCCATTCTTTCTCTCTTTAAAATTAAAGGCTGATTTAGTTTTGTAAATTTGACTAATTTCGTATAATAGATCATTTTCATGTAACAGATCATTATTTGTGTATGTAATTTTAGAGTTTAGAAAATCAATTTCATTAAAATTGTGTATGTAATTTTAGAGTATAAAAAGTTCATTTCGAAAATATATATGAGATTCTTTATTCTTATATTGGTTATCGGATTTAGCTTATGCTAATTCGTCTAATGATATTTAGTGCACCGGTTTTGAGCCTTTTTTCAAAGTGAATTCTAATTCATCTAGTGTTTCAAAAATTAAAATGAAAAATTCCAAAAGGTTTGAATCCTTGATAAGTAAGAACATGTTGTAAATGCTTATGTTATTTCGAATTATGTCTCGAAGCACACATCACTCATAATTAAACACTAGATCCAATTTTTATTTTATTTTTAAATAAGAATGCAATATCATTAATAATAGGATTCAAACATTACGACAAACATTAGATCCATTGAGAATATAGAGGTGAACTAAGTTTTTTAATTATGAAATTAGATAATTTCAAGTTCTACTATAAATAACTCAATTCAAAAATTTTTAAATTAACTTTAATTTTTATATTTATAAGTGTTCAGTTTTGACAACTAAATCGAAAATAATTATAAGCTAATTTGGGCCCGTTGGGTAGTCCCATGAATTACGAATTAAACGGTTTATAATTAGGAAATTTGTGATTTTTACATGTATTTGTGTTTGAAAATTGAACAATCGTAAATATGAAATTCCAAGTGATCATTAACATGTAAAAAATTAAATTAAGTCATTTCAAATAAAAATTTGAAATTGCCTAATTCTAGAATAGAAAATCCCTCCAAGTCTTTAGCTCTATATTTCGAAGAGAGCTAGACAGCTAGTGTATACGGTTGATATTAATTGACGCACTCGGACAAAATTTTAAATAACATATAGGGATTATGATTATGTTTTACTCTAAAATATTTTTATTGTTATATATTACTTTGAAAGGATCTCATTTTCCGACATAGAATTTATAGTCTCAACAAGGTTCACCATCAGTACGTAATTAATTTGTGCAGTGAATTTGCATAAATAGACATGCCTAAGGCGCAAGTTATTAGTGTATTTAACACTTAATTTGTTCTAAGTTAAGAAATATATTCAAATAAAACTTGATTTATTACGAAACATTGGTAAAATAGCATAGTGTTTAATTTTTAGAATAGTGCACATCTCCAATCCTGTAAACAAGAAGTTCGATGTAGCAACTTCTATTAAAATATATACAACTATAAATAAACTTGTTTTAACATATAAAATAACTATTGATACTTATTTTTTTAAAACGGTTAGGGGTGTCTCGTTTGAGTTTTCTTGCACCTTGAATTTATAACCTTCTTACTTCAATTAAAAGCACGTCATTCATGTTGAAATTAGATAATTCATAAGACATTACTTGTGGACTGCTTTCAAAGAATTGTTTACCAAATAGTTTGGTCAAAAGCAAGTTATCCATGTTAAAATTAGGGAATTTATGAAACATTACTAGCGGACTGCTCTGCTCTCAAAGAGTTGTTTACTAAATAGTTTGGTCAAAAGCAAGTCATCTATGTTAAAATTAGGGAATTCATGAAACATTACTCGCAGATTGATTTTAAAAAGTTGTTTATCAAAAGATTTGAACATGAAACTTATTATTTCATGAGGTATCAAGTCACATGTCTCGGTCGCTAGACCAACCCAACACTGCTCTATGTGGACCAATCTTTTTTAATTTTTTTAATCAATTTTGCTTTGGGTCCAGTCGAATTAGGTTTGCAGTCCAATCCTCCAATCCAATTCAAATAAAAGTTAGGATTTAAAATAGACCAAGTTCAGTCCAATTAAATGTTTGAATTGGATAACTTGTTAACCCATCCATATTGGGCTTTCTTCTGAAATAGGCCAACTCATGTGATTCGATTGAACCCAAACAAATCCTAACTAAAATGTGCAATTTAATTTCAATTTCCATTTTTTAGCAAAATAAATTCAACAAGTGCTCTGCTTTGGTGCATAAGCTTCTGTACAATGCCATATATATGTTCAGTGAAAAATATCGCACTTGAGTTGATCTGATTTTCATCAATTTACTAATATCTTTTAAATCACTATTTATTCATCTAATTCAAATTAAATAGTTCCGATATTATATCGAATGCTTAATTATCTACATTTTGCACAGTTAATAGCGAAAGGAAATTGCACGCACATTTTGTTTTATCGACGTATTTTTAATACGCGGAAAGTTAAATTATTAAGGCTGGCAATGGGCTGGGTTGGCCCAGGTTCGGACTGGGTTATTATCAGTTGTTAATGATCAATAGGCAGGCCCAAGTCCAAGCCAGCTCATTTTTTGAAAGAACCTAACCCAGCCCATTCATTTGGGGCATATGGGTAGTGATAATGAGTAATGACACGTATCGCTTTACTTAGTTTTACTCCATCCCATTCAATTGGCGCATATGGCGAATGAATGGACGCATCTTATGTACATATGTATTGAACCAGTATTAAGTATCTAAAATAAAAATAAAAATATAGAATGACTTAACGCTTATGCAACGAGAATATGTTTATTCATTTGCTACATATGGACTGAATGAATAGAAATAACGAAACCAAATAAAACGATGTATTTGATTAACACTACCTTAAAATATACACTGAAAAAGGAAGATAGAGATAAAGGCTTGACCGACATAAAAAGGACGTCAACTTCTTGGGTGGGCCATGCATTATGGGTTGCAAACAATGAGATAATGCAACATTTTATAAAATCATCATTTTATACGCTTAATTAATTTGCATAGGTTTAACATTGTCTAAGGTCATTCACATGCTCGATTGGCAGGGACAGATCTATGCGTATGAGAAGGGGGACTATAGTCCAATTTTTAATATATATTTTAAGTGTATGAAATTTTTATTGTGGTTCTCCCAAATAATAAATAAAAAAAATAGTAGAGAGAGTCTGTGCATTCTCAGTTATAAGTATTGTTAAATTCAAACTTTGAAGTAAAATGGAAGATGAATTTCTTATAAATTCTTTGACTATCTTCATTGAAAGGGAAATTGCAAGAAAGGTATGTATTTTGTGGTGCAACTATATATTTTTTCTATTTTGTAATGCAAACATTTTTTATATTAAGTATGTTACGTTATTGAAAATCGTATGGTCCCTCCCAAAAAAATTTCTGGATCTGCCCCTGTCGATTGGTCTACGACTACTAAGTTTTGTGGCCCAGTCTAAGTCTAAGGTCATTCACATGCTCAATTAGTCTACGACTACTAAGTGTTGTGACCTAGTGGTAAGAGAGGTCGTTTTTCATGCTTAACACTTGTGAGAGGTTATCTAGGAGTTGGTTGTACAGTTATGTAAGAGGTTATCATCTATTTGTCTAATCTACTGTTTTGCGTAAGGGCATTCACCTCTACCTGCTGCAATTGGTCTACGACTACTAAGTTTTGTGGCTCTAAGTGGTCATTCACATAATTAGTCTACGACTACTAAGTGTACCTAGTGGTAGAGGTCTTTTTTTCATGCTTAACACTTGTGAGAGGTTATCTAGGAGTTGCTAGTTGCACAGTTATGTAAGAGGTTATCATCTATTTGGCCCATGAAATTTGTTGTTTTAGTAGGTTCAACCGAGGGGTAAATCTACTGTTTTGCGTAAGGGCACGCAATGCATATTTGTAGGGTGCCACCTTTACTTATTTATTTCTTTTTTTTGTTGTGCGTTCTAGTCGTATCAAGACTGCAAACAAAAATCCTTATCTGCAAAAAACTAATTAGGCGTAGTAAAGTGAAAAAATAAGGGGTCAATCCAAATCTCGAGGGGAGGAATTGAAAATTATAGAAAAAACTTAAGATTGTCAAATTAAAACCAATTTTGATTTTGGATAGTCTTTTTCTTTTTCTTTTTTTAAATTAAATAATAACTAATTATCAATTCACAAGAGAAATTAATCAAATATTGAGAGAAATCAAGGGTTAAGAATTCACCATCAATTACTTTAATTTAACTATTTACATTACCACATGTATGTACCCAAGATAAAATAAAAATTCTAATTTACTTAAACACTTAGGAGTCACCTATGATATGTAACATGATCTTAATATTCAAGTAAACTAGTAATTTCAAGATATAGCCTTAAAACCAATTTTTATCTTTTAAATCTTTTGTAAAATTTAATTTTCTTCTTTCATACAAATAATAACATGGATTAAAGTAAGCTTCCAATGAAATACGCCAAGCAATTCAAGATTTTTGTCAAAAATCCACATGAGCAATTCTATTTAAAAAAAAAAGACAGAAAAATATTGGTCAATTGCTAGTTTCCACCCTACTTATCCATTTCCTTATTAAAAAAATTAATCGGTCTTTTGCTAGTTTGCTACTTTAAAAAAAGATTAAATAGTGATAACTAATTAACTAAAATTCTAGGATAAGTATAGCAATTTTCCTGAGTTTTTAATTTATTACACACCTACCCCGTATTTTGGACAAGTACAATAGCCTTGATAAATTTGGAAATTTCAAACATTTGAGATTTATGGCAATTTCTCTAATTAAGCTTTCAACTTATTGTATATTAACTTAATTGGATGAAATAGATAGGAATAGCCTTTTTTAGAACATTTTTCAAAATTTTTGGAATCTTCAAATGAACACTCCAATTCAAATTAAAAAAATTTCCATAATTCAAAAAAAGTTCCAAATATGAAAATTTGAAATTTTCGGGATTTTCGGAATCTTCCAATTTTCTAAAATGATATAACTTCGACATAAATCAAAAAATATATGATGAAATTGGGTGTGAATTTTTTTTTTGTTTTTACCATATTGCAATAATTGAACACCACAAAATAACGCAAACAAAATGCGATTTTTTTTTTTTTTAGAAGTACAAGTTTAATTCTACAAGAAAACACTAGATACTACTTTCTTCCAAACATTAACTTATTAGATATAGTCAGAGTGTATATAAGTGTTACCTTAGCTTGAGATGGATGGAAAGTATTCTTAAAAAATACAAGTACAAAACCACAAACACTATACTAATATATGATCTAGTATGCATAGTATACACTAAACAATGTATTTTTGGAAATTCAGAATTTTGAATATAGTTTCTAATTTCATCTCATTTTCTTCGGAAAAATCAAAAACAAAAAAAATTGGAAATCAGAAACGCTATCTCACAATCAAAATTTTGGAAAAAGTCGGATCGGATTTCAGAAATTTTGAACACCCCTAACCCTATGTTTATAATTTCCAATATTTGTCCCATTAACAATCATAAATTGAAATTGCATAAAAAGAGTTTGGGATAAATTTTTGTTATTTGTAATTAAAAGACGATAATTAATCATGAGACATCCCTTTTAGAAAAATAAAAATCGGCACATGAGTGAAGTAAAAAAATAGTACTTCTTTTATAAATATATTATTAGTACGGGTACAAATAAACAATGACAGTGTTAAAATACCAAAACGAGCCCAGTGGATCCTTGAAATAATTTTACTAGAACTCTTGAACCCGTAAACGTTAATTATGAGAGAATATAATTTCAGCACATGAATCTAGGTTTGGTCACAGACTCCAAGTTTTATATGTTTAGAATTTTAAGATTTGAACTTAAAATTTCTTGATTTGAAGTTTTTGCATTACTTCTAATCACTTTTTAGAACTCTAAACTATAAAATTTCATTTGATAACAATGTGAAAAGGGAAAATAAAAACACTTGATTTGGGTAAAAAGTTAAATAAGGTAATATAATATTCTCCATTTCATGCTCATGAGTATATTTCTTACATCCTTCATAATTTTTTGTAAAAAAATTTTGTTCCTCAACCACCAAATAAAATTTGATCATGAAAAAAGTAACAAAGTAAAAAGACATTTCTCAACTTATTTTCCAACTTCTCACAAAAATCAAATGTTCTGAATTTTCTTTTCCATGTTGTTATCAAAAGGATCCAAAATGTATATTGTTTAGTTCTTAGACCATTCACTATGGGTATAGTATAAATTAGGTTAAGTTGAATGAAAAATAAATTTGGGAGAGAAGGGGTGAATGCATGTCATTCGCTCAAGGCAGGGACGGGTAAATTGAGTGAATGACATTCACCTCCTAATATATATATATATGGGTTGAAGATGCTCCAGAGAGAGAGAGACTGAGGGAGAGAGAAGGGGAAATAAGTGGTTAAGATGGGTTGAAGATGCACATGTGTGAGTTGTGTTTGTATTCCTTTGTTGCCTTCTTCTTTGATGACCAAATGTGGGGTTGGAACTTGGAAGGGGACTGGCGGGTAACATTCACCTGTTTGTGTAGTGGCGAGCAACATTCACCTGCTTGAGCCACTGGCGGGCATCATTAACCCGTTTAAGTAGTGGCGAGTAATATTCACCCGCACGACAAAAATTTAGTTTATAATTAAATTTGGATATGCTATACCATACATGATATCTTTTTACCAAATTTAACATATCCATAAGGCCTGGAAATTTATAACATGACACGAAATCGACACGAATTTACCGGATTTGGGTGAACCCTTAACGGGTGCGGGTTATAATCGGGTTGACCCATCAAACCCGTTTATTAAAAGAATCAATTTTGTATACATTTGCGAGACTTTAATAAAACCCGTTTAACCCAGTAAGAATATATACGGGTCGATTTCGGATCGTGTAAACCCGTTTGTAACATGAATATATAATTTATATATATATATATAAATTATTGTGTGTGTATATTTTAGTGGTTAATTACTTAATTGAATTATTAACAGGTCAGTAAATGTTATTCGTATACGACCCGAATCAAACCGTTTATCTTAAACAGGTCAAATGAATCGGGTCGTGTCATTTGTTAATTAAACGGGTTGTGTATGAATTTGAATTTTTCACCCGTTTATTAAATAGTTCGTGTACGGGTGGAAGCACTTTTCACCCGACACGATTTCAACCCGACACGAAACCGACCCGTACACGACCTGTTGCCAGGCCTAATATCCATGGTGGCTAGAAAATTGTTAAACATGGATTTTTATTCTACCATGGATGGTCGTAGGATATATGAAAACAGACTTGACTCCCTCTATTCGTTGGCGGTGCTATGTGTGAGTACCCACCTTAAGTATTTAATTAAATGTCTTTATTTTTGGTACTATTTTTTAAAAATATTTATTCTAGTACATTGTAGTATGAAATTTTGCCCACCTTGAAAACACTTTGCCCCCTTACTATACACATGTTATGTATTAAACATATATTTAAACCTTTTGCCCTCCCTAATATTTATTTCTAGCTTCATCACTGCCTCAACTACCCCTTTCATCTAATTTCGTCTAGTGAGATTTAGTTTGAAACTTAAATGGATGAATTATTTTCACCAACCTCGGTGGAAATGATCTTTGTAATAAGTAAATCATCTCCACAAAATTTCATAAGGAAATTCAAACTAGAAGCAGGTATAGTAAAATTTTAATACATATGTTTATTTTCGATCATTAAAATTTTAAAAGATCATCTCAGCCACTTTTGGTTTAAAAATTTTGATGAAATTTTGTGGAGGTAATCCACTTATTATAAATATCATCTCCATCAAGTTTCATGAAAAATTCAGTTGTTTAAATCTCAAAATAGACTTCATTAAACGAAATTTGATGGAAGAGTAATGGAAGGAAGCCAAGTCCTATGAAAACTATCTAGGGGCATTATGGAAAACTGTAATTTTTTATATCAACAAGACAACAAGGAACTGAGTGTAATTTAGCATACCACATTAGAGTTGAGTATTTAAGAATAACTAATATGTATTAGTTAAGTTGGCTACCACGAGCTAGGGGTCATACACTCTATCTCTTTTACCCCACCCCCGCCCCTATAGTATTGTTGAATAGTGGAACACAAGTTACTTTCACACTTTAAGAATTGTTGAACACCGAAACACGTGTTATCCTTGTATTGAAACATCAAATCAATATGTAAATTGCTCATAATAGAATTACTCAACGCACTTATTGGTTATGAATCAACTTACACTCTCGTCAAAAAATAAAATCAAAGAAAAAAAGTATTCATGATTAATATTTTTCCACAACCCCCCCTTTCTCTTGTTATTATTACTATACACATGAGCTTATAGTTTAATAATACATACGCTAAAAAAATTACATGTTTGAACTCTATAAGGCGAGTTTCACTATGTATTGAAAAACAAAAATTTTCTCTCTCGGACTCAAGGGCTCTGAGATGTAGGATTTGAATCCGTCAAAGATAGATTCAAATCCTTGTAACACATTGTTAATCTTAACATATATATGATTCTAGAAACGTAAATAATACTGTTGGCACGAGTAAAAAAGGACAAATAAGTAATAAGGGCTTGTTTGGTTGCGCACTACTTTTTTTTTTTCCCCAAAATTTTAAAAACTCAACTCAAAATCAACTCTACTTTTACACTTCCCAAAATTTATTTCACTATATTTTCTCTCTCTAAATTTTTTTTTAAAACGCCATAACTTTAAATCCAAAAATCCAAAAATAATAAAAAATATATATTTGAAACCTACTCATCGAGATCTATAAAATAAGATCCATTGTGACAATTTTTTGAAATTTTTTATGCGTTTTTTTCATTGGTTAAAAAAAAGTCAAACAAAACCAAATTCACTTTTCAACATAAAAACTCTAACTCAAAACATTCAACCAAATACCAAACTTTTAAAAACTTATCTAGAAAACTCGTCTAGAAACATTAACCAAACACCACCTAACTCTTCCAAAAGTGAATAGCATCATTGGGATAAACAACACCTGAGGAAAAGTGTGATAGCAATAGATGTAAAGGTGAATTTTTAATGGACCCCAAATGTGTCAATGAAAAGTTGGTCCAAATGAGTTACATGACAATCTTTGAATCCCATGGACCCAATTTATAACTATCAATTTCACATTTCAAAGTCACTTTAGATGTCCTCCTCTGTTCAGAACATTTGACATTAAAGAAATATAAAGAACAAAACTTCAACAGATGGCTATCACAATAAATATAGATAGATTTGAATGGACCACCCCACATATTGGTTTTTTTTTGAAAAATAAAAAAGTGAAGAGAGCCTCAGATAAAGCAATCCTCACAGCCCTTAAAATGGAAAACCCAAAGGGACACTACCCCTCTGTTTTTAGGACTCTGTACATTTTATCAGTTTTTTGGTTTAACTCACCAGGCCTTTTTGCAATTCACAATGGCTAGGCTCCAAAACCCCTTTGCTCATATGGGTATGCTTGTCTCCCCCTCCCCAACCTATACCAGCCCCCCACCCACGCCACCCCACCCCACTCCACTACTAGCTATCTGATTGTCAGTTTGAGGTAGGACATGATGTTTGACAATTAACTTACAAGAAATTAAAATATTATTAATAATTTTGGCAAATCCAATACATGTAAAATATTATATTGAATATTAATTTTTGGTAAGACTTCTATAAATTGAGATATTATTAGATGTAACAATGTTAACACTGTAAGCGGGTTGCTGTATATGTTACAATGTAATTGCAGTAGATGCTAATAGTTATTTGTATTAAAATTTGGAGGGACTTTTTATAATGGTATTTTAGAATTTGGATATTGTTTAGGATGTTACGAACTTTTCGCACTATATAGTGGTTTGTAGATATTCATTAATTATTGCTTAGAGTTTTGTAAATTTTTTGACCATGCTTGATAATCGTATACGGGCATGAAACCCATAATAAATTATGAATTGAGTTTGTGCATACAAAGTGAGTTCTACTTTAGGCCGAGTTTGGACTTGATCAGCATGCTCAACATAATTCGGGTTAAGCGTGCACAACCCAAAACTCGACTTATATATCCCGATTAACGAGCTTATGTCCCAGTGTGGATGCAATAACTGAATATGAGGGTTTGTCTCACTGTCCGGGTGAGATGAACTAATGTACTATACATGTGTAGTCACTAAACCTTCCTGTTAAAAGACCTTTGGAAAGCAAACAATATCATGTGAGTTAAGTTTGTGCATATAAAGTGAATTCTACATTGGACCGAGTTTGGACTTGAGCATGCTCAACATAATTCGGGCTAAGTGTGCAGAACCCAAAACCCAACTTATATATCCCGATTTCTATATCCCGGTGTGGCTGCAATATATAGCTGCTGAGGTACACAATATGAGTGTTTGTTTCACTGCTGAGGTGAGATAAACTAATGTACTACATAAGGGTAGTCACTAAACCTTCCTATGAAAAGATCTTTTGAAAGATAAAAGCAAAACTATACAAACTCAATTACAAAATAAACAATATCTACAAAGACATGACATTAAAAGTTGCATACGTAAAGCCGGCCCAATATAATAGGCCACTTAGGCAACAGCCTAGGGCCCCCCAAATTTACACTCTCCTGTCCTGTTTCAATCTATGGAAATCAATGGGATTTTGGAGGAATATATAGATAAAGATATGTATTTAGTGTCTCTATTCATAAAATAAAGTAATTTGATTTTATCAATGGGTATGACTAATTACTTGTACGGATGGATAGCATGGTATGCAAAAGTAATTATCTATTAATGAATGATTTCATAATTAATTACGGTCATTTGTAACTATCTACAAAATATTAAGGGTTATAGGCACGATTACACTTAATACATACATTCAGCGGCAGAGTTAAAAAAAATAAAAAATAATAATTAAAGCGGGGCAAACTTAATACTAATGTCAGTTTTTTATAAATTTAAGGAGAAAATTTAGTATTAATATTATTTTTGTTATATTTATAATTATTAAAAATAATTGTAAAGATAAAATTGCAATTCACAATTGCCGCCCTTAGCTATGCTGCGGCTCCGCCACTGCATACATGCATACATCAGACAAGCTCACGGACAAACCTTTTAGTGATGGTTTTTCATTGACGGTTTTTCATTGACAAAGTATAAAGATTAAAAAGAGTGTGCGTGTAGATGGAAAACTTTCCCTAAAGTGTGAGGTGCAAGTAGAGTCTTCTTTAAAGATGGATTGTACACACCTACATCTATACTTCCATATATACTACTAAATAAGCGCGAGGAAAGTTTTGGTGTTCCTCTTTAATTATCAAAATACTTTTCATATTTTAGAAAATATTTAAAATTTGCAAGAGCATATTTGTAAAAATTGATTTGTAAATCAGAAAAAATTTAAAACTTGCTTTTGTAAAGTTTTGTGTAAATTTTGAAATAACTTTCTAACACATGTTAAATATCAATTCAAGATTTGATTTTTTTACAAATAATCTATTACAATGACTTGATTTATAGGTATTGATGAGTATATTTCTTAATTTTTATTAATATATATATTTTACATTTAAAGTTATTACTTTTTCAATTTTTATAAAAAAATTGAAGAGAGAGAAAGCTAATAATTGTAAGTATTTTACACAACTATTTTACACAAATTTCAATTTTAAAAGGGGAGAGAAAAAAATTTATAAGTTGTATTTAGTGTTGGAGATGCTTAAGAGCATCTCCAACCTTTGGTAAATATTTTTGAAATCCTATGCTTTTTACACAAAACCTTGTAAAAAAAAATGCTTACAAATTTTGTGTAAATTTTGAATGAACAGTCATAATTAGTTCATTTTATGGATTTTTTATTTTTTTTTCTTGTGCATAATATTAGAACAAAGTTTTTTGCTGGTCTTAATGAGTAGATTTTAGATATATATTTTTTATTAAATTATATAATTTCTATTAAAAGATATTACATAATATGAAAATAATTGAGAAAAGAAAAAGCTTTGGATGTAAACTTGGGGTGTATTTTTACAATTTACACAAAAGAAATTTAAAAGACTGCTGGATCAAAATTTTTAAAAGTTTTGTATATTTTACCAAAACCTAAATATACACTATTGTTAGAAATGCTATAAATGATTTGAACCTATGACCTTACAGATAATAAAAGTAGGTTGATTTAGTCTTTGGGAGCTGTTTATTATTACAAATCAGTCGTTGGGTGCCAAAGTTTTTACCATAATATGACTTTGGGTGCCAATTTAGAAGAATTCCGCTAGTGAACATGGTCAACTGTTAACTCATTTAATTTTTGACCAAATTTACTCATTTTACCCCTAAGCAATCCATTAATAAGGAAAAGAAAAAAAATATTAAAAGCAAATAAAGAAAAAGGGAGATGGTATGACACACTGTATACTAACCTCCCCCAAGAGTGTTGTGGCGAACCCGAAAACCGAATAGCCAAACCATACCTAGCCGAATTGATCCAAAAAATACCGAACCAAAAAAAACTAAAATCAAAACAAATAAACCGAACTGAAACCGAATATATTTGGTTCGGGTTTAAGGCGTGACATTGTAAAATGGAACCGAATTAAACCTGATCATTTAATATGTAATTCGAAAATAATATTACTTCATTATTTAAAATTTTATATTCCTAGTGCGAAATCGACTCTTTGGATAATCATGAATGTTGAAGTTATATTATAATTATAAATGTTAATATTATATTTGGTGGTAGGTGCTACCAGCTCCCTTTTTTTTTATTTCCTTTTATATTTTTTTCCCTTTTAAATGAATTAATTAAGGATAAAATAGGTAAATTGAGTCAAAAATTAAATGAGCTAATTGTTGACCACATTGACTAACGAAATCTGTCAAAGGTAGCATCCAAAGTCATATTAAAGTAAACTTTGACACCCAACGTCTAATTAATAAGAACAAATGAAACCCAAATTCAAAATCACCCATAAAAATACCTTTATAATTTATTAGGTATAATATTACATGCGCAACACGCGTACTACTCATTTTAGTTTATATAAACAACTAGTATATGCTCGGAGAATATATGTTTATAGTAGAAATTAGGTAGAAGGTTTTATTATACATTGATTTTTACCAAAAATCCAATGAATAATATTTTTTTGAATGAAGGGCCTATTTTTAATTGGTAATTAGTGTAAGAGGCCTATTTTGTTTTATATTTTAAATGAAGGTATTTGAATAAATTTAAATATCATTTAATTAATAAAAACATATTATATATTACCTAAATCACCCCCTCTTTATGAAATTTGCACAAAAAATATGAAATGCAAAGTTCATATTGCAGTGAAATATGGACTGCAATATGAACTTTGCACTAGAAATATGGACTGCAAAGTTCACATAGCAATAAAATATGAACCGCAATATGAACCTTGCACCAAAAATATGGACTGCAAAGTTCATATTGCGTTGCGCGTAAGGGTGGGGCTACCATGAATGTGGATGTAAGAATGCAAAGATTTACTTGTGTTGCGTATTAACGTGCACATCAACTTCGTTTATTTTCATGGTTCTGAAAAATATAGAATAAAGCATATTTAAAATAATAAAAAAAACATTATTATTTTTGAACTATTTAAGGAGTCATCAAGCTACCTTCACGTGCCACTGCGCAATCTAAATTTAAACCAATATTTTTAATTAATTGCATTTTAAGTATAACAATTAAGCACAATGAGCTAGAATAACAAGGGAAAATAATAGATTCTTATAAAACTAGAACAACGAATAATAATACAAAAACAAAGACAAATGCAAGGATGTGCAGAAACTACTGACTATAAACATAAAGAGAAATGCATAACAGTGGAGAAATTCAAACATTCATCAAAGGTAAATAAACCTAGGTGCGCTACTAGCTATTCAAAGCATGTACTAGTGAATCAATATTCCTCCATTGCCTTCTCTCGGTTCTCTTGCTTCATTTTCCGCAGCGTCTCTAGGGCCTTTTCAATCCTCTCACGAGTGAAACTTTCCTAGTTCTCCATCCTACTCGCTTGCTGGACTTACATTAGGGAATTTTTTAAATTTGGCTAGCACACATTGGAACCCTAGCTAGGCGCGGAGCCGAACCTTGGTTTGAGGTCATGTTGACCAAAAACTATGGCACATGCGCACCTATTTAAAACATGTGTGATATGTTCAATCTTCACTCTGGTCCTCGTCATGGCTAGAGAATGTTTGGAGAAAGAAAAATATTGGGAATTATGTAGTTGTTTAGATTTTCATAAATTCCAAACAAAAGGGAAGATGACTGTGAAGATCATATCTACTATTTATCTTGATTATTGAAGGGTAATTAAATAGCAAAAAAAACCCTTGAGTATTACATTAATTTCAATAAATCCTTAAATTGTTGCAAGTATCCCCTTAAGTTTGACTAAAATGTGTTTCATGCTTAACTGAAAAAAAAAAAAAAAAAAAAAAAAAAACCCTTCTCGAGTGATACATTAGGGAAAATTGCAAATTAAATTTTAAAAAGCTGTGGATGCTTTTGTAAATTGAATAGTTCTTGGGATTTGCAAGTAGTGCTATAAATTTTTATTTTTTATTTTTCAATTTATGCTATGCTGAATTATTTTGCATTTGTAAAATAACACAGATTAATTATAACATTACAATTTGAATAGGGGATGTATTAATTGGGAAGGCACAATTATTGTTTGAATTTATTTAAATCAATAATATAGAAGGAATAGTTTATTTTTACCATAGGTTATTTGAGTCAGTTTAAAATTCTTCCAAATATAACAAAGCAAAATATCACAAGTGAAGATTGAATATTACAAGCTAAGCCCCAATCTCTTTCTTTCTCGAACTGGAGGTTTTGCCTTCGCATCTGGGGGTCCAACGCGTGCTAGGAAATTATGTTTGCGAATTTCCCCAATTTCCAGCAAACCTATTCGATGGTGAAACATGAAAGTTTTAATCACTTGTCAAAAGATCGAAAAGGCCAAAGAGTTAAGCTGAGGAAAAATGAAGCAAGTGAATCTGGAGAAGGAGATGATTCACGCGATGTTCAAGTGCTTGGCTTGTAAGAATCAAAGATATCATATCGAGAATTGAGGCATTCAAGAAAGAAAAAAACAAGGCAACTCAAGCTTTAACATTGGTGAATGGAGTGAGTAGTGGTTAGAGCTGATCCTGACCATTTTTTAGGTGCCGGCCGAAATTTTAAAATGATGCCCTTCTTATAAATAAATATATTTATTTTTTTATATTAGAAAAAACAAATTAATTTTGTTTCAATGAAAATAATTTATATTACACCAAAAAACACATTATAATTAACAATTAAAAATGATTACGAGCTTCATTTTAAAATATATGAGTTTGCATGCTATCAAAACCAATTCAAAAAATAATTAAAGCACTTATATGCTTCATCTTCGGTTTCTGTGTGCATTTCATCTTACAAAAAACTTCTAAACGCTGACATCACATGCTAAAATGTACCTACAAATAAAGTAACAATTAAATTTTGACCAAAACAATCATTTAAAATGACTTTTTTTGCATTTTTAGCAGTGAAATCATCAATTATATCTCCATCGTCAAGATTTTATAAGATGTCATTTTCAATGCAAAACGTTACTAATCCTTTCGATCTATCTTGACTTATGGTGGTTTGCAAGGAAGATTTTAACAATTTTAATTTTAAAAAACTCATTTCCACAAATGTGACAGACACATGTAAAGTCAATAATAATTTATAGGCAAGCATCACATGAGGCAATATATGCATATCATTCGCAATCTGCATAATTTTAATGGATGTCCATAATTCGTTGGTTTCATATGATTCACTTGGTAACATTAATTGCAATACTTATAATTCTGATTATAAGTATTTTTCATTAACATCAAGAACATCAACTTTTAAAGCATTTTCAAGATTTATGCAAGATCTTCTCAATTCATCATCCAATGAAACTAACTTTGTTGCATTAAAGAAATTTCAAACATTGATTAAAAAAACTGCAATTGTTTTCTTGGAAAGACACTTTATTAATTAAATATTTTTAACATATATATACACAGAAAAAAATTTAGTGCTCCTTCTCATTTTTGAGCCTTGGGAGGTCGCCTTGCCTGCCCTTCCCCAAGGCTGGCTCTAGTAGTGGTACCACCACAGAAAATGGCCCGAAGGCAATGTATGCTTCTCAATGGAATATTGATTCACTAGTCATACTTTGAATAGTCCTATTCAAGAACCTAACTTCATTTACTTTTGTGTGTCTTTACTTATTGACATTATGTATTTCTCTCTTATCTTTATAGTTAGTAGTTTTTGCACATCTATTTGTCTTTGTTTTTGTATTGTTGTTTGATAGGTATGTCGTTCTAGTTTTATAAAAATCTAATATATTTCCTTGTTATTTTTATAGTCAATGCTTTGAATTGTCCTATTCAAGAGCCTAACTCGGTGTATATCTTTGTGTGTCTGTCTTTATTGATGTTATATATTTATCTTTTTGTTTATACTTGCATGGACCAACCACTACACATCACAGTTTTTCCCGTTTGTCGCGCGATATCTATTCGCGCGACAATGAGTAAATTACCAAAACCTTATTCTCTCTCATATTTTCTAATCTTTAAGGCTACTCAACTATAGATCGAGTTTCAATTTATCCACTCATCTTGTTTTTTTCCTTTTAACTTACCACTTAAATTTATTAGCACATTTCAATCTCATAATTCCATCCAAATTGCACCATTAACGGGCGCTGCCCCGCACCCCGCGACCGAAGGGGTAAAAATTCCCGTCCTAAAAAAATGGTTGTGGTAATAGGCATGTGTGCCTCACATGCCCTCAAACCAAGGGCAAAAAGGTTGTTTAGCCCTTCCAACCTTTTCCCTCTATATTCAGTCCACAATTTGGTACCAAAATGTGTGTGTACATATTCACTATTATGTATAAAAATAGAATTTATCCACTCATCTTGCACCAAATGTTTCAATCTCATAATTCCATCCAAATTGTAACATAAAATAAAAATAAAAATAAGACACCCCTCAAACCAAGATCCCCTTCCAACCTTTTCCCTCTATATTCAGTGACTAAAATGTGTGTGTACCATTATTATGTATAAAAATAGAGCGCAAGAACCCTAACGACCTTTGAGAAGTACAGTTTTTGGTGTTCGGGACCCACCCGAGCACCCGAAACTGCCCCGAAAGGGTTTGTTGGCCAAACAAACCTTTTTTAAGGAGAATTGTCGCACGACAAATCAGTATGTCACGTGACAATCTCCCTTGTGTCGCACGACAAACCCCTCTGACACCAGACCATCCACTATCTGACACATCAATTTGTCAGAAACATCACTTCAGCCGTTTGTCGCGCGACATTGTATACATTTTCGTACGACACATGCCCCTTCTTGGGAAGTGTCGCGCGACATACCCTTCCCACCACTATAAATAGGCCCTCACCCCCCAAGGGTTCAGGACATCAACTTGGGATCTAAGAATTCTAGGCTTTAAATCTGATTTTCTAATCTTTCGTCATGCATTTTCTATTATCGTCTTATTTCTGAAGAATTATCGAATCTATTCTCGACACTCGACGTGTCCCGCTTCTGGAATCGAATTCTCAGAAATATCTGAAGAAAGAAAAGATTATTATCTCCAGAGATCTCTCTGCCGTATTATATTTTCTCTCTTATTATTATTCTCGTCGGAAGGTAAAGAAAGTCCCTTATAGTATTTAAAATTAGATACTTATGTACTTTTTTTACTTCCGCTGTTCTGTCCACGTTTTATTTGAATAAACTATTGCCAAGTTATAAATAGTCTACTGTTTGCAAAACAAAAGACCCTGATAAAAACATTTGCAAAATCTGAATAGTAAGTACATTATCATCCGAAAAAAATCTTATTTTCAAAACCCAGACCGGTAAAACCTACTTAGGAAATAAAAACCCGGTATATCCCATCTCTTTCATAGACTGTAATACGCCTGGTAGAACCCCCCTCAAGAGTTCTAAATTTCATATTAAATTTAGTCCCGATACAAGATCTGAACTTTTCCAAAAAGGAATTAAAACTCGAGAAAATCGTCATTTATCTGAGGAAATAAAACGGAAAACCCTATCTCTCTTAAAAAGGCTTTTGTCACCTATATTTTCCTCTGTTGAAAATAAAATATCGGATCTCAGAACACAAAGATTTTCATCCCTTTCCCCGTCTTTCCCCAAAATTAGGGTTTTTCACTTGGAAAATAGTAGACTGTCAGTAAAAGTATCCAAGTTTTTTAACATAAAATAAACATATAAGACCACTAGAGACCGAAAGGGAGAAACGGGTGCTTAACATCTTTTCAATCCGTAACATAGTTTTCGAACCCTATAGAATCCTGGTTTCGTAGACAAACGTGTAAAGAAAGGCTTATCTGTAAGCCTTTCCTCTTACACGACCCCTTTTGTTCATTTTCTCGTAAAAGGTACTGGCAGCTCTGAACTAACCCTCTTGCATCTAGAAATAGGATAGAGGGACACCCGATATAAGATATCAACATCTAGAAGCAAATGGAACGACGAAATTCTTTCCGACGTTTCAGACGCCCAACAACGAGAACGAGACCCGAAGGTCGCTTTTGCGGATTCTCACAAAATGTTTTTAGAAAAATCAAGTAGAATCACTCCAAAATAAATATATATTGTTATTGTGGAATGATGGTTGTCTTAAGAACATCTACTACTATTAGAAAACCGGGTAGAATGTTCTTCACTTGCCCAATTAGTATGGTAAGTAGTTTACCAAAAAATCTAAGTTTTGGCCTTTTCAATTGCAGAATGGTGGTTGTGGATTCTTCGTATTGGAAGATTGGGAACATATGAATTTAGAAGATGTAAGTGAAGTAGGAAGAAGAATGAATGATAAGAAGAGATAAATTTTTGTGGGTCACCCTTTTGACTTGCTTTTTGATCATTTGGTACCTATTGGCCTAAAATAAAAAAGAGGAGAATGAAGTAAAATGATGTAATAGTTGTAGGGCACTGACCTATAATTTACTCTATTTTTGTAAGCATTGTAATTATGATTTCCCTTGTTTTTGTAAGCATTCAAGTACCCTATAAGTTTGTACCCATTTAACCATGTCATGTATATCATTATCCTTCTCTAAAATCCTTAACCCTCCAGATAAGGTCAATAATGATACTTTACCAACATTTAGTAAATGGCTTACACCCCACTTCTATAGCAATCTCTTCAATCTCAACAATAGAAAACCTATCAGGATCTACATAGCATATTTTTTATAAAGACCAGCCCACATATACTTTGGGTGCAACTCTACGTTGAATATTCATAAGTCCCAGTCCCAGTCCTAGTCCCCCATGATACATATGGATAGTGAACAACGAAGAATCAACATATGCAAAAATTCCATTAAGCCACATTGAAACTACTAACTACTATAAGATGAAAAAACCTTAGTTTTAGTCATAAAAGTTGAATAAACCCTAGTTTTTGTAAACATCGACAAAAATGAATGATTTAAAAATCAAAAGAATGAAATGTACTTACAAAGCATTCGATTTGGATCGCCAACCACTACTAACACCCAATTCATTTTCGTCTATGGAATGCACTTCAATCGCAAGCAGTAACCCAAATTTGTAGCGAGGTTTATGGATTTAGTGAGAGTTCTTTTGGGGATTTAAGGATTTTGTAAGAGATTACGTAGTTTGGTGAGAGTTTTAGAGCTTTAAAGAGGTTTATGAATTTTTAGACCTCTGATAACTTTTTACACTAATATAACATGTAAGAGTTACTTTGTTTATGGAAGGAAAACGTGGGCAGGGCTAAAATGACCTTTTTGCCCTCGGTTTGAGGGCATGTGAAGCATACATACCTATTTTTTTTTAAAGTTAACGATGCAGTTTGCACGGAATTATGAGATTGAAACATGCTCATAAGTTTGAGTGATAAATTAAAAGGGAAAAAATAAAAGAGGAGTGGGTAAATTCAAATTCGGTGTATAGTTGAGTAACCATTTTGATAATTTACTCTATCTATTTGTCTTTGTTTTTGTATTGTTATTGAATTTATATGTATGTTTTTGTAAGAGAGCTATTCGTGTGGTGGGGTGTGTGTGGGTGGAAGGTAAAATATAGGTTAATATTTTATTATTATGTATAAATACGTTACAACTTATTGGGCCACTTTAAGTTTTCTCTTATAAGTAAAATTTGTAGGTCACCTAGAGGGGGGTTTTTTTAAAAATTAGTCATTAGATTTAAAAATGTTTAATGTCTCAATTAAGCAACCAAGAATAAATTTCAATCACAATGATCATTTAGAATAGAAAGATTAATATGAATTTTTGTCCAAATTCGGCTTGTTAAACTTCCGCGCTCGGTTAGTTCCTCGAACACTATAACTAATCTTCTTCCGGTTAAAACATTACAAGAGTTTAACACTCTACAAATGCAATCTCACAACACTCAATCACAAGAAAACCTCTTGCAATTTTAAGGATAAACCTCTCTTAATATTTGAAGAAAATGTTTGGTGGCTAACACCAATAGAAAAAATCTTGAAGAAATTTTGTTTTAATCAATCTACTTGTGTAAAAACAAAGTGTAAAAGCTATATTGAGAATCAAACATGAATCTTTACATAGAAAATAAAAGCACTCACTCAAATATAAAATAACGAGTCTTCGAGGGTTTTGTTTGTATCTTCGTTTCTATTTTTCCTTGGGTCATTGTTCTTCGTAGAAATGCTATTGATAGTGCATTGATCAAGTAGATGTGTGAGGTGTAGGATATTGATAGTGCAAATCTTTGTAGGTAAATAATCTTGGTTCCGGCTTTTCGGTTTAGTCCACGTGTGGTCAATTTATTGTGGCTATAACTCAAAACATCAACTTAGTTAAATTACATATAATTAACGTTATTGTTATTATCAAAACAAGATTAGTGACTTTTAAGTCAACAAAATTTATAACATTTGAAACTTAAACATATAAATACAAACTTAAATCTTGGTACAATGGGATTTACCCGTGTACAAATGCACATAAAACAACATTCAATAATTATGGATTTTCCTCGAATAGCTTATTTTGAGCTTGTCTTTATCTTATTTACTTTGACTTAAAAAACAAAAATTCCATGCTTGTGTTTTTAACCAACCCCCCCTCCCGCCCCGCCTCAACGAGAAAAACTTACATGAAACAGAGATACCACGTCAGCCGATCCACGTGGTATCCCAAGCCAATCACCTCGCCACGTCGCCTCCTCTCCGCCACATCGCTCTCCTCTATCTCTCTCTCTTCCTCTCTCTCTCTAGCTCGCTCACCTCTCACCACCTCCAGCTGCCTACGCCGACCAACTCTCACCACCTCCAGCGACCACCATCACTCCTCCGGCTGCTCGACCACCATCAACACCTCCGGCGTGTTCTCCGGCGGTCCTCTCCTCTCTCTCTCTCTTCCTCTCTCTCTTTCTAATGACCACCTCACCACCTCACCACCTCCGGCGACCACCATCACTCCTTCGGCTGCTCGACCACCATCAACACCTCCGGCTTGTTCTTCGACGGCGCAGGCAGCCGGAGGTGGTGAGAGGTGAGGGAGCTAGAAAGAAAGGAAGAGAGAGAGAGAGAGAAAGGAGAGGACCGCCAGAGAACACGCTGGAGGTGTTAATGGTGGTTGAGCAGCCGGAGGAGTGATGGTGGCTGTCGGAGGTGGTGAGAGTTGGTCGGCGCAGGTAGCCGGAGGTGGTGAGAGGTGAGCGAGGAAGAGAGAGAGAGGAGAGTGCTGTGGCGGAGAGAAGGTGTGAGAGGAGGCGACGTGGCGATAGGTGATTGGCTTGGGATACCACGTGGATCGGCTGACGTGATATCTCCGTTTCATGTAAGTTTTTCTCCGCCTAAACACCCACCAATAAAAATGCAAAATTCTAGAGGTACTTCTGCGGCCCTCGTGTCTCAGCTAGTCGTTAATTTAGCGTCCAATTATCTTAATCAATTATTTGCTTTTCCTTTCCGTCCGAGGAATCAATATATCAAAATTCTAGAACCACTTTTTCATACACGCCCCATCATCAATTTTTTTCTATATCTCCTATTCCAAATCAAGAATTATATTTTAATTTATAACTATATATTAGAATGTATCTCTAAATTTTCCATGTAAGGTTTATTTTAAAGTTTGATCCGCACACAATTAAGGAAATGGTTTAAGAGAAGAAACAAAAGTAGAAAAAAAATGAAAATACGTAAATAAGCCGTAGATATAAATGAAAAAGATTTTCTATTTCTATTTAAAAATGGATAAACGGGTCTTGTATGAGAAAATTTTCTGTAGACAACTCAATTAATATTAATTTTCTAAATTAAGAGGTTAGTTTTTACCGAGTCATATGATGCACGTGTTTCCCTTTTAATTTATTTAAAAACTGCAGAATTGACATCAATACCCTTTAATGAAACTAATAATACCAAGTGTACCATAACAAAAGACAAAAACACCCTTGAAATTTAATTGACTTTATTTTAAGAAAAGAATTATAAAATTCAATGTTTCTTTTAACAATATAGTGTAAAAAGAAGTTTGTATTAAATTTTGGGATCGCAATTTTTCTTATTTTGTGCAAAAATAAATTGCGCACTCCTTTTTTTAGCATATTACCATTTTAGAGTGTTTAATTTACATTAATTCTCTATTATATATTAAACACCAACTCCTTTTGGTGTCACTATATATTTACACAAATGCCCTTCACATAATATTGTTTGACTTTTGTTCCTTCAAGGGTTAATTAGTAAATTGACTATAAGTTGACCCCCAAAATTAAAGAAATGGGTATGTTCATTACCTCCTCTTATAGAAATTTGCATACGTCACCTTTCTACATTGCAACATAGAAAGGAAATGAAAATTCAAAAGTGGAAAGGAAAAGGCGTTAGGGAGAGAAAATAAGTCAATTTTTGATGGGGGCAAAATTGTATGCGGTCATAGGGTCAACTCTCATTTAAAATTAATTTATTTTTTATTTTTTCATTTGTTTTAAATAAATAAAAATGAACACGTGCCGTTTTATTATTGGGACCCCATGACCTCATCCAATTTTGGCCCCATCAAAAATTTTTCCAAGAACATACTGCAACAATTTCCGGACAAAACTCAGAAAAATGGTAACCCGAAATAAAGGGTGGTGATGTTGGCACCCCCAAAATCTCTTGAAAACACTCCCACTTTAATTCGGTCATTCGCAACCGAATAACGAATACGTTATTCAGTTGTGAAGGACCGAATATAAAATTGCAAAAATTTTAAAAAACTTGAAAATGCCTTACTCGGTTGTCAAGAACCGAGTATAAAATTTGAAAAAACTTGAAAATGCCTTATTCGGTTGTCAAGAACCGAGTATATAGACTTATATTCGATCCTCAACAACCGAATAATAGACACTTTACTCGGTTGCGAATGACCGAATTAAAGTGGGAGTGTTACCAAGTGTTTTTGGGGGTGCCAACATCACCACCCGAAATAAATATACTCACACAATCTTATATACAAGTTAAATTGTACAAGTACGTACTTGAATATTGTGATTGTCAAAATATTAAAAAAAAAATATGACCCCAACTAAATACAAAATACACCCATGTATAAAATAAAGGAATCGAGAAGTTGGACTGTTAGATGAAAAATCTTAATGTGAAAAGGAAAAAGCAATAAAAAAGGAGAAAAACTTGCAACAATTCACACACAAAACTCAAAGAAATAATAAAGCGTGGGTTTTAAGTCGTGCGAATGTATAAAAGGTTATATGGGTCTGAATAATATTTGAAAAATGGGAAAAGGTGTGTTATAGAAAGGGAAAGAAAATCTAAAAGTAGATAGGAAAATGTAGAAATGAGAGAAAAAAATATTCTAACAGTTGACACAAAAATTTCAAAGAAATAATAATTCGAAGCAAATACATACACACACCCATATACAAGTTAGTTTGTGCAACAACGGAAAAAAAAACCTTAGAAAATGTGATGCTATGAAATATATTGAAAATGCAATCCAAAAAATACATCCATGAACAAGATGAAAGAATAAAAAATGTGCATCATAGAAGAAAAGAAATGAAAATGAAGAAGTGGAGAGGAAAAGGCAGTAAAACAAGTTACAACAATTCAAAAATGAGAAACATAGGCCTATATACAATTTAAATTGTGCAACTGTGATAAAAATTTGAACAATATGATACCACAAAAATTACTTCGGAAATGTAACCTAAAACAAATATATCTATGTACAAATAGTACAAGATTAAGTATTTTCTTCTTACAATTTTTACAAGTATGTAGAGTGTGCCCCGGAGGTTAGTAATGAATGGATCATCACCATCAATCATCTTCTTCTTCTTTTTATTTATTTATTTATTTTTATCAAAACTTTCAAGCTAGAAGTCAGTGAAATGCATCCCCCCCCCCCCCCCCCCAAAAAAAAGAAAAAAAATTAAAAAATAATAACCACAAAAAATACACATGTATATCAATTTTTAACCACACCTACTACAAAGATATAGAAAAAGATAAATATTATTAAATTGATTGATATAAAACTATTACAATGGAAACCCTTTATATAAGGTTATGAGAATGATATAAATAAGGAAAATATAAAAATCTAATCAATCTAAATGTAGGTCGGAAAATACCCTAGAGGGGGGGGGGGTGAATAGGGTTTTAAAAACTTAATGCGGAATTAAAAATCTTTTCGAAAATGTTTAAGTAAAATAATTTACTAAACAAATTTATCAAGGAATGTAAGCAAATAAACAATCAAGTATAAGAGCAAATAAATAAGTAATCTCAAACAATTTAAACAATCAATAATAAAGAGATTGAGTAAGAAAGATTGAACCAATTTGAAGTCGAAGATTTTTTGTCCACACGGTTCGGCTTGTTCCCCCTACTCCGCGCTCGGTTAGTTCCCCGAGAATTTCCACTATAACCGATCTCCTTCCGGGTGAAGATCAAACCTCTACAAGTGTATTCTTCTCACACACTCTTACAAGTATTGAAACACCCTCAATACTCTCACAAGAAATCCCTCTTGCTATTCTATGAGATACACCTCTCACAAAAATGATTTGAACAAGTTTTTGGTGACTAACACCAATGTACAATATCTCTCTTGTGTATAACAAAATACAAATGAAGCTCACACTAAGAGATATCAAAATTGATCAAAAATATATAGCTCAAAAATGAAGAATATGATCAATAATACTTGAATAACTTTGTATATATGTAAAATAAGTTTGTAGAATAATTCAAGTAAGTTAAAACATGTCTAAGACATCATATTTATAGCTTACAAAATCATATGGCCGTTGGGGATGATTAAGAGAGGTTTTGGCTCCATGGTACACATTTTCAAACTTTCCAACAGCTAGTTTTGACAAAAAAATTTAAATTTATTTTGTTAATTTCTCCCAATTTAACCGTTGGATCATGCTCAAATTTTAGTCAAAATTTTCAGAAAATGTTGTCTAACTACTATACAAATTTCAAAATGATCGGAGTTCGGGAAGGCCTCCATTTTACCGTTAGATCAAAACTGGGCAAAAATTGAGCGAATTTTAAACGAAAAATAAAAATATTTTTCCAATTTAATAATTTAGTTCCAAATAAAATTCTAATGATTTATGAACCTCAAATATATGTTTCTAAGATACCAATTTTTATTATAGCTTAAAATATGATCATTTAAAATTAATATGAATTTATTTTGAAACTCGATTTTTGTAAAATGATGTTTTTCAAATAAATTCAATTTCAAGCTAGTTTGAATCAATCTTTAAAAGATGCAAGAATATATTTGAGTTATAGGAATTTGATCAATAAAGTATCGTTACATAAAATCTAAGTAAACACTCAATTACCGAATAGATGAGTCTTCGAATGCTTCAATTTGTTTCTTCAAATTGATTCTTCACTTGAAGCTTTTTCCTCAAAACTTTTGCATATGATTCTTGATCTTTGTGCTTCATAGATTTACATTGCTAGCTTGTGGGTGATGAGATTGATCTTCTTGTCTTGTCCAACGCTTGTAGAAGAATGATCTGAATTCTGGTATATCGATTTTAGTTGAATGCTTCATTGACTTGATCGGATATTGATCGAATGATCCTTGTCAAACTTCCTTTGAACAATCATGCTATTCTTGATTTTCCAAATAAGAAATCTATAATCTTATATCAAGAACATGTTAAATTACACATGATTAATTTATTGTTATTATCAAAATAAGATCAAGACCTTCAAGGTCAACAATCTCCCCCTTTTTGATGATGACAATAAATTAATGTGTGTTTCCAATAATAAGTATAAATAGCATATGAATAATTGAAATATGCTCCCCCTCAATTTATGCATAGAGAAAATAAAAGATTATTAAAAGCATTGCAAATATTTGAGATAGTTTTAAAAATTAATAAAATAATTTTGATCTCAAATACGGTTTTCAAAAGAAAACAATTGTCAATGTTAAAGACATAAAATAATTAATGGTCTTACCAACATTAAATGTCACCAACACACATTTTCTCCCCCTATGGCAACATCAAAAAGGGATCAAGGCCACGGAGAGAAAATGGTAACTCCAAGAGTGCTTCATCTATGAGGCCAATGTGTGTATGTCTCTCCATCTTTTGCCATTTTTTTTTTTTAATGGCTCAATAAAATGTCAAAACACGAAATATAACATGCAAAATAAAACAAGTATGAATATTAAAGACATAAAGCATTTAAAAGTCTTACCACAATATTTAAAGTCGGTATAAAAAATCTTACCACAGCAAAAAAAATCTTACCGCAGCAAAAAAAAAAAAAAAAAAAACTTACCTTTTACCGCAGTATCAACATTACGCACATTTTCTCCCCTTACGTCAACATCAAAGAGGGATCTAGACCGTGCTAGGGCGGTGGACTTTAGATGCACGCGGGAGGCGCTGTATTTTTGACTTTTTAGGATGACAGCTTTTTATTTTCGGGATTCTTTTAATTGCTTTGCCTCTTGTCCCCTTATTCTTGTTGTCTTCCTCGAGATCCATTTTCTTCTTATAACTTTTATAGGAGGTACCCATGAGTAAGAGAAAGCAAATCACAAGTATGCCGAATACCTTCCGTTGTACCGGTTCATCTTGTGCTGGTTGCACTTATAAACGCAAGAAATGTCAGCCATTGTGTGAATATGCACAAATTTTTATGGATGTGATTAGTCGTCAAAATTATCGTACAATCTTCACCGTTTTTGGGGCAAATAGTGTTGCAAATATTTTAAAAGAAATTCCTCAACATCAATATCTTGAGACTTTCTATTCATTTCTTTTTGAAGCTAAGGCGAGAGTCGAGAATCCTAGTAAAGGCTGTACTGCGCTCATTGTTTCTCTTGAACAAAAGGTACAAGAGTTACAATCACGGGTGACAGCGTTAGAGGCTTTGCAGTCACGAGTGACAACATTAGAGGCTCGATTAGGAGAGTCTTCTAGCGCTAACCAAAGCTTTTCTTTTGCTCCTCCTATAAGTTCTACAGGGTTCCTATCGTTAGCAGAAAATGTTGCACCTGAAATTCTTTCGACTACCGGAAATATTTTAGACCATAGTGCTTTTCTAACTAATGTGGGTTTGCCGGCATATCCGACTATCTCAAATTACCAAGCTGCTTTGGAAGGCTATTCATCGCAATTTTCTCAAAGAGGTACTGCTGCGGAGGTTGCCGAGCCATCGAGTCCTGATTGGACAACTCTATTAGATATGGAGCATAATTTTGTTGATAATTCTTCTTCTAGTCTCGATGCTGTTTTGAATTTTGATTCTGATGATCTTCAGATTATTTTCCCTTCTTTTCATTGAATAACAGATAATGATTTTTAGACTGCAAAATTATTGTTAGTTTATAATAACATGTAAAATACAGACTTGTGTTGTTTACTAAGTTGACAAGTATCGCAAATTTTATTTTTAACAAATTTAATTTTGGGCAACCATTTAACTAATTCATTTTTAGATAACTTATGAATTAAATCCATATTCAAGAAACATCATTCAACATGATAAACATTTAACATCTTGTTGAGACAAATCATCAAGTTCAAGAATATATACGTTATTAGATCTATAAGAAATAAACAAGATAGAAGTATCATTAATATTTTTAACAATGCAACATTCGGATTTAAAAATAATTTCATAACTTTTATCATACAATTGATTAATACTAAGAAAGTTATGTTTTAAACCGTCAACAAGTAGAACAATATTAATATAAGAAGATTTCTTACCAACTTTACCTATACCAATAATTTTGCCTTTGGCGTTGCCTCCAAATGTGACGTTGCCTCCTTGTTTAGGAGTTAGTCTCAAGATTTTTTTTATTTTTTTTTTTCGTCATGTATTTCGAGCATCCACTATCCAATAACCATTTTATTTTGCTAGCTTTTGCTCTTAGGCAAACCTACACCAAAATCTTAAGCAACTTCTCTTTTGGTATCCAAAATAAATTGGGTCCTTTGCGGTTAGCATACATAGTGGTTCCTTTAGGAATCCAAGCAAATTTGTTCTTAGCAAAATTCTTTTCTTTGTAATAACAAGAATGTGCACTATGAGTATTTCTTCCACAAAATGAGCAAAGATTAGTGGGATTATGTGGTGTGTATGTTTTGAAGAAGTTTTTGTAATCCTTTTGGTTATCAATTTGGTTATAGCCCAAACCGGCTTTGTCGAAAACACACATTTGCATTCCTAATAATTTATTCAAGTTATCCTTTCCTTTGGTGAACTTGGCTAGACTATTAGTTAGATCATCCACTTGATCTTTCAATTTGATATTCTCTAATACAAGTGTGTTTGGAGTTTCTTTTTCTTTTCCTTTCTTCAAAGTTTTGTTTTCATTTTTCAAAAATACATTTTCTTTCTCAAAATTTTCACACTTGCTAGAAATAATCAAATTTTTCTTTTTGATGCTAGCATACATTTTAGACAAATTTTTAAACTTTTTATGCAATTCATCAAACATATCATATAATTCTTCATAGTCATTCTCATCATGTATATCATTATTAATAGATGCATTATCATCACTAGATGAGTCATAAGAAGAGTGTACCTCATCGTCTCTTGCCATAAGGCAAAGATTTGCTGTTTTCTCGTCGCTAGAATCGGCATTGGATTCACCTTCTTCGGAATCACTCCAAGTACCTTTGAGGGCGTGTCTTACTTGCTTGAAGGCTTTGTCTCTTTTGTCTCTTCTTTCCTTTCTTCTAACCGGGCAATTTGTTTTGAAATGCCCTGGTTCATGGCAATGAAAACACTTCTTTTCTTCTTCATTTTCAACTCTTGGTTAAATAGATCGATCATTGTTCCTTTTTGATGATGATAGATATTTGTTATCCTTTCCTTGAGAATTTTTCTTCTTAGCTAGAAATTTTATAAATTTTCTAGATAGAAGCGCCATGTCTTCATCACCATCTATTGATACATCATTATCTTCATGTTGGATAGTTTTGAGAGCTAAAGTTTTCTTTGATTTTGTATCATCTTCTTCTTCTCTTTGAAGTTCCTTCTCATGAGTTTTTAGAGATCCCAAAAGCTCGTCCATGCTGAGTGTTTTGAGATTCTTTGCTTCTTGAATCGCCGTCACTTTTGGACGCCACTTCTTTGGAAGAATCCTAAGAATTTTTCTTATCTTATCTTCATTAGAATAAACTTTTCCAAGAAGATCCAAATCATTAGTAATAATAGAAAATCTACTATACATGGAAGCAAGAGATTCATTAGGCTCCATTTTAAATAATTCATAATCATGAACAAGCATATTTATGTTATCGTCTTTAACTTGAGTGGTTCCTTCGTAGGTAACCTCAAGTTTATCCCAAATTTCTTTGGCCGTTTTACAACTAGAAATTTTGTTATATTCATCCATGCTTAATGCACAATTTAAAGCATTTAAGGCTCTAGCATTATATTGAATTTTCTTAATATCATTTTCATCATACTCGGACATTTTCTTAGGAACAATTTTTCCACTATCATCTATTTTGGTAATTTCATGGGGTCCTTCAAGTATAACTCTCCATTGTTCAAAATCACTAGATTGTAAAAATACACTCATTCTACTTTTCCAATAGCTATAATTTTTACCATCAAATAGAGGTGGTCTATGGGTGGAGAGACCTTCGGAAAGACCGGTTCTTTGATATATAGACATGATCGTAAACTCTAAGATTGTTAAATCAAAATAAGAGTACAACCCCTGATACCAATTGTAGGTCGGAAAATACCCTAGAGGGGGGGTGAATAGGGTTTTAAAAACTTAATGCGAAATTAAAAATCTTTTCGAAAATGTTTAAGTAAAATAATTTACTAAACAAATTTATCAAGGAATGTAAGCAAATAAACAATCAAGTATAAGAGCAAATAAATAAGTAATCTCAAACAATTTAAACAATCAATAATAAAGAGATTGAGTAAGAAAGATTGAACCAATTTGAAGTCGAAGATTTTTTGTCCACACGGTTCGGCTTGTTCCCCCTACTCCGCGCTCGGTTAGTTCCCCGAGAATTTCCACTATAACCGATCTCCTTCCGGGTGAAGATCAAACCTCTACAAGTGTATTCTTCTCACACACTCTTACAAGTATTGAAACACCCTCAATACTCTCACAAGAAATCCCTCTTGCTATTCTATGAGATACACCTCTCACAAAAATGATTTGAACAAGTTTTTGGTGACTAACACCAATGTACAATATCTCTCTTGTGTATAACAAAATACAAATGAAGCTCACACTAAGAGATATCAAAATTGATCAAAAATATATAGCTCAAAAATGAAGAATATGATCAATAATACTTGAATAACTTTGTATATATGTAAAATAAGTTTGTAGAATAATTCAAGTAAGTTAAAACATGTCTAAGACATCATATTTATAGCTTACAAAATCATATGGCCGTTGGGGATGATTAAGAGAGGTTTTGGCTCCATGGTACACATTTTCAAACTTTCCAACAGCTAGTTTTGACAAAAAAATTTAAATTTATTTTGTTAATTTCTCCCAATTTAACCGTTGGATCATGCTCAAATTTTATTCAAAATTTCCAGAAGATGTTGTCTAACTACTGTACAAATTTCAAAATGATCGGAGTTCGGGAAGGCCTCCATTTTACCGTTAGATCAAAACTGGGCAAAAATTGAGCGAATTTTAAACGAAAAATAAAAATATTTTTCCAATTTAATAATTTAGTTCCAAATAAAATTCTAATGATTTATGAACCTCAAATATATGTTTCTAAGATACCAATTTTTATTATAGCTTAAAATATGATCATTTAAAATTAATATGAATTTATTTTGAAACTCGATTTTTGTAAAATGATGTTTTTCAAATAAATTCAATTTCAAGCTAGTTTGAATCAATTTTTAAAAGATGCAAGAATATATTTGAGCTATAGGAATTTGATCAATAAAGTATCGTTACATAAAATCTAAGTAAACACTCAATTACCGAATAGATGAGTCTTCGAATGCTTCAATTTGTTTCTTCAAATTGATTCTTCACTTGAAGCTTTTTCCTCAAAACTTTTGCATATGATTCTTGATCTTTGTGCTTCATAGATTTACATTGCTAGCTTGTGGGTGATGAGATTGATCTTCTTGTCTTGTCCAACGCTTGTAGAAGAATGATCTGAATTCTGGTATATCGATTTTAGTTGAATGCTTCATTGACTTGATCGGATATTGATCGAATGATCCTTGTCAAACTTCCTTTGAGCAATCATGCTATTCTTGATTTTCCAAATAAGAAATCTATAATCTTATATCAAGAACATGTTAAATTACACATGATTAATTTATTGTTATTATCAAAATAAGATTAAGACCTTCAAGGTCAACACTAAAGATTTAGATATTCCTAGTGAATTCTTATAAATGACAACTATATAAATGACAGAGGAAGGATCTAAAGAGGACCATTTATTTGGTCCTCAAATGTGGACCAATCGTTTTGAAGGAGTAAATGGATAAATTTTTTTTATAAAACTTGGTGAATATGATTTCCATGATTAGTAGATCATCTCCACCAAATTTCATCAAAAAATTCAACCGAGAAGTAGGTTAACTAAACATCTTAAATTTTAACGGCTAGAAACGCACATATATATCAAATTTTTAGTAAACCCTCTTTTCGATTGATTTTTTCGATGAAATTTGGTGGAGGTGATCTATTAATCATGAAGACCATCTTCACCAAGTTTCGTCAAAAAATTCATTTATTTATCCCCTCAAAATGATCGGTCCACATTTAAGGACCAAAAGATTAGTCCTCTTAAGATCCTTCCCCATAAATGACAAATAACAAATAAAAAATATATATTATATATGTTAACATCCCCCCTCAAACTCAAGATGGTAATATACCAACTTGAGTTTGGAAAATATGTCTTGAAAGTAGATGGAGTCAATGAACAAACATAGTGACTAGGGTTTTAATGGAAGAGAATGGCGACGGCTAGGGTTTACACGCTGGAACAGAAACACAGCGGCTAGGGTTTTAATGAAAGAGAATGCGACGATTAGGGTTTACACACTGGAATAGAAACACAGCGGCTAGGGTTTTAATGGAAGAGAATGTCGACAGTTAGGGTTTACACGCTGGAATAGAAACACAGCGGCTAGGGTTTTAATGGAATTACAAGCTGGAATAAAAATACAACGGCTAGGGTTTACGCGCTAGGATGGAAATACAGCGGCTAGAGTTTATGCGATGGGATGGAAATACAGCGGCTAGGGTTTATGCGCTGGGATGAAAACACAGCGGCTAGGGTTTGATATCATTAACTTGAGTTTGAAAATAGATCATGGAAAGAAAAGAAAAAGGCCACCAAGAGATGGTAGGATTTAATTGATGGTTTAGGTTGAGAGCAAGAGGATGAGGTGAGGCTAGAGGATGATGGTAGATTGGTTGAATAGTGATTGTGGTTTTGACGATGGTGAAAAAGAATGGTGGATTAGCGCCGAAGGTGGTCCGGCGGGCGACAATATGTATCGCCCGCTAGTGAAATAGAGGATCTTATTCCTCTAATACCATGTAAAGATATAGAAAAAGATAAATATTATTGAATTGATTGATATAAAACTATTACAATGAAGACCTTTTATACAGAGTTATGAGAATGATATAAATAAGAAAAATATAAAAACTTAATTAACCTAGAGATTTAGAAATTGCTAGTGAACTCTTATAAATATGGCAACTATATAAATGACAAATAACAAATATATATATTAACACCTACTTTCAGATTAAATTTTTGAGGTGATATACTTTTCATATAAATCATCATTACAAATTTTGATTAAAAAAATTAAAAATTCATCTACCCCTTCTTATTGTTGGAGAGAGACAATTTAGCTCACCACTAATATATATTTATGTATTATAATTATTAACACTCCCTTAACATCCTTAACTTCGTATTTTAAAATAAAGTGAAATGTATTAAAATGCCCTCATCAAGCCAATTACTTAATTTTAGACTGCTTGAAGATACACAACACTTGAGAAACTTTTAAGTCATTTCACTTTATTTTAAGGTGTAAGAAAATATCAAAAAAGTGCAAATAGCTTCACCCTATTTATTACTGGATATTAACAGACCATTATACCAACCAACATTATCTTCAAAATTAATTTCCATCCCTACCCTTTATGGCACTTTAGAAACTGGACAAAGTTTTCATTGTCTCGAACAAGACCGGTTGCAGATAAGAAAAGTACAACTGTTCATCATAATAAAGAAGAGAAAAGAATCTTCCAATAAACAGACCAACCCCACCACCAGCAATAACAATACAAAATTACAAATACAATAGTAACATCACCAACCATTCTCACAAGAGCCTCTTCAAAAAAATTTGTACTGCTAGTGGCTAGTAGTAGTTGGTCTACTAGTCTATTACCATTATGTCCTCACACTTCATTTTCACCTACACCCGTTGAGAGCTACATTGTGTCGCATTGAAATGAGAATCAAACCAACATAAACCATGCCATAGTATAAAATAGTTGTCAACATTGTCAAAGAAAAAATGACTTCTACAAAAAATCGAGGGAGCTCTGTTGTCGGTGCGAATATGTTGCTAGAGCCATTGGGTACAACCATATATAGCAGTAATATGCTCTGGCAAAGCCATATTTACTGGGTGTAGACTAAGATATGTGCCACTTGTTTGAGTAAAAGTAATTTCTGCTTTGACAATAACATTTACGGATAATATAAAGATTACACAAAGAGAAGACAAAATATGAAGGGGGAGAAAATGGGTTTACATTTATTCCAGGAGTTCCATTATAGACAACAAAGGGTGGAGGAAATTACAACACTACCAAAAAAGGGGAAAAATAAAAAAAAATAAACGAGAACCCTATACCAGTTGAGATTAGGCTAATGAAAGTCATTGAACCCTAAATTTACCTCCCTCCTTTTTGTTTTTCCCTTCCTCTCTCTCAGATGATCTGTTAAGACAGAGGTTGTTTTTCTTTGTAATTTTGTTATGTAACTCGCAAGCTCTGTTATGTTTACAGACCATTAGTCTAAAAACCCTACTTCTATCTTTACAAAAAAGTAAAAGAAGGGGTTGATGGAAAATGGACAATGGATAACGCAATTTTCCTACTTAGTTTCTTCACTAACCTAAGCTCTCGGATCAACTGAGAAATCGAAAGGATCGCTACCGCCACCTTCTAAGGGTCGATTTTCACCCACTCGTATCGTCCAGGGAGTGGCTTATCTTTCACAGGATCATAGTTGTACCTGCAAAAAATAGACAAGAAATTGTATATAAGCATATGCAGATATAAGGGTGTGTGTGATTGCAATCCATTTCCATGGAAAATGCGAAAGATTCCATAAATATTTTCCATCTTCAGTGATGTATGGTGGTTAATATTCCAAGGAATCAATTTCCACAGTACAACTTTGTTTAGCCTAAATTTTCCTTTATACATGGAACCCAACCTCGCACCCACCCCACGTTCGGTTTTCTGTGGAATCAAATTCCATGGAATTCAATTTCGAGAATCAATTTCCACAGTACAACTTGCTGTAGCCTATTTTCATTTTTTCCATGAAACCAATTCCGCCCCTGCCCCCTCTTCTCCCCCTAGTTTTTTCTTTTCCATGGAAACCAATCAAACACACGGGAACTTGTTGTACCTCATTATGTTAAGAAAAGAACATAAATAAAACGAAGTTTATATATATAATTATATATCATTTATGAGTAAGGAAGTTTGTACTTCTTCATGAATTCTTCTTGCTGCTCTTTTTCAGCACTGGCAAAAAGCACGTCCATTTCGCGGGTAGTTGGGATTTGTTGCAGCATTGGATTGCGGGCCACCATGTTGGGCTCAAGTGAGCTGGCGCGCCTTGTAGAAGAACCCAGAGTTTGGACATTGTTTGCATTGGGTATCAAACTGCAAGGCGTTGTCTCCCTTGAGGCTCTGTCACAAAATCTACTCAAATTAAGATATCAAGAATTATTAAAAATTAAAGAAAGAACCATATAATAAAATTGATTTAAACTCATAAAGTACATTGCAGTAGGCATATAAAGCTTTAAAAGCTTACCCAAACTTAAAAAAAAAAAATTAAAAAGTCTAACTATAAATGACATCAATCAATTTTTCAATTTTCATTTGATATTTAGGGTACCCCACAGGCATTTTCAAAGGACAATGTCCAACCAATCATTTATAGGCAGTGATTTTAAGACACCAAGACAAAATTTATTTATCATATGTTACTAGTCTATATCTGGCAATCATAAAAAGAAAAATATTACCCATCATATGATGTAATGACCAAGCTGCAAAAGGCCTATGCAAATCAGCAAATGTGAAAAGCTATTCGAAATATTCGAGAAAACGGATAGAAAAACACCCATGCCTTACAAGAGGCAAAAACCCAATATATATAAATTGATTTTCATAGAATTATATATATACATACGAAAATAATGCAAGAAAACCCCTGAACTAGTAGAAAATACTAGAAATGTTCTCTCTATTTTGTAGTTTTCCTTTAGGTGTGTAAAAAGGGTTTCTAGCAACACACAAAAGATAATGTTTCTACCTAAACAAGGGCATATGCGCTAATTTTCTTTAATTCAGGGGGTAAAATGCAACACCATGGGTATTTGGAAGTTCGAACCAACGCAATAATTTTTTATTTTTTATTTTTTAAATAATTTTTCAGAAATTTACCCATATATACATACATATGGCAATTAACCCCGATACAAATTGAAAGGTAACAACATAGCATTTATTAGCAACATATTGAAGCCACATTTTTTTAAGAATAAATAATTAGAAAAAGAAAGGAATTGCAACCAACACCCTACTTTGTTAGCAACATATTGACAAGTAATACTAATTAGAAACACAAAAAATCAGAATTAAATAATGCAGAGTCATCCAATCAGTAATAAAAAACAACTCAGATTCTGCTCATATTAAAACTGTCATTAATACAATCTTTGCCCTGAATAATAATAATGAGAATAAGAATAAATGACACTAATGAAATGAATTAATAGTTTCAATTAATTCTTTTTAGTATGTCTCAAACTAAGAACTTTCATAAACATAATCAATGGAAAGGAACCCAATAAAGTAGAATGTACTATACAACACTTCATAAGAAGACTAAATCACAAGGGAAAGGAGGACAAAAATGCTTGAATGAATCTCATTTCACACTCTCATTTTTGTTTCTTTTCAATTTATAAAAAGAATAATGATACATGTACCAACTTAAATGATCAAATTATTCGCCCAAATGATACTTTTGAGCTTTGATTATTATGTAAGTCTATTTAAAACACTGATATATCAACTTTCTGACACATTATTTGGGATAGGATAGTGAGCCTGTATTAAATAACATTTTGAGACATAACTATTTTAAACCTACTTTTCACCAAAAGAAATGTGAAATGCAACCAGAGAATGGGAGTAAAAAGTAGGCACAAATCAGTTACAAACAATTATATAAGTAAATCTGACATAATATGATATATAAAATAAAATATCTGACAAACAGAAATAATTGCATGAATGATTATTTATTACTTTAAATTTCAAAATTTTAAAGTAATAGTGGAATAATCACACACATGCAACACAAGAAACTACCAAAAAGTCAGAATATTTCTGAGAATCTTTCTGATCAAAGGAAAATGAAAAGGAAAATCCCACAAAAAAATTAGCACAACAAACAATAAAACTAAAAAGGGTTAAAATCCATTTTCTCTATGTTTTTTCCAACTTAAAAGCAATTACTATTACTAAAGCAGAAATTGCTTTTGCTCTGACAAGAGATTTAACAATAGCAGGAAAAAAAAAAAGCCCCATAATTGTTTTGCAACAAAATTTTGTTAAAACAATGAGTAAGTAAACCATATTTACAAATTTCATCTAAAAATTTAATCAAGAACAGTAATAGTTAAATGAACACAAAATTTCGATAGCCCAAAATGCACATATATTAATGTAGATTATTTCTTGATAAAATTTTGTTAAAATAATCTACATTTGAATTTTCTTTAAAGAAGCGCCTGCATATAAGTCTTTTTCTCTCTATAAACAAAAGTATAATAAAGAAAAAACATGGATTTCAGTGGTAATTAAAATAAAATATGTAAAAATAAATAAATAAAATTATTAAAGGCACGAGGTAAAATCTCTGAAATTCCATATTTAATTCCATCAAAAGCCTCACAACAATTGCTGATGCCAGTGGGGAAAAATAAAAAACAAAAATTTACTTCCCTTTTTCCTACATTTTCTCAGCAAACAAACAGAGCGTGAAAGAGAAACAGTAGGAAAGGACTCTTACCAAAAAGGAAGAACCAGCCTAAAGCAGATTTTCAAAAAACGAAAAATCACCTCTGCAGGTGACTCAATTCACACCCAGAAAACCAATTCCTCACAAACAAAGAAAGAAAATCAAATTTTCACAATTTTCCTTCCTTGAGGTCTCAACACTTTTCATGGCAACCAAACAAAGAACAGGGGTTTTCCCCTGTTTTTAAACCCTATAATTATCAAATTGAGACAGTCCTTCCTTTTTGGGGACAACTCAAAATTGATAATTTAGATTGAAAATTACCAGAATCAAAGAGATGAAAATCACTCTAGAGTACATTATTTAACAATAGATCATTTATTTAAGACACAAATAGCTTAGATTATTAAATATTTTTTGTCTCTAACAAATACTCATTTTAAACAGAAAATGATATCAAAATCTGAGAGTCCCAATTATAAATAAATGATCACAATTTTTTTCGACTATACTCTCCTCTAGAGTGTTTTTTCCATCCTGTAGAGGAGCCAATTACACAAAATTAAGCATACAAAGAAACCCAAATTCAAAAAATAAATTATAAAAATTGAAACCTTTTTTTCCAAACCCAAAATTGGGCTGTAAAATTAACAAAAAAATATTAATAATTTCAAATTCAAATAAAAAAAGAAAAGAAAAAAAACCCACCTCTCTCTACCTTCAATTTCCAGCACATTTTCTGCAAAAGAAGCTTGTTCAATGCCCAAATCACCCCCTTCATCATCACCACCATTCTTCTTTTCCACCACTTTCTCAGTATCCAAACACCCCTCTTTCTCCAATTCCAAATTAGGGTTCAAATTCCCTTCCAAATTAGCGCCAGAACTAGGGTTAGCATTAACCCCACTTCCCTTTTTCCTCTGCCTCCTCCCACCGCCAATCACCAAACTCTTCTCCAGCCTCCGGCTCCGAAGCTGCAGGTACGACCCGCCCGAATCCTCCTCACCCGCTGCACGAAGCGCTAGGGTTCTCGCCCGGGTTCGTACCCCGAGAGACGAAGAAGAAGAATTAGAAATTTGAGAGGAACCCAAACCTTCCGCAACCGACTTCTTCGATTTCCTCATGTACTTTCCCATTACGCAATTTTACCCCAATCTCTCATCAATTTAAAGAGGAAAGAAAAGAGTAAAATTGAGAAACAAAGACTAAATTTTTCTTTCTTCTTTTTTTTTTTTGAAGCTGGTTTTCGGTTGTTGGTTATAGAGAAGGGCAGTTTGCAGTTGTTGTTTCAGAGAGAAAGTTTTAGAGAGAGACAGAGAGAGAGAGAGAGGGGCCCCTGTGTGCAATTTTAATTTTTTTGTAGTATCATTTGGAGAAGAAAAGGGGAGAAAGGGGGGAGAGAGTGAAAACAAAACACGGGGATTCTGGTTTTCATTTCAGGGTTTGTATGTATGTATATATAATATATTTGTACTTTTAATTTCTCACGATATGTTGTTTTGTATTTAATAATGCGTTTATGTATACGGTACATTTATAGTTAGGAATATTTGAATTTGATGCATTCATTTGTTTATGTATGGCTTTTAGGAAAGGTAATTTTTTATTTTTTTTAGATTAAAAATAAGTATTTTATTTGCGCGATCTGCGACGTTTTAATTTTTAATATCAATAACTTATTTGTAAAAAAATGAACTATATAAAATATTATTATGGATAATTATAAGAAAAATTATGTTTATTTTTCAAAATTAAATAAACAAAGATACTATAAATACAAAAGTCATTAAAGATGGATAAGTACAATATATATACATATATTTAAAATATTTCATTTCATGTTTAGTGGAAGAGAACTTTCTTACGCTTATTTAAACTTATGAACCCTGCCATTTGAAGGCTAATTTTTTTTAAACCTATGAATCGGGTGTTTTTATCCAAAAAGGTAAAAATGATGATAAATAATATAATTAATAGTTTAAAATGTATTTATTTCCACTAACCAAATATATTAGGGAAAAAAATAGGTAATCTAAATGACAAAGAAGAGTCCAAAAGTTATGAAGATAGAGCAATTGAGAATACATAAATGAATAAAGGTAATAAATAATGGACACGTTGTATGCTCTATTTGAAAGAGAGCGTTTTATTTATATCTTATATGACTAGATTTTCTAAAGAGGAAGGGAATTTAATTTACAGTGATGTGGCAAAATCACACGTTATATGATATTATAAATTAACAAGTTATTGGATTTTTTCTTAACAAATTGTAGTAGTTATCGAGTTCACTCATTTAACACGAAATTATAATGGGTATATTATAGGTTCACTCTTAACGAATTCAAATTCGGGTGATTTGTTAAAAAATTTTGCTTTTAATACAGTTGATAGAGTCTAATTAGGAACAACATCTACCGGGTGTTGTTACACAAGTTGTTCGACCATTGGCTTAAAGATGGCAACGGGGAGGGTTTACAACCCTCCATCCATGCTCTCGTTATCAAAAACCATCCTCATCTCCGCTTCATTGTATTGGATAATCTCCATCACCATCTCCATCTCCATCCCCAATACGTAATGGGCGCCCACGGGGATTCCATGATAATTTATTTATTTAAAAAAAAAAAAAGAACATAAAAAAAAAATAATAATAAAAAAGAAAAATGAAAAAGAAGGGAGGGGAGCGGAGGGGAGGGAGAGAGAAACAATAAAACGTTACATAATGTATATACACATATATTGATGAAATTATATGTATACACATGGACAATGAACTAATTTTACATACATACATACATACATACATATATATATATTATAATAAGGTTCGAGTTACACCGGTGTAAGATTAAGAAATTTTACATCCATCCGTAACTTTTTTCTTATATCCATAATTTATCAATTCCACTATTATATAACCTATTTTTATTTTGTTTATTACGTATGCAAAGTTTCAATTTAATCTGATATTTGTAACTATATAATTATTGTATTTACTTTTACACAATTTTTGTAAGATTCAAAATTCAATATATAATATGATTATGACAAATGACTTAAATATCTTCAATTTGTTTAATTTTTTGCAAGCATTTTTTAGATATAATAATTAATTTATTGAACGGTTAGATTAATGAATTATGAAATTGAGATAAAATTATGGGTGGCTGAAAAACTTTTTTTATTTTACACTAGGTATAATCTAAACCTTCCCCATTTTATATACATATATGTATATATACATGCCTATATATATGTTCAAAATAAAAAGATTACAAAATTAAGAATATACGCCCTGGCCCGATTATTTGGTCCCCTATCCAATGGGGGCGAGTATGGGACCAAATAATTGGATCAAGGCGTATATTCTTAATTTTGATGGTGGTAACCAACTAACGACATTAAGCATGTTGTTATTTAGAGCCATTGCAAAAGTCAGTTCACAATCTCTACCTTTAATTTCGATTATGGAGTAGTAAATCCACGAAGAAGTTGTTGCCGGATCTAAAACTTTGGAAACTAGCGTCGGATTATGTCATAAAATTTCAATTTTTTTTTGGGGTTGTTATTTTCTTTTGGATGATTTTCTTGGAACCAATGTGCATTTGCATTACATAATGCTATTTTGAAGCCTCTTATTAATTAATTATTAAAAGGGTACTATAAATAATAATTATTTATTTATCTAATTTATACTACTTATATATATATATATATAAATATTATAAATGTATTACTCTTTAAAATTGTTTTTCTTTAAAAATTTTAGTTGACCAACAATTAAGGCTTTCATTTTAAGGCCAGAATTTGGATTTCGGCATTAAAGCCTTGTTTGTAAATGGCCGGGGTTTGAATAATCAAATTATTCTGGACTTGTGGGTAATTCCTACTTCGGATAATTAATTTGTCAATTCAATTGGAATCATTGCTTTCAGTTGACATATATATATATATATATAGATATACACAGGGCTTAAGTATGGAATTTGGTTAAATTGAGTCGTTATATCTTAATTATGATAGATTTTATTTCCTTTGATTAATGGATATTAGATATAATTCAACCAAGTGAGTTAATGGAATTTATTATCGCTTTGAGTAAAGCAAAGAAAAAACAAAAAAAAAAGTTTAGTAACGTTGAGATGATAATTATCTCCACCTAGTCTTATGCATTGTTGTACGGATAAGCTGTGCTTTTAGTGACTTTTATATCTTGAAAATTCTGTGTGGGGTATAGCATGATACTCTTAATAGAAGTTACCTATACGAGTGTGAAAAGTGGCCACTTATATGGAAATTGTAAAAATGCTAAATTCTCTAAAGCACTTATGAAATCAGGAATTATTAGGGTAAAAAAGAACGCAACAATGAGAATTGATGATTATAAGAAATTTTTATATGTGAAGCCTATTGTCTTTAGTTTACACAAACGATTGACAGTCCAAACAAAAAATTAGTCCACTGATTTCACCAATAAATTTGATAGTCTCACTAAGGAAGATTTAAAGTTATTCGGCTATCTATCCCGATACATATAATCTTCTATTGCATTATTATAAATTTGTCAGATCTAGATTTATCGATTCGTTTAGTCTTTTCATATCTATTTATCTCTTTGACATTTTCACTCATGTAGGGGATTGTTGGAAGTATTAATCAAATATTAATAATTTAATAATGTGAGTGAAAATTAATTTAATTTTAAAGGGACACTTGCCATGAAGGAACATGTCATTTGGCAATTAGATAACATGTCTTTTGAAAAGAGACATGACCTTATAGAACTAAATGTCCATTAAGAAGAGACGTATCGCTTCCGAAAAGACATGTCATTTTTAAAGAGGTACAACCTTTCCGAACAGTCACTTGAATTTCTATATAAACCTCCATTTGCTACATTTGTAATTTATTGAATTTCAACAAGAAAATTTATCCCATTTATTTCCATTTCTCAAATCATTCGTCTTATTCTTCGAGTCCAGTATGAAAGTGCAATAATCATCGATTCGCCAAAACGTACTTATTATAGTGTTACTTAAGTACACCACGGTCATTATATCCTAGGAGATAGCATTTATGAGTCCATTACCATCATAGTAGAGGCGAAACTGTCTTAAAGACATAGTGTCCAACACTAACCTTGATTGCAAAATTCGATAAGTTTTATATCATTCATTATATCTATGTCCTTATTCTCCTGATTCATAATTTTAATTATTTTACTAATTCATTTTCACCAAAATCAAATTACACCAATTTTGTCCAACAGTAAGCCTATATATTACATCAATAGAGTTTACTCCCTTTTATAATAATAATCACATTCCTAAACCAGGGTTTTTACATTGTTAGGTTTTGAGAAATTATAAATGCAACCTCTTACTTTCACACAAAAGTCCCTAAAAAAAAATAATAAAAAAAGTATACTATAAAAAAATAAAAAGGTTATAAATCCAAGTGGCCCATAGTTCTGTGTATCACATTATAAGATGTATTTTATTCCACAAATTTGAAGTTTTATAGTATAATGGTGTGGAATAAATTATATTTGGTTAAATTGGGCCATTATATTTTAATCATGGTAGGTTTTATATAAAAGTATTGTTAATTAGGTATCCAAAAGGTTTACTACCGTCTGTCTGTATAATAACAAACTAATTAAAGTTTATCCTAAATCAAAATATTGCAAAGCCAAAAGCATAAACTTATTATACTTACTCTTGAGACTACAAATTCCAAACTACAAAATCTAATTTGGCATAACAATATATAATATCTAAAGAGCTACTCTACCAATTTTGAGTTAGTGCATCTAAAGAAATAAAGCCATGCAAAGCAATACTCTCATATAAAGACTAAAAATTCCACATGCACATGACGTAATGTGAAATCGGTGGAGTAACCCTAGATATTATATCAATAGTTATGGTATTTTGAAATTAACATGGACCCTATAGATATGGTCAATCTCAACCCTTTGTTTTTAGTAGATGGATAAGATATTTTTGACTCTATCATATAGAATAGTGATTCTTCCACTCTAAATGAGCCTAATTTAGTTATCATTCATTCTCGTTGCAATGTTTGCATTTTATTAATGATATTTTTTTCTAATTTTTTTTTAAATATATAGATATATATTAGTATTTACCTATGAATATTTTAAACTTGTATGGATTCACCCCCTAATTATTTTTGAAAAAATGTAAGCCCCACGTCCCTAACTTGGTGTAATTATAAGAATTACTTTATGTATGACTCAATATATGATATTAATATTAATTATAATAACAAAAATAGTAATATTTATCACTATATGTTACAAGTGAAACTTTTAGAAGTAAATATATGTGTGAATTAAATTATGTTATAAAAATAATAGGAGTGGATATTTAAAAAATCAAATGTGTCATTGTACAAAATGAATCTTTAATGACAATATGAAAGCGAAAAAAAGTTTCACTGCTAAATTGTTCATTAGCAGGAAATATAACCACAAAAATCTATTATTTTTTTTTGTAATATGAGTAATATAAATTGTCACCCCCAAAAGGACAATTCTTGGATCTATCCATGTGTGTGTACGCATGCATAAATATAACGTATTGTAATAAAATGTGCTTTTAGTAATAAATTTTTAAAATTACAATCAAAACCCTCTTTGTATTATCTTTTAAAACATGGGGTGAAAACACAAATAGAAATTAAAGATGGGTTAGAAGCCGCAAGGGCATTTTGGCCAAGAAAAAAATGACTTAACATCAATTAATGGAAGTCACTAACGACGAGGTGAAAAGTCAAAAAATAAAATAAAATATGGGTAAAAACTCAAATTAAGGGATAAAATATGGGGTGCAAAATCAAAGTTTCCTAATTTATAGTATAAAAATCATTTTAAGTTTGATTAGGATCCAACCATTAATGTTACAACTCCAAAACACAAATATCAATCTTACCTCAACTAGTCTGGTGAATTGAGTGCAACTTGATTATGAGCAGTGGCGGATTCAAGATTTGGAATAGAGGGGGGGCCAAAACACAACATAAAAAATATGATAAGAAGTTTCAAACAAATATATTTTAATTAAGAAATTCTTTACATATATTTTTGTAATACAAAAAGCATGCGTTTTGCATAAATATACGGTAAGTATAAAAGTAACTATATAATCTTGATTTAACTATTAAAGATAGGCATCATCAGTTGCGGTCGACGATTCTTTATCCCACAAAATTCATCTATGATTGTACCAATGTCGAAGCAGCAAGAAATTTCTTTCTCAATGTATGTGATTAAGTGATTTGCAAGATAATCATCTTCCACGGCCACTTAAATTTATTATATATTTATAATATAAATAATAATGGGTAGAATTATGACACTCCATAAAAAAAAATTAACACTTTAAAATAATTTTTAGAGATAAAAAATTTATAACAAAATAAAAAATGTATAATTTTATCTAAAAAGTATCAACAACTATATTTATAAAAAAAAATACTAATACTAATAAAGATTTGAAATATCTTAGGGAAACCCCCCTTCCGTCCGCCAGTGATTATGAGTTACACTTTTGTGCTAAATGTCCTTAATGCAAGACTTTAAGACTAAGAGTTACACTTTTGTGCAAAATGTGTCCTTAATGCAAGACTTAAGACTAAGACTCGATTAAATACTTTTGTAATCAAAATAAAGTTAAATATTAAGAGTCATTATAAATTTGACTTTAAATCTGTTATGTCTACGTACAACATTTTCAAAACATTCATCCTTTACATATAAATATATATATATATATAAGTTTTGAAGTACCATTTCTCCTATATTTTTAAGAAATATTACTTTTGTTAAATTTATATTACAAAACACAAAACACAAATTTATAAATATATATATATATATATATATTAGTACACTAATCCAAGGGCGATGATGATTCTTATATAATACTTCTAAATCATTCTTTTAAAAGTAAATTAAAAGAAGGGTAATGGTGAGTAGATTTTTTATACGAGTAATATTAGGAGTGGATTTTTGTACCACAATTATCATATCAACCCGTACTATACCATACAATTATCAAATTATACCAAAATTTGGTAATGGTATAGTATCGATCGGTATTTGTATCATACCAAAATATTATTACACAATATTGGTATTGAAAATCAATACCGATTGTATTGATTTTTTAGGGTTTCATACTTTTATTTAGTGAATTAGGCAAAGTCAATTAGCCCCCATCTCTATCTCTTATACAACGCCATCTCTCTATCTCCTAATTGAATCCACCATGCCAGTTCCATACCCAACTCCCACTTGAACTCAACAATTTTATACTGTTCGTGGAGTTAATCTTACAATCCTATAAATGTTATCCTTCACTATATATGCTACTAGGAGTAATCGATTATGAATGGTGCCAATTTTAATTGGATATTGTACCATTACCAATTGTACTAAAATACCAAATGCCCATGGTTGTATATTGTGTGGAACTTTTATTTGAATATTGTGTTGATATGTAGTTATAGTTTTGATATTGTTTTGGTTTTTTTCCTTTGCGTTAAAGGTTTAATTTCTGGCTTTTTGTTAGAAATGGAGTTGCATACAACAATAAATAAACATGCATATGCTAGAATCTGTGATGTGATAGTATTTCATATATATATAGTTATAGTTTTGACTTTAACACCTTATGATTTTCTTTTGAGAACTTGTTGATTAAGGTTTGATAACGTAGATGTATTTGTATAGAACTAGAACTGCATATTTGTATATACTTATAAATGCCCATTTGTTTTTCTCTAAGCTTGATTTTTTTCAATAATATATTGTACCATACCAGTTTTTTTGGTATACCTGAACTGAAGATTCTATATTATGCTTTTCGTTTTCAATTTTCATAGTGATAGTTTGGTATAAATTAATAAACAGAAAGACAATCAAAGAAATAAAATTTACTCTATCTCAAAACGTGCAACTTAAAAAATTTAGCGGCGTATTTAACGAAATGTTTTTTCTCTCTTACTTCCAAGTTATTATATCACTTTAACTTAGGATTAATTTAAGTTAGCTTAGAGATGACATGTAGCATTTTCTTACTACGCCATCATGACCTCATATAAAATTGCTAGCATCAAAAATTTATTCACAACGATTATCTCCAATAGGTGATCTAAATCTATATAATAAGGGATAATAGATTTTAGCTAAAGGTGGATAATGCCTTCAGCACCAGTTACTACCTAATCTGTATAATAAGGGGTAATGATTTTTGAATCTTAAAATATATAATGAAACAACGAATTGTATCACTAAATATCAATACTTTTTTAAGTGATTAATAGTACTTTGTATTCTTATACCAACACACACATATTGACCTACCCCCACCCAAAACACTCGAGACACCCCCTCCCACCACACCCTTTGCCTTGAGATCAAGGGTTCGACTCATGGGGGTATGAGGGGGGGAGGTTTATTTGTAGGATTATGGAAGAGATAGTAGTAAAATATTTTTGAATTCTATGACCGATTTATCTTAAATAATTATTTTTTTATTTCTTTCTTGTAATAGTGTAGAATAATTTCTTATTAAGTTCTAACTCTATTCTTTTTTTTTACAAATTAATAATTAAAAAATCCTCCCCATCATGAGTGATACTTGAACCTGAATACTGTATTCAGGTGGCTTTTACCAAAAAGTTAACCGATCAATCAGTGATATAAATATAGGTGGCATTACAAGCATGGCCATTATATTTAAACTAAATTTCCTCTTTTTTTCAACACAAGCGATACAAGGTTAAAACCACGGGGAAGGAGAAATGGATGTGGAGCCGTAGTTTGGAGTGAAGATATCGCCCTTATAGGGGCGAGACATTACCACCTAACTAGCTCACCAAATATAGACTAAATGCATGTCCTTCCTAGTCCTAGAATTAAATATCGTTGAAGTGGGTGTAAATGTACATTTGTATTTGTGGTAAGGTAGAAATTAAGAACCATTTTTTATGGGTTCAAGGGTTCATCCGGAGATGATGTTCGAACTAATTTTTCACCACCCACTTCAACTAATCCTCTTTCACGGCTGGTGTCTGCTGTTGACCATATCAAATTTATCGCTATTGGGATTCAACTTGAAAAATTTATAGTCGACCCACCATCAATTTTCTAACTTTACCCACTTTGCAAAATATATACCAAATTCCTAATTTTCAACAAAAAAACAGTTTCCCATCTCCTTATAGAGAGGGTCAATTAGTATCTTTCAATTTTCACAAGCCAATTAAGGAACATGATCAAAATTAATTGAAAACATAATCTATGATACAAAATAATTTTTATACGAATACCAAAAGAAAGAGTCGCTAAATTTATTTCTATAAAGCACCCAGAACTTACAACACAATAAAGCTTTGAATTTATTATATACTAAAAGATTGCTCTCAAACTCGGCCTATTGTCAAATATCTACTATACAAAGAGAAAACGTTATACATCAAAATATTGGATGACATGCGTAATATAATTAAACATATATACCTAATAAAGTCGGAGAAAAAAGAGGTATTACTTACCGGTAATCAATTTTATCGACCTCACCAAAGTTAGCTAGAAGATATATAGTTTAAAGAAATTTGGTTGATCAATATGTAGTTTTAATTTGAGGCGTTATCTTTTAAGAGCATGGGATATTTTTAGGGCTGAGGCGGGGGCAATCGAGAAAGAACCCTATTGACAAATTTGGAAATTCGTAAAGGTGGCCAGCCATACTGTCATTTTATATCGACTATTAGTCTAGTCATGTCAAATGAATTTAACCTGATATTTTGTCTATCCCATAATCGGACTAGATTGCCCGGATCCCCAAGTATTTTGCCCGATATTTTGTCTACTTCAAAATCACTTTTATTCTCTCTATTAGGGGTGCTCTACGAAAACATAAGTGGTTGCTCTAGTAGGGTTCCTATTACAATTTTTTGATGATATATGGTTGAGAATATAAATGCATTTACATAGTAGGTTGTACAAGACGTGATAGAGATAAGCATCATAGTATGGTAGTACAAGTGTAAGTTTAATAGCTAGTAGAATATTTAGAAGAATAATTCTTTCAACTTCATCTCGTGTAGTTAGTTAATTAAATATGAGTCTCCCTCAATTATCTTCTAGATGCATTGAACTTAGCCATAAAGAGTGAGCCCACAGTTTGGGTCTTGCTATTGGGCAAGTGACTTTTGGTCTGACTGGTTTCGACCATGTGTTTGGCGTAGTAGGCGTTGATTTTATTTATTCGAATTCGAGTTTAGTCCTGGGCCTAATTGATATATCTGAGTCACCTTATAAGTTTAATCGATCAATGGTTAAGTGCAGTTCTCTTATAAGTGAAATCTTTGACCTCTTAGCTAGATAACCGGTCCCTAGTACTATTTTAAAAACTATCTATCACACCTCTCAAATAATCAATCTCTGAAGCCATTTTAGTTCATTAGGAATACTATCAATATCAAGTTATATTGTAATTTTAATTGTCCTAGAACAAAATTGAGTATATCTTATAATCTATTGTTATTATCTCAATAGTAAAATAAGCTAAATCAAATAGTACAATGAAAATTTGATCACGCAAAAAAAAGTAATAAATTAAACACTACTAAAGCTGAAAAATATGAAAATTTGACATTCTCTTGTACAAAAGAAGTGCCATCAATCAAAATTTTATTTTTGCTAAAAAAAGATACCTAAAAGTTAAAATTAGTAAACACCAAAAGAGGAAAAAAAAAATTTTAAAAAATTGATTTTGTAATGAAACCACATGTTAATCGGGTCATTAACTCGCGAAAAGAGTTAAAGCCTTAAACATTTTAATTACTCGGGCGAGTTTTTAAACATAGGATTCCCTTTTTCTCATAGTGGCCACGTGGAAAGTAGAATTAATTTTGGTTTTTTGCTCAACAAATACTTTTGTATTTATTTAATAAGCTATTTATTTCTAACTTATCCCCACTCTACCCGAGGGGTATTTTAGTACACGCGCCAACGTTTGTGAAGAAACAGATAAGCGGAGCAGGTGTGAATGCTGAGCGTCACTTTTGTCTGTGTTTATTACCCTCTGTTTTCGCACGTGGGGAAGTGAAATAGTGACAAACATATATTTGGTTTTTTGTAAAATTTGGATTCAAACTAAATTTAGAGCTTTAAAATTTAAACAATTGTTAGCTATAAAAATTGAAAAAGTGACGAAAAATATTATTAATTTTTTTTTCTTGTAAAATTTGGATTTAAACTAAATTTGGAGTTTTAAAATTTAAACAATTGTTTGCTACAAAAATTGCAAAGCGATAAAAAATACTATTAATTTTTATGAAAAGTAAAAAAAAATGTGTGATTCAACAAAATGTCGTTTGCCTTTTCTTTATTTTTTTAAGGAAAAAATTTGTTACCAGTTGCCCGGTGGGTTTTATTTTACGAAAAACATAAAATTGCAATGAATTACTAGTTTTTTTTTCAACTTTTCGTAAAAGTAAGTAATTTTAATCACTTATTTGCCGTTGAGTTAACCTAGTGGTAGGTACTCTCGATCTTGTAAGAGACCAAAGTTCGAGTCACACCAGCTACATTTGGCAGCATTCTTGTCTCCTGTCCCCTTAAGACATTGTAGTGTAGAGTTTCTCGTGGTTAAAAAGGAAATTTAGAATAAAATAAATCACTTTTTAACTATTTTTCTTTTATTAAATGCACCCTAATTGAAAAATTACTAAAAACACTATTAATTTTTAAGAGAAGTTAGAAAAAAAAAATTAATTTGATAATACATTCTTTTTTTTTTATTTTTTTTAATAAAAGTCAATCTCAGACGATTGGTAAGAAAAAAGAGAATAAGATTAAGAAAAATTCAACAAACGAACCATCTATTTTCTCAAGTTTCTCATATGACTTGTCTTTTCAATCATTTTCTATTTTTTTGAATGACAGATTTTAGAATGGAAAAACACACCTCGCCAAAAAAAAGAAAAAGAAAAAGAAAAAGGAGTACATCTTCTTGCTATGCTCCAAATTTGAATGGTCAAATTAAATTTAATGGTCCAACTTACTAAGATTAATCTAGAGTGACTTTCAAAATTCTAGATGAAAAATTTGACGTGGTATTAACAAGAAAATAAAATGAAAGATATAAAAATATATAATTATGTAGTCAGGAAAAAAGTTTATTTTATTATTACCACATCAGTTATTATTTGAAAATATGTACACAAATGAAGTGTGAGTAGAGTAGGTATTTCTTGAAAAGAAAAAAATTATATGCCTTTTAAACTTAATATTTCTTTATTAGATTTTATAATAATATTTATCGAGTCTGGCTACACGGTTGAAGCATGCGTATTTTTTAATTTTTTTTAAATCATGAATTTAATTCTCTTTTCAAGTTGACATTGAACTATTTTTTTGCTAATTTATGTAACTTTTAAGAAAATTGCATGCTATCAACACTATTGTAATATGATGACTTATATATATATATATATATATATATTCTTATATTCATAATTAAAAAAAAAAATCAAAAGTTCGATAACTTTAATTTAATATTTGCGACAATCAAGTTATTTATAATTTTATATGCTCGAAGTCCCATCCCGCAAAAAGAAGCAAGGTAACCACTTGAGTAAAAATATGTAGTCATAAAGGCAACACCATTTTAACCGTCTATGTCAAACTTTTGATATTGAATTTTACTATTGCGATTTAAAAAAATAAAATGATATTAACACTTTATAATTATTGTAAGTTATTTTAAAATTATATTTAGTGACACTTATATAAATTTTTCGAGACACATTTTATGTCACTAAAAATAATTTTAGAATATTTTAATATAAATGTTGAATGCTAATATCATATCTTTTTTTTTTTTTAAGAAAAAAAGAAATTTGTTTGTGACAGGATTCTTCACCTTTAAGCAATAGAGCCACACATAATTACTAGGCCATGCATCCAACATCATTGTTATTCTTTCAACTCAAATTATTATATATGTCAACTGTTACACGTATTAGGTGTATAAAGTAGTCCACTAAATATTAAAATATACCATTTATAAAATTTACCTTTATCTTTTTTTCCCACTTGAGGACTTAGATAAGGGGTGTTACGTTGTGGAGAATCCGATAATCGACTGTTTGACTTGAATCAATACGAACCAATTTAATTCAAACTGATACGTTAAAAATTGAAACGAATAAATTGAACTGAATCTCAATAAATTCGGTTCAGTTTGTTGGTGGCTAGCAAAGAACCAAACCCAACGAATTAACTACTATATACAAACAACATTGTTTTGATGTAGTAATTAGCGACTTTTTATGACCGGTTTTGAGCTAATAATTAAAGTGGTTACTTGCTATTAATTGTTATTTGAGCTGTGTATTAATAATATTGTGAACATAATAAGTCACTTGTGTACGAATACTAGTGCTAATAATAATCATGCTAATTGTGTATAAATCCGTATAGCTTTTTCCAAAAAAATAAAGAGGCTTTTGTTTTTAGCCCATATAATTTAAATTGTTTAGCTTTTAACCCACTCCATTTAAAAAATTTGTAATTGGCTCAAATGAGTGGATAATTACTAAATATGTTTTTTATAAATCTTTTTAATGTGTTCTTTTCTTCTTTTATGTTTTCCCCATCTTATCCTTTTTTTTTCTTTTCAAATTTAAATATATTATTCATCTACAATTATATTTAGTTGTTGTTAGAATGCATATCTTTTAGGGATTTCTATAGTTTTAAATTCAAATTTTCAAATTTTCAAATTTTCAAATTTTCAAATTTTGTAAATGTAAACTACAAGTGTCAAATTTGGTAATTATTAATTGCCTTAGGATAAATATATATAAAAAATAATAATTAAGAAGTTGAGTTGCTAGTAAATATAAAAAATCAAACATTAAACTTAGAATACTTACAAAACATATTAGACATAAATATTACATACAAATAAAACGAAAAATACGGTTATATTAAAAAACAATTATACAAGTAAAACTAAAAATATAGTCATTAAAAATATCATTACCATTTAAACTTAGGACATGTAGATGATATATTAGTAGTAAATATTACATATAAATAAAACAAAAAACACAGTCATATTGAAAAAGATATTACATAAGTAATATTAAAAATACAGTTATATTAAAAAATACATTACATTAGTAAACTAAAACAAAGTCACATTAAAAAAAAACATTACACAAGTCAAACTAAAAACACAATCATATTAAACAAAATAATTTTACATCCAAAATGTTTGTATCTAATCATCTACATAGACAAAGTAATTTTATTACTAATAACAACAATATAAACAACCACATAATAATCAAAATATATGATGAAGTATTTTTTTTAGGTGGTAATATAACTAAGTAATCATGTCGAAAGATGTCGTACGCATATTTAAATTATTCTAAGAAAATCATTTATGCTTAGCATATAATGAACGCAACGTTCTTGGCCTGTAATAGAATATAATATAAGTATTTGTTGATTGCCAAGCTCCTACATCTGGAACATATGATACATTATATATATATGCCAAATCCATTACATTCTCTCCTCAAGTTTTCTACAAATAACTAAATCCCTAAATGGAGGGCTAGTGTGGAAATCAAATTAAGTAAATGGGGTTAATTGGCTATTTGGCATTGAAAAATATAATAATGAAGCAATAACAAATGGTTTTAGCCTTTCCCTCTCCCTCTGCTTCTCCTTTTACTCATACTATTCTTACGACTCTCTTGAGACTCACTAGCAATCCTAGTAGAACTAGTGATCATAATGGGTTGTATTGAAATTTAGATTTTGGATATACTTCGTACTAGAATTATCATATTAAATTACAAAGGGCAATTAAGTTATTTGATCAAATAATTATCAATTCAAATTAAAAATAAATGTATTTTTTGAACCTGGACTAAAAGCAAAACTAATGGGCTGAATATAAAATATTGGGTTGTTCACTAATTTCTAAAACAGGGTGGGCCTGACTAAAGAAATTAGAAACCTCTAGAAAATTTGACTAAATAAGAAATTTGCTAGAAAAATAATCCAGTACCCACTTTTGGGGGCAACATTTTATTTAATATGTAATTATTTATATTAAATCAATTAAATTTGGATCTTCGCAATTCTCACCTTAACTGAAATCGAAAACACCCCATTGTTAAAGCTAAAATAATATATATCCTATCAATTTAGAAAAAGTTGCATGACATTACGATAAAAATGGCTTTGGAAGATATACATAATATCGCGCAATCATTATATATATTAGAAAAAGAAAGAAATAAAATTAAGTAAAGCGATGCTTAATCAATCGTCCCAATTCCTGCCATATTCGGTTATAATTGAACTTTGCCTTCAGAAGTTTTTTAAATATCGTCAAAGGTTGAAGATTTTTTAAATATCTTTAAAAATTTATCTTTCTAAAAAAGTTTGAGAGGGTGTTATGCAATATATCCACCGGTATATTTATTTAATTACTTTTAACATTTTACCTCATGCAATGTAAAGAATTTTAAATCAAATATAATAATTTAATTTTAAAGCAATGCTATACTTATTTATAAATTTTATCGATTGTTTTTATCAGGCGTATTATATGAATTATATTTTCATAAGATACAATAAGAATATAACTCATTTAATATACCCGATAAAAATAAGCATCAAAATTTATAAGTAAAAATAACATTTTTCTTAATTTTAACGGTGCAGATGGTCTTACGTTAGATTATCTCCACCGGAATAGGTAAATGCTAAATATAGTATAATTGGGTATGTGAAATGGTAAGTGATTAGTATATTTAACAACAAATAATCATTTACCATAGCTAATGGATTGTGCAGGGCCGATGCACAAAACATCGGCCTCTTTTTTTTTAAAAGGAAAAAAGTGTCACAATTGATATACAAAATATTGGCCGTGAGTTTTTTCTTACAACCGATATTCAGTGCATCGTTTATGCCTATTTCACTTTTTTTTTTTAAAAACAAAATTAAAATAATAAATTAAATATATATTTTTAGCTTACTATTTTAATAAATTACTGCAGATGGTGTTAAATTCCGTTGCTATCCTTTGAAGGGTAAAAAGTCATAAATGCTGCTGACGTGGCACAAAATCTTGGAGGAAACAATGACATCTAGGGGATGATTGTAGATTGACTGCAAAATGTCCCCTTCATCTTATGCTTGTTTAATTCCTCCTACATCTCACTCGCTTTTTCACTGGATTTTACTCCACCTCCACCTCCACCCCCCTCTTCATCTTCTTTAATTTTCTTGTACCATTGTTAGGTGATGAGTCATGTACTTACTTTATTTTTCATAATTTTTTTTATTATAAATTAGTACATAATCATCATTAATTTATTAAATTAATGATTTACTATTAATTACAATAAAATTAAATAAATTTTGGACTATTGGATTTATTTTCAAAAGATGAAATTGAAGAAGTCACCAATTTCTCTCTCTCTTTCTCTCTCTAACTTTTTTTTCTCTTATTAACTTCTTTTTAAAATTTAATATACATTAACTTTAAATACAAAAATTAGAATTTAATAAAATTTATATATTTAAAATGTATTAATTGAGATCTATAAAGTAAATTTATTTTGACTACAAAATTATGGGTAAAATAAAAATTCAAGAAAATTTATTGTGACCCACTTTTTCTTTCTCTAAACTCACTTTTCTTCTTATATCTTATAATGATATCATTTTACACAATTTAACTTTTTTAATTTAAACATGTGTCAAGTTATTGTTTAACTATTATGAACTTAGGTAGTTAAAAAAAATATTACTTTATTTTTGCATTTTATTGACAATAATAATAAATAACTCTTTTTTTCCATAAAATTTATATATTTGAAATGTATTAATTGAAATGTATAAAGTAAGATCTATTTTGACTACAAAATTATGAGTAAAATAAAAATTCAAGAAAACTCATTGTGACCCACTTTTTCTCTCTCTAAACTTATTTTTCTTCTTATATCTTGCAATGATATCATTTTACACAATTTAACTTTTTTAATTTAATCATGTGTCAAGTTATTGTTTAACTATTATGAACTTAGGTAGTTAAAACAAATATTACTTTATTTTTGCATTTTATTGACAATAATAATAAATAACTATTTTATTTTTTTTATAAATCACATGTAACTTTAGTATGTAGTAATATAGTGGTGAATGAAAAAGGATGGTAAAGTGGGTCAATTTGATCCTAATGAGGCGGCAAGACGGGTTCATGTTTAAGAGCATAATAAAGGGGCAGATTCAGGGTTTTTAATATAAAACATGCCTCAGTTGAGTTGGGTCGGATATATCTTTAGGTAGCTTGGGTTTGTGTTGAGCAAACCCTCACCCCCCACAACTCGATAGTTGGATCGATTGTCATCTTTATTTATGAAGCTCTTTTATGTGGGTTTAGTAAAGCTCAACCAGATGCTGTCCTAATTTTAACCATCTTTAATAAAGTACTTTGCTATTATGTAGTGTTTTTTTTTATATACAATTTTTTTAATGTATATTTTGAATAGATAAGGCATTGGGTTTTTTTTTTCCCGATCTCAATATTTTTTAACTATTGATATTATTTATGTAGTTGTATTGTTTGGCACAGGCAATATTTAATTAAATGTATAAAATAAATATCTTTTTTGGGCAGCAATTTTTTAAAAACACAATCTTGGTTGGTGGCACATTAATTAGTTCATTTGATTTTATATCAATTAATTTAATTGGTGCCACGTAATTGGTATTAAAACGGAATTTTTTCCCTTTTTAGGACAACTCCTAGAAACGCATAAATCTTAGTTTAGAAGTATTGAAAACTTATTTTATTAGAAAATAATGAGGTAACAGTCTCTGAGTTATATTATAAACTTACGGACAATTTTGATTTAGGACCGGCAATTTAGATTTGTGTGTCGTATTTGGATCGTGTTAACATATAAATATTATAATATTAATGTCAACTTGAATACAATCCATTTAACTATTCGTATTATTTATATTAATTCAAAAATGACCTGTTTATTTTATAGGTCATACGACATGACCCGACTAACCCGTTTAATAAACAGGTCGTGTTAAACTTGTAACTCAACACGATACGATTAATCTATTAAGATTATAATGACAATTAAGTCTCATGTGAAAACAATTAACTTATCTTATAACAGTTTTAAATTTTTAATAAGTAATAATAAGTATTACTCAATATCAAAATTCAATATTTAATCAAAATAATATGATAATAATAATTTAGAGTCAAAATAGATAGCATTCCATCACTCAAGTAAAAACATAAAAATTACTAATTTATCCACCATAAAAAACATAATAACTATCATCTACTACCAATACTCAAAATAAGAATATAATTATCTAAGCAAGATGGCAAAATAAAAAATATATATATAGTTGCAAAAAATATTAAAATTAATCGTGTCATGTTATTGTTTAACTATTATATATATATATTTGAAATGTATTAATTGAGATTTATAAAATAAGATTCATTTTGACTAAAAAGTTACAGGTAAAATAAAAAGTTACGGGTAAAACAAAAATTCAAGAAAACCTATTGTAACCCACTTTTTCTCACTCTAAACTTAATTTCATATTATAACTTACATTAATATTATTTTACACAATTTATCTATTTCAATTTAAATAGATGTTATGTTATTGTTTAACTATTATGAACTTTTTTTTTTTGAAATAAAAGGGAAGCATATTATTAATTCAAATCAGCCAACAATACATCATGAATTATCAAAGGAGGATCATGATCCCACCTTATCTGACCAGTCACAGAACACGAAACCCTAGCTAGACTATGAGCTACACTATTCGCTGATCTTTTAATAAAATTGAACGTGCATTGACTAAAGTTTCGTTGGAGAGATCTACAATCATCAATGATCAAACCCAAACCAGAATTATCCAAGCTATTCCCGCATAGATAAGTAACAAGACCAAGACAATCAGATTCAACTATAACATGACTGAGCTGTAAGCTTTTAAGCCAACTAAGAGCTTCTTGGATTCCAATAGCTTTAGCGATAATCGGAGAAAAATTACCAGTCATGCAACCTTGAAAGCCTGCGACAAAATCCCCCTTGCTGTTACGAACAACGCCTCCATAGCAGGTCTTTGAAAGGTTAGAAAAAATACCCGCATCCACATTGCATTTAAAGACACCAAGAGGAAGAGGCTGCCAAGTAGTATTATGAGACGGAAGATAAACAGTCAACCGAGACTTATTTTGAATTGATTGCTTCCATTCGGACACTAGCCGGTTAACACATTGGAGGACAGAGAGAGCGGATTGCGAGACATTGTTCTAAACTTTTTCATTCCGAGAACGCCAAATGCACCACATAACTGTTGCTACAAACTCCATCTCCCCTTTCGAGAAACGCGCACTTAAGATGTTCCACCAACCATATAGAGAAAACGAAGAACTAGAGTGATCACCAATGTGAGATGATGCCCAAACGAACCGAGCCTTAAAACATTTGACAAATATGTGAAACTCCGATTCCGGCTCTAAAGTACAGCTGGGACATAACTCATTCACTGAAATATTACGTGAGTATAGGTTAGAAAGAGTAGGCACACAATTCGATAGACTCCGCCACAACAAATTTTTAATTTTCGGAGCAACCGAGAGACCCCATATTGCCTTCTAGTTAGTAAGCGGCGGCATCAGATCTGTTGGAGAATGTAATTGAAAAGGCCGATACCCACTTCGGACTAAGTATACACCTTTTTTCTCGTAAGCCCACGTCCAGTTGTCTTGACAGTTTGAGCGAGATAAAGGAATGGAAAGAATCAGTGCCGTGTCTCGCTCATTAAAATTAGCCATAATTAATTCCGAGTTCCAGCTTTTCAAATCAGCAGAAACAAGACAATCAACAGTAGCTTCCAATAAGTCAGGGACCTGAGGTGATTCAATAAAGGGATTTAAATGATCAGGCAACCACGGGTCCGAATAAATCTTAACTCCAGAGCCCGAGCCTATTCTCCACCTAACACCTTTCCTGATAAGGTCCTGAGTAGCAAGTAAACTCCTCCAAATATAGCTTGGATTATATACTATTGTAGCATTCAGGAAGTCGCCATTCCGATAATAATGAGCTTTGAAAATTCTTGCCACTAGCGACGAGGGAGAAGATATCAATATCCAGCTTTGTTTGGCCAGCATAGCAATGTTAAACTGATGAAGGTTTCGAAAACCTATCCCACCTCTTTCTTTTCTAACACACATCTTATTCCATTTTTTCCAACGAATACCTGACGAACTATCGATACCAGTACCCCACCAGAAGCTATTCGTCATCTTCTCTAGGTCAGCGCAAAGGAGATTAGGCAAGAGGAACATGCTCATTATGTAGCTCGGAATTGCTTGAACAACAGATTTCAATAAGATTTCTTTGCCTGCTTTTGAGAGAATTTTGTTACGCCAACTGTGAAGGCGTTTCCACGCTTTTTCTTTAACAAAAGAAAAGACTTCAGCCTTATTACGCCCTATAAGCGAAGGGGCCCCCAAGTACTTGCCATGATTCGAGCAGCTGTAGACATTAAGAGAGTTGCAGATCTGATTTGACAAAGCAGAATCCACGTTAGGACTAAAAAGGATTGAGGATTTTGCAAAATTCACTTGTTGGCCCGACGCTGCTTCATAAAGCGTCAAACAATTCTTAATCTCAGTGCACTCCGCCACTGAAGCTCTAAAAAATAAAAAGCTATCATCAACAAAAAGTAAATGAGAAATATTTGGAGCCGAATTCGCCACTTTACACCCATGAAGCTTGCCCTGAGTTGCTTTGCGGTTAAGGATACTAGAAAGTCCCTCTGCGCAAATGAGAAAAAGATATGGAGAGATGGGATCCCCTTGGCGTAGACCCCTCTGCGGCAGAATAGAATCACTAGTGTGACCCGAGTAGATAACCGAGTATTTTACTGACTTCACAAAAAGCATAATCAATTTGACCCACTTACGATCAAAACCCAATTTAAGCATCATCTTCTCCAAATAGCCCCATTCTACACGGTCATAAGCCTTTGACATATCGATTTTTAATAAGGCCATTCCATACCTCTCCTGCTTCTTTCTCTTCAGATAATGACCAACCTCAAACGCGATCATGACGTTATCCGTAATTAACCGGCTCGGAATAAACGCACTTTGTGCTTCTGAGATAACCGTATTAAGCACATTTTTCAGGCGATTTGCTAGGACTTTTGTCATAATTTTAACTATCACATTACAGAGAGAAATAGGATGCAGCTCAGTCATTTTAGTGGGTTGTTTGACCTTCGGGATAAGCACAATGTTGGTATCATTAATCCCTTGGGGAAGAAAGCAACCATCAAACAATCTAAACATGCAGAAGTAACCTGTTGGCCCATTTCACCCCAATAAGAATGAAAAAAGCAAGGATTGAAGCCATCTGGACCTGGACTTTTATCTGGATGCATTGAGTTCATAGCTTCGGTGACTTCCTGAGCCGTGAACGTACGAGTGAGGACTGCATTTTAGGTTGCTGTAACCTTTCTCGGTACCGATTCAAGAATTTCATTATCAACTATTATGAACTTAGATAGCTAAAAAAACATATTTACTTTATTTTTGCATTTTATTGACAAAAGTGACAAATAACTCATTTTTTATAAATCGCATGTAACTTTTAGTATATAGTAATATAGTGGTGAATGAAAATGGATGGCAAAATGTGCCAATTTGATCTTAAAGAGGAGGCAAAGCAGGTCCAGGTTTAATAGCATAATAAAGAGGGGCGGATTCGGGTTTTTTAGTATAAAATATGCCTCAATTGGGTTAGGTTGGATATATCTTTTGGTAACCCGAGTTTGGATTGAGCAAAGCCTCACCCCCACAAATTGACAGTTGGACTGGTTGCCATCTCTATCTATGAAAGTTATTTTACGTGAGTTCAGTCTAGTCCGATCTTTTGTCATCTTTAGGATAACCATCTTAATACAATACTTTGCTGTTATGTAGTGTGCTTTTTTGCATATTCAATTTTTAACGTAAATTTTGAATTGATTAGACATCGGGTATTTTTTTCCCAATCTCAATAGTTTTTAACTATTAATATTACTTATGTAATTTTATCATTTAGCATGGATAATACCTAATTAAATTTATAAAAGAAAAATATATTTTTTGGGCAACAATTTTTTAAAGACACAATCTTGGTTGGTGGCACATTAATTAGTTTATTTGATTTTATATCAATTAATTTAATTGGTGCCACGTAATTGGTGAAAAAATGTATTTTTTTCCTTTTTAGGACAACTCCAAGAAACACATAAATCTTAGTTTGGAGGAGTATTGAAACCTTTTTTTATTAGAAAATGCTGAGGTGACAGACTGAGTTTTACTAAAAAGTTGCGGACGATTTTGAACCACTCGTTCATATAAAGGTTAATCGGTTTTTAAATTAACTTTCATGAATTGCCAAATTTTACCCCTTCTTTCTTTTATTGACAATTTCACCCATTTAGATATAATAACTTCTACTTTTAAAAAATATCTTTTCTTTTTCTTTTTGATATGAAACGATGATAGAATTCTTTGGTTCAGAGAGAGAGAGGGGGGGGGGGGAAGGCTCGAATCTTGGCGACTTATATGATAACTCACACTTTTAACAACTGTATAACCAAACTCAGATCTCTTAAAAAGTGTCTTTTAAGTAATTATTCTTTCTTTTAGTATTTATATTAATTATAGGGGTGGCATTTTCAAACCGAAAATCGATCGACCGACTACTGTTCGGTCGATAAACCGACCAATCGGTTACCGACCTATTTCGGTTACGGTTGCCGTTTACCATATGCATATTGTCGGTTTTTACCGACCGACCGACCAAAAATAAATTACATCCATTTTTCCTATTAAACCGAGCCAACCGAAGATTATTAATTAAAATTTGAAAGCTACAGTACTCCTTCTGTCCTTTAGTCTATAATTCATTTTCACTTTCCCCCAATTTTCATTTTCCACCACTTCCTCACAAACTCTTTACCCTCACTTCATTTCCTCGTTTCTTCACAGTCCATGTCGACGCCGATCCGCCGTCCGCTATAGCTCACAGACCACAGTCCACACTTCTCCGTTCACAGCTTCAGACCCCCACAACCCCACTTCTTCACAGTTCCTTTGTGGGTCTGTCTCTCACCCTCTCCGGTCTCCATTGTCTTTGACTCTTCGATAAGATTTCTCTTTCCTTCTTTCATTTTAATCTTCAATATATATGCTCAATTTTTTGTATGTAGATGAGTTGATCGTTTGATGCTAATTTTTTTTTCTGATATAGTTTGCCATTTGGGAATATCATTACAAATATTAGTATTTAGTTATGACAACATATGTTTCATAGGATGGAATTGGATGGTTGCAGCCTTGCAGAACTACTGTTTAGTTCAAAAGTGCATGCATTGGTCAATTTTATGCGGATTACTGACTGAACCAACCGACAAATTCGATTTAACTGACGATCGGTTTACCGACCAAGTCGGTTCGGTTGCGGTTTGGATAAAAGTAATTACTGATTTGGTCGGTTCGGTAACCGAACCACGACCACCCCTAATTGATTACTACTATTGAAAAATGGATTGAATAATGTATTTATGCAATATTTTTTTTTTGGATATTCTAAAGTTATGAATCAAATATTTTTCCTTTTAGATGTCCCAAATTAAGAGTAATTAATTTTTTTAGGGCATAATCAACGCATTAGACTTAACAATATTAAACGAGTTTTACTTTTTTAAATTTATTAACTTGAAATTAGGGTATATATAACACGAAGATTGAGTGAAGTCAAATTAGACTTTTAATTTGAGACAAAATAAGTACAATTCACTAGCACATTCTTCCCTTTTCAAATCGAACAACGGGTCTATTAGAAAGATATTGCAAATATAAAAAAATTTGAGTAATTATGAAGGTCTAATAGTTATTTTGGGCATCATCTTTGTTTTAATTGGAATAATGAAGAAACATGATTTAATAGAACAAGGTGTCTCAAATAGGTGTTGTGATTTGTTCGTGAATGGACACAACTAAAGATCACTGCCATCTCACGAATTGGATTTGAACCCTATTCAAGCTATCTCGATCATTCGGTACGAGACCAGAGGAAACTAAAAAAAAGAGTGCGGTGTGAGAAGGCAGCAAAGTGGTTGTTCGATTAATACGGGCCTTTCGGCGCCAGAGCAATCACTACACCAGAAACAGCTATTTGTGACTGCTTTTGGCAGTCACAAAGGCCAAAAACAGTCACAATGAGCAGTCATAAAAATGCCAGTCACAAAGAAAATTATGACTGCCAACAACAGTCACATAACAGTCATAAGCAACCAAACATATGACTTCCCAAAGAAACTATTACGGGCAGTCACAAAGCTCCTTTGTGACTGTTATAAACAGTCACACGTATATGTACTTATGACTGTTTTAAACAGTCACAAAGGTGGTACTTTGTGACTGTTTTAAACAGTCACAATTTTGAACATTATGACTGTTATAGACAGTCATAAGTAACAGTCATAATCGTCAGTCATATGTGTGTAACTGTCTTTAGCAGTCATAAATACAGTTATAATTTTTAGGATATATGACTGTTCTTAGCAGTCACAAAGCCAGTCATAAATTTTACAATGTATGACTATGTTTGTGACTATTTTTGGCAGTTACAAACATGGAATACTTTTAAAAAAAATAATTTCAAAAATAAAAATCCCAAATTTTATAACCTGCACTCCAATCCATATAAGCAATAGATTTTATACAAATACAAGCCCAATTTCAAGATTTTCATATAATTTCCAGCAACATACACAAGAAATCCACACAATTTTTAGCAACACTACAATAGTTCACAGTTCAACTTCAACACACACTAAATGAGTAAATGCAAACACATACTCAGAACTAAAAAGGAAGAAGCAATTAACAGCTTAATTCAAACACACATTAACAACTAAAATACTAAATATTAATTCAAGTACATAACACAAATTTAAGTAAAAGTCATAAAAGTTTACTACAAGTTAATTAAAGTTAACACATAACCAATCTAAGCTTAAGTGCATAATAGGGCTTGTTAAATATTAATTGGATTTTTTCAAGAAAGCATGTAGGCCACACCACGTAGCCACCTACAACTTCCCCAATGGTCGTTGCACACCCTTGAGAACCAAGATATAAGCGTGTTTCAACTTCATTCGTCTCCACACTTATAACACTAACTTTACTTTCATGGTCTTGAATGTTGCGAGCATGCACTTTTTCGCCTTTAAGTGTTGAAACAATATCTCCTTTCCCTATTACTTTTGTTGACATGACATCTTTAATAAGAACAATAGTGGGTTGTGATGGACGTGTTGGACTTGGGGTTACTAAAGGACATGTTGAAGGAGAGGTGGAGGGTGTGCCAATACCATTATTTGGTTGTGGAGAAAATTGTGGCGAGTAAAATTGTGGCGGCAAAGAAAACTGTGGCGAAGGAAGTGGCGATGGGAACTTTTGAGACTTGTTAAACGCTTTTACAAGGCTACTAATTTGAGACCGCATGCCATAAACCACTTTCTCCAAGTTTTGATTGCTATAAAGAACTTTATCAATGTTCGATTTAATTGGCAAAATAGCCTTCACTTTACTCTTAGAAACTGCACCTACACCACGGGTCCTTCCTCTGCTATCCTTTCCAAAATACTTCGTCAGTGCATCATCTTCAATAGAGACCTGGATTGTTGAGTCTTCCCCACTACTTAACTCCTTGACCTTTTTCTATAAAAAAGTATAAGATGTTAAAGTTTGAATAAATTAAATATAATACGACTTCGAATATTATATTTCAAAACTTACACATGCTTCAGCAACTTTTGGATGTATTTCCCCAGTTTTTTGTTGTTTTCTTGACTCTAAGTACACTGCGGAACGTGTAGGAGATCGCCTTTCTGGATCCTTCGTTTTCTGTATAAACCTTATAATGATTAGAAGAATGGTGAATATAGATATTTATATTAAAAATTACAATTGTATATACCATCTCATTAGATTTCTCGGCATATGACGTCCTTCCAAGACAGTGGACATCGTTCTTATTAGACCTGTTTGACTTAAGAACCTCTCTTTGTTGAAGTTTTTTTTCGGATGCTTCCCGTTCAATGAAGGTGTTCCATTGAACGGTCCGAATTTTCTCTTTCGGGGGTGGGTGGTCCTTTAAAGCCATTATCGCGGTAGCATCTAGATCCTTTAAGTACTTGTTTCGGGTGTTCCATCGCCAGGTTTTCAATTGTACACCCATATCTTTTAAAATATCATCTTTTCTATCAAGGGGGATGTCAAACTCTTCTTTGAGTGTTTCCCACATGTCATCCTTTATGGCTTGATCAACTTGCCTCCAGTCATCATAATCTAACCCCGCTTGTATCTTTGGTAACGTTAAAGATCGAGCCTTGAACTTAGCCTTATTCTCGACTATCTACCCCGTGCTATTAAAAGTAATGTGAGATCGTTTCTTTGTAGTTGATTGTGCATCAACTGCAGACCTTTCCGAATTGGGTTGAGTTTCAATCTCAATTTCTTGATGACTACCTGAACCTGCCATTATCTGTAATATCCAAAAATATGTGACAATTTATTATAATAGAAAATGAATATATAAGTGAATTGGAGCCTTATAGATTAAGATAGAAAATAATATATTTCTACCTTTTCCACGCATTGTAAAAGATTCGCTAACTCCACCATATCGAGGATTTTACCTCTCATCTTTTGTCGTATAGACTTGAGTGGCCATGATGATGGGAGAGTGTTGACAATAGCATGAGATACAGAAAACATAGTGAGGGGGCAAAATCCCCTTCTCTTGAGCGTATGATATATTTTTTCTTTGTTATGTATATGATTCCTCACACTAGAGTTGGAATCCATTAACCCTTGTTTGAAATCTATCCATAAGGGATGTATGTACATTTCTTCAGTTTTTAAAATATACATGAGGCTTTCAGCACTGTTTGGATTATGTTCTTCAAAAATCTTTTTGACTGCATCATCCCAAGTATTTGGTAGACTTTTAATGATTTTATGCATTAATAGTGATTCTGGAATGATAAACCCACAACCTCGTAGGGTATTACACAATTCAATTTTCTTAGAAGTATATAAGTAAATTGGGGTTCCCTCTTTAAAGGGTGTGTTAGTGAAGTCCCTTTCTACCATCTCTATATTAAGATTTGACATAATAACCTGAAAAAAATAAGATACAAAAAGCGTGTTCAAAAAGAGTTTTGAGGGTAACAAGGGCCCACCACTAATATTGATTACAAGTACATGAAATGAAAGATCTAAGAAATGAAGCTCACAAAAAATTCATGAAAGTATACTAATAAATTAAGCATTTACTCATCTAGATAATCTAGAAATTTCTTCAATTCTGGGTTATCATCTAAAGCAAATTGATACTGAGTAGGTGCTTCTAAGACATCCACTGATGTAGTCAAACGCTTGAGAGAATATAGAACAACAGACCATGGACCATCCTTCGGGCTTTTTGCATAAAACACTTGCTTATGATTCTGGAATGCACAAACAAATGGTTCGTCATTTATTTGATCTTTGCTTTTCATTTTATTCAAATTTGCCATGACCATGTTAGTGTCAGGGTCGACCATGCAAGCTGTCTTGTCTTCTACCTTAACCCAGTCACAGTAAAAGGTTGTTACCTTTTCAGATATATAGTCTAATACAAGAATTTGTCTTATAATCCCATAATACGTCATTTCGGCTTCAACCAAATTTTTATCCTTCGCACTAGCCCGGAAGTAGGTTACAGCATTAATTGAGATACCGCTATTTTGTTTACCAACGAGGTTCGACTCATGTGCACTAGATGAGAATATGTAACCATTAAGACGATATTTTGCATATTCCTTAGCCACGAAGTCAGGCCCTGTGGCATAACGAGCAAGTTTTGACGAGGCATCTTTACTTTTCAATAACTGAAATTATAGAAACACCATTTAGAAATTCAAACTTAACAAGTGCTAGCATACCTCTTTTAATACCCAATGCCTGAATTCATAGTCTATATTTCCCCCTCTCTTTCTTTTATTTCCGGACTCAGATGCATTATATTTCCTATATATAAAACACAAGATTATATAAATAATTAATGATACATATATTACGAGTTTTAAAATAAATTATAAAATTCTTACTCTTTCCAAAATTCTATATCTTCGTGCGTCTCAAAAATATATCGGGCTGCTTGTTCATATTGAAAACTTTTAGTGTCACCGACTTTCCATTTCCCAAAGCCTCCTCATCGGCAAACTCTTCTGATTCATCAACAAAGCATTCACGCGTTCTATTAGCTGGGTTAGGAATATACTCCTTTGTATATATTAAAGCTTCTTCTGTGATGTACTCCTCTGCAATGGAACCTTCAACATATCGGGCATTTTTGACATAATCTTTGAAGGTTTTCATCAAGCGCTCGAAAGGATACATCCAACGATACCTAACGGGCTCACATTGAAGTGCCTCGTCACATAAATGCACTAATAAGTGGATGCTTATGTCAAAGAATGATGGAGGAAAGTACTTCTCAAAAACACATGTAGCCTCGGCCATGGAAACCTTTGCTGCCATAATATGCTTCTTATTGATAACTTTTGCACAGAGTAAGGTAAAACACAAGCTTATTTGCATAATAGCCCTTCGAAAGTCCTTGTGCTTCACAAAACAATGTCCAAACAAAAGTGGGACCAATTGCATAATTACATGCCAATCATGAGACTTGCATTGCTTTAAATCGTGGGTTGCAAAATGGACAATTCTACGCAAATTAGAAGAGAAATTTGAGGGGACTTTTAACTCATACAACGTATCTAGAAGCACCTTTCTTTCGTTATTGGACAACGAATAGGCTCCAGTCGGCAATATAAGTCTCCCACTTTTGGGATCTTCCTTTAACCATAACGATCTTTTTACCTTTAACTGACGAAGATCTTTTCGAGCATTAACCCCATCTTTCGAGTGACTGCCATCAATACATGTTCCCACTATGTGCTCGATGATATTTTTCTCAGCATGCATTATATCTAACACATGTCGCACTGAATGTTCCTTCCAGTATGGCAAATCAAACAGTATTGACCTCCTGGACCAAGCCATCCTCACTCTTTCCTCTTTTAGTTTACGTTTCTCAGACACAATCTTAGCATGTTTACCCCTAAGATCCTGAGGAACCAATGCAGACCTAGCTTCAACTTCCGCCCCTGATAGTTTTATAGGAGCTGGCCTTCGTTCAACCCCTTCCGGGAGAAAATTGCTTTCCACTGACCTGAATTTGTGATTAAGTGGTAAAAATCTCCTGTGGGAATGATAAAATACTTTATGACTTTCTTTTAAATATGTGGCTTCGGTTTCCTCTGCACAAATAGGACAACCTAAGTAGCCATGCACATTACACCCAGATAAAGTCCCATATGCCGGAAAATCGTGAATGGCCCACAATAACATAACCCTCAAAGTAAACGTCTCTTGTTTGAACATGTCAAATGCCTTTATGCCTTCAACCCACAAGTCATTCAATTCTTCAACTAGTGGTGCCAAGAAGATATCTATATCATCACTTGGGGCCTTAGGCCCAGGCATAAACAACGTCAATATGGAAAATTCTTTCTTCATGCATAGAGACGGTGGAAGATTATAAGGAGTTACAAAGACAGGCCAAATACTGTGGTTTGTGCTTAAATTACCAAAAGGATTAAACCCATCGGTTGATATTCCAAGGCGGACATTGCGACTTTCTTGTGCAAACTCTGGGTGTTGCAAATTTGCAGCTTTCCACATAGAAGAATCAATCGGATGACGCATAAGATTGTCACCCACTTCTGCCCGAGCATGCCAGGTCATTGCCTCTGCAATCCAACGCACCGTGTAAAGTTTAACCAACCTAGGGCCTAGAGGAAAATACCTAAGTACCTTTTGCGGTACTTTTGTATCTATACTTTGCTTGTTCTTTACATCTTCTTTCTGAATATATCTAGGTTCATCACAAACTGGACATTTCAATTCGAGCTTGTACTCTTTTCGATATAGAACGCAATCAAACTTACAAGTATGAATGGACTTATATTTCATCCCTAAACCCTTTAAGCTATTCTTCATTACTGGATAGCTATCAGGAAGTGTGTTATCTTTTGGAAGTAAGTCTTTTGCCCACTTTAGAATTTTCGTCACACTATTTCCCGACAGACCAAAACGACTCTTCAAGTTGTGCAAACCAACTATAGCATACAATGTTGTGTGCTCTGGGTTGCAATTATGATATAAAGGTCTTGCCGCTGCAGCTTTTAACTTAATATAGTCCTTATCCTGGCTAAAATCTTTTACTTCACAACCATTATTAACTTCTAAACTCTTATTAGGTTGATTTACATGAAGGCCGTAAGCGTCGTGAATGAGGTCATTGAAGGTACTATATCGTACTGGATCGCTCTCTTTATGAAATGGTTCATTCACCGGTATTTGATCTGGAATAAAAGGGACCTTTCTCTCTCTGTGATATTTCCAGAATAAATAATCCTGTTGCATCCCCCACTTGATTAAATGTACCTCAACTTCTTCCCAGTGATAATTTTTATCATTTCTACAACGCGTGCATGGACATGAGATAAGATCATCTCCTAGATTCCTTCTCACATACTTAACAAATTCTCTAACCCCAGTGACATACACATCTCCCAATCTATTACTATATTCACCCATCCACTCTTTATAATGTGAAAATTCCATCTCGCTAGCTTCTACAAATATAAAAACAACATAAACTACATTAAATGATTATTTTGTTTATTAGAATTTTGTTTCTCTATAAATTATGATTGAAAGATGGTTTTGAATTTGTTTCTTAGTGTTCTTGTATGTTGTGATGATATAGTTGAATTTTCTTGATCATGAAGAGACAATAATAGACGATATAAGTAGAAATCATGCTAAAAATCTATAAGTTCATAATTCTAGCAAATTGGTGTCCCTATGGGAGAATTGCTATAACTCCTTGTAGAAAATTCTGATTTATGCACCGTAAATTGTATTAAAAAGTAGACACACAGAGCTTTCCAGAAATATATGGTAGAGCACCTAGATCTCAGCCAATTGGTACAGTTTAATCCGTGAAGTTGGACTATTGTCATACGTTTTATTCTGGACAGCATGTTTCTACTGTGTTGTTTTATGAATATCTGATTTGTTAGCCGTTGGATTATGCTCAAATTCTGGAATATTGTTTATAAACATGTTGTGTAACTACTATAAAAATTTGGGAATGATCGGAGAACGGAAAGTACCTAGTATGTGCAGGAGATTCGAACTGCATCTAATTCTGAAAGGTTGTAATGTGTTGTAAATTAACAAGTGCATAAGGGTATACATTTTTGTAATTGTTAGTGTATTTAGCACACTTATAAATGATTATATTGAGGTAGAATTGGGATACTGTGAGAACCCGCGTTCGCGACGCCCCGGGGTCCTCGTGGGAGGCGATTCCGTTTGTTGATTTGGAAATCAGGTTTTGAAAAGAATAAGAGTCGCCAGTTTGTTTTACTAAACAAACAAAAAAGGTTTGTGTAAAAGAGACGTATTTATGGAGTAAATATCCTCTTATACACAATATATGCGAAACCAGTTGATTCGAAGGTTCGGGGATTAAGTTACGAATCGGGAAGGTATTAGGCACCCAATTCGCCCTTTCGGTCTCTTGAGTAGGATATGCGTGTGTTATAATTCAGTTCTTGCATGCTATTTCCATTACTTTACAGCTTTCCGTACTTACCTTAGAAATCGGGATTTTGGGGTTGGGATGAAAACGATGTGTTTCCTAATTCACCCATGATTATGAAAATAAGTGTGTGTGTGTGTGATTTGAAAAAGAGAGTTTGATAATAATAGATGCAATGAAAAAAGTGATTTTGTAAAGCATTGGGCTTTTCGGAAATTGATTCAATGTGGAATCTTATATTCGATATTATATGAGGCGAGTTGACCGATCGTATACCAAAGTCTATTAATTAAACCGGTATAGATGGCACTAGTACTCTCATAATCGAGTATTTATCACATATACACCGCAATCTATGAGTTAGATTGGATATGTAGCGATTATCGATTCCTTCGTATAACGATACCGCTAATCCGGACTTTTGAAAAAGTAAAAAAAGTAATAATACTATTTTGGAATTGGATTAGGGTTTATTATACGCCTTTAGTTTTGAAAACAATTTGAAAAAAAAGGTTTTGAAAAGCTATTAAGTAATAAAAATTATGCAAACAAGAGTATGAATTATAAAGCTGACGAATAAATAAAAGAAGAGAGAGAAAATTATACCTGAGCCTTCTTGGAAGGAGAGAATAAGGATATCTTGGTGTGTACCACGAAATTCCCTTGATTGTTGATGAAAATAATGAATGGAGGGGGGGGTCTATTTATAGTTGAAGAAAATACTTGGAGAGCAAGAAAAGAGATTGCAACTAGGACTCTTGGAAATTATCGCGAGACCTTCCCACCGTTGGATCATCCTGATTTTTGGATATGCATTAGGAATAGAACTCTTCTAGATATTGTAAAAATTTCAGGTCGATCGGAGTTCGGGAAGGTTCCCTTTCGTTCTGATTGGTACGAAGAGTTTGCGTCCGCGTAGGAAAAGTACTTGTTGTAGACAAGGTCCCTTGTTTGCACTTCAAGTCAGGTTCTAACCGTTGGATCATGCTTAATTTTGGATATGTATTGCCAATATAAGTCTTTTACATCCTGTAAAAATTTGAGGACGATCGGAGTTCGGGAAGGACTCGGTCTCCTTGGCTTGGTACAAAGAGTTTGTTCCCGCGTAGGAAACGTACTTGCATAAAACAATCTCGATAATTAAACCTCCAACCGTTGGATTATTCTGATTTTTTGATATGTTTTCCCTCCAAATGTTTTCTAACGTTTGTCCAAATTTGAGGCCGATCAGATTTCGGGAAGGCCACTATTTATTTTAATTTGCTACGAAGGACATTTCAACTAGAATTTCACGGTAGACAAATTGATTCTTGAGGACCCCATGTCCGACAAAGCTAAATTTTGAATATGTTCTTCCCCACAATAAGGCCTATCCACTTACCAAACTTCAAACCATTTTAACTTCGAGAAGACCTCCATTTGACCACCCGAAATAAACTCGCGATTTTCAGAATTGTCGGAGATCCGACCGTCGAATTTAGCTGATTTTCGAGTATGTTACTCCTTTTGATAATTTCCAACAACTCTCAAAGTTTGAGGATGATCCAAAGTACTTGACTCTCCCGGAGTTTTGACGGTTTTTGATTCCGACAATTTTCGATAATTCTGTGACTCCTCATCCGGGGTCCTTTCGGCTTTCTTCTTTGACCTGTATCACATGAACAAAATACATGTGCATCTAGGAATGCTCGTGCGTGCATGCATGTTTATTTCTTTGAAAATTAGGATTCTTGCGGGGGTCGCAAAATGAGGTGTTCACAGACCCTTTCGGCCTGGGTTCTTTGTGAAGCAAAGAAACCAGGACGATAATGAGAACGCATCATTTTGTGGCACTCGCATGAATCACAGATGATATTTTAAAAACAATGCAATGCAAAAGATGCTGTGCTATGCTGCTTCTCTCTCTCCTTAGGATGGATGGGCGATGTTTGGACTGGGTGTTGAACTGATGTACTCCCTTTGATAGGAACAGTTCTGTCAACGATTCTGATTGGGGGGTTGAGCTTCTGTACTCCCATCGGTAGGGACGGTTCTGTCAACAATTCGATTGGGCGTTGAGCTGATGTACTCCCATCGGTAGGGACGGTTCTGTCAACAATTTGATTGGACGTTGAGTTGATGTACTCCTATCGGTAGGGACGGTTCTGTCAACAATTTGATTGGGCGTTGAGCTGATGTACTCCCATCGGTAGGGACGGTTCTGTCAACAATTGGACGTTGAGCTGATGTACTCCCATCGGTAGGGACGGTTCTGTCAACAATTTGATTGGGCGTTGAGCTGATGTACTCCCAGCGGTAGGGACGGTTCTGTCAATAATTTGATTGGGCGTTGAGCTGATGTACTCCCATCGGTAGGGACGGTTCTGTCAACAATTTGATTGGGCGTTGAGCTGATGTACTCCCATCGGTAGGGACGGTTCTGTCAACAATTTGATTGGGGCGTTGAGCTGATGTACTCCCATCGGTAGGGACGGTTCTGTCAACAATTTGATTGGGCGTTGAGCTGATGTACTCCCATCGGTAGGGACGGTTCTGTCAACAATTTGATTGGGGCGTTGAGCTGATGTACTCCCATTGGTAGGGACGGTTCTGTCAACAATTTGATTGGGCGTTGAGCTGATGTACTCCCATCGGTAGGGACGGTTCTGTCAACAATTTGATTGGGGCGTTGAGCTGATGTACTCCCATCGGTAGGGACGGTTCTGTCAACAATTTGATTGGGCTTTGAGCTGATGTACTCCCATCGGTAGGGACGGTTCTGTCAACAATTTGATTGGGCGTTGAGCTGATGTACTCCCATCGGTAGGGACGGTTCTGTCAACAATTTGATTGGGGCGTTGAGCTGATGTACTCCCATCGGTAGGGACGGTTCTGTCAACAATTTGATTTATGATTTGGTTCTTTTTGAAGGGGTGAGGGGCAGATGGTCTATTAGGGACTTTGCTTTGTGTTTGAGAGGCTGGGGAAGATGGTCTGCTGGGGATGTTTGATGATCAACTGGAGACACTACTTTGGTGTTGGTGATTTTGGATAAAGGCTGGTAGGGAAATGAGAATTTATGGTATACTAGGAAAATGAGGATTCCTACTGGTCAGGATAAAGGCTAAAGGTTGATGATCTGCTGGGGATATGATGATTGGTGGTCTATTGAGGATATGATGAATCATACTGGTTAGGATAAAGGCTAAGGGTTGGGAATATGCTGATGCAGGATTAAGATGAGGGTGATTGATGATCTGTTGAGGTGACGAAAGTTGATGATTTGCTGAGGGGATGAGAGTCTCTGAACAGACATAGAGAGAAAATTTTCTGGTGTGATATATTTTTTTGAAAAAAATTAGAATTTTTGGTTGGCTTCTTTTTCTTTGAGAAAAAATCGAGTTACGTTCTCTCAATTCTCGAACCTTCGTGTATGAATTTTGGACTTTGCCTCTTGCTCAGTTTCCGTGACATTTTTTTCTCTTGTCACTAGGGTACGATTCTGCTTATTGTTTCCTGACTTCGCGAAAGAAGAATTTTTTGTGCCTGCATCATTTTCTGTTTTTCGATACCCTTATTCCTCCTTGATTGATTGAAAGCTTTTTGATACAGCTTTTTTTTTCAGCTTACTTTTTTTCTTTTTTCGCAAGGTCAGCAGCCTTCCTCACCCAAGACGTAGCCCTGGGCTTTTCAGCCTAGCTGTCACTCTTGGTGTGGCTCTCGCTGCCATCTTTTTTCCTTTTCTATTTTTTCAATATTCTTTTCTTTTGGCACTGTGGGATTTATCCTCTTTTCTACTCTTTCAATTTTTTCTTGTACCCACTTTGTTTCTTCTCACTTTGTCAGGTTTTCGTGGGCATCATCGTCCTTGCGATTCGAGAATGTTTACTTTGGAAGTTCGCATTTGACATCGTCGTGCTGTGTTTGTGATTTTCAGTTCGAGAACTTTTGGGAGCGTATCTTGAATACTTCTTAGGCGAGGAGAAGCTAAGCCAAAAAATCCTTTTTGTAGGGGCTTGTTCCCTACGTCTTTTACTGAATCTTCTCATTCCAGTCTTTCTCTCTATCTTTCTTTGATATCCTCTCAAAAGGGGCTTTTTGGTTTTGGAGAAGGCTTGAGTTTGCCTGTAGGAAGGGCTTGGATTGGATTGGTGCTTGTGAAAAGGGCTTTGGATTGGTGCCTGTAAAAAGGGCTTTGGATTGGTGCCTGTACAAAGGACTTGGGATTTGATTGGTGCCTGTAGAAAAGGGCTTGGAATTTGATTTGCCTGTACAAAAGGCTTGTGAAGTGATTCGCCTCTCCGGGAGACTTTATGAAGTGATTTGCCTCTCTGGGATGGCATGTGATCTTGTTGTGCCTTTCTAGGAGGGCTTACGAAGTGACTTGCCTCTCTGGGAAGGCATGTGATCTTATCTTGACGATCTGGTTGGTGATGGTGGTGTGACTAATCATTGAGGTATATACCAGGATGCGGTGGTAAAGCCTGTCTGGTAGGCCATGAAGCTTAGTGCCTATGTATTCTTGGACTGCCACGCGGTACACTTATGCAAGTGTTCATGTGTGTGCACTATGCAAATGCTTATGCCATGCTTCCCTAAATTTCGAGTATTTGCATACTTCTTAAATCATCGCACCATTATTTTAAAAACTTGGTTTTGAAAAGGTTTTGAATCTTGAGTTGCCTGATTTATGAAGTATGTTACGCTACTTGAAATTATCTAAGTGCAGATGCATGCATGCAAGACTAACAATTTTCCGAGAACATAGCAATACTGAAAAGGCAAATATTGATTTCTGGTCAAACAGTAAGTGAGTGTAAGGTAATAAGAGAGATGGAGTGCTTCCGAGTTGAAACTCCGCTGATCTTGCGTTATGCTTCCATCTTGACATGTTTCTCTCTGCTTCTTGAGTCTTGGACCTGTTAAGATTCATTCGCGTTGCTGTTTTTGCTCATACCCACAATCTCAGGAGGATTACCGATGTTCTGCATTCTCAGGAGTAGGTGTAGACAGGCTTGATTCTTGAGAGATGCGGGCTTTCAGTTGCTAAACCAATTGATTAACTTGATTTTACCTTCAAGATTTTTGGCTCTGCTGATAGGACAACAACAGGGTCATGGTGATGTGGGTAGGACATTCTCAGTGCGAATGATGAATGGAGAGGCTAGTCTTTAGAGAGTTGTTCGGGTCTTCTCGTCGATACCCTCAGTAGATGTATCCTCGGCACCCTCAATATGTGCGAACGATGATGGTGAGGCTAGTCTTCGGGGAACTATTCTGGTCTTCTTGTCGAAACCCTCAGTGCATATATCCTCTGCACCCTCAGTGTATGCGAACGATGATGGTGAGGCTATTTGGGTCTTCTTGTCGATACCCTCAGTGCATATACCCTCTGTACCCTCAGTGTATACGAACGATGATGGTGAGGCTAGTCTTCGGGGATCTGTTATGATCTGCATCAAGGAAGGCTTGAGGATTATGGTTCTGAAGGGGTTGGTTATGTTTAGGGTTCAACCAGGCGGTTTTGGAATCTTGCACCGGTGGTACAACGATGTTGGCAATGGCACATGAAGTGGGTGGTTGATGTTGGCAGGAATTGAGAGAATGTGTTAGAGAATGTTAAGTGGAGCTACTGGGTCTCGGGTTTGGTTACCTTAGGCTGGGTATGGATTTGGATTGAATTGGTTTGGTTCAGTATGTATTCTGACAGTGATTAGGGCTCAAGATGGGCTTGTGTGGCCACTTAGTGATCTTTCATGATGGCTACGAACTGGGTCCGATCATGGATTAGATGATAGATGTGTTCAAGGGTTAAGGCGCCACCCTCGGTTTGTGGGAGAACGGGACCAGGCGGCGGACCCGCTGCATGAGAAGCTTCACCGTAATTACCCTCTGTTTTCTCGACCCCGATTTGATAAAGTAGTAGCTCGGTGTTGCAATGATGAGGCATGATCGGTAGTGAATCTGATCTCATGAGTCGTCTAGTTTGCCAGCAGTAGATAATCGGAGTGTGGTGAAGAATGGGGAGAAAGAAGTCGGGGATTTGACCGAAAAATCAATATTTTGCCATGGGTTGCATAATTCTCGGAAAATTATGACTCGACAGAAAAATAAAATCGAAAACCACTTTTTGGTGATTAGTGAAAACAGACCGACAGTAGCAACTTGAGAGCCCCGTGGATTGGTTTAGGGTGGGAATATAAATTCCCGGGGTGCCCTTATAACCTTCCGATTTTGAAAATTAATTTTTTTGAAAAATTCATTTTGGAGAATGACTCGATTTTTTGAAAGAATATTTTGAAAAATATTTTTTTAAAAATCGGGAAGTTCTCTCCACTTAGAGTTGCTTTTCATGGAAATAGTGACAGGGAAATTCTCACTAACGGGTTTTAGTGAGGGATTTCTACGAACGGGGTTGGACAGCCACCGGCCGTACTTGCCAAACCAAAAGTCGGTATGTATGACAAGGCCTTTTGTTCACTAATCTCACGACCAACGGTCAAGAAAACATGCAGAAATTCGTGTGTACTAGGCTGACGCATCCTATATGCAAGCGTGGTTGAAAGGGGTAAGGTTTAAGGCTCCCTCCTATTTGGCTAGGTCTTGCTATATACCCCAAGAGCGAGTACGTGCAAGGACCTTTTGATATACATTCTGGGTACGTGAGTGTTCTCGTCACTCGATATACCTCAGTTTGGTACTTGGCCAAGGAGAGTGGTCCCATGCGCTTTCGGCTAGTGTAGACCCGCAAGTCCACGGCCTAATCACGACTTTGGTCCCGAGGTTGATAGGGTAAATTCACACTCGCGATAATGCATGATGATAGTGGGTGCGTGCAAAATAACAATTATGGAGGTATATTATGATAAGCGCTTTAGGGTTTGTTCGAGTACTTTCAATTTTTATTTATGAAAAGATTTTCCTCAAACAATTATTACAAACAAAAAGGAAATTAGGGTATCCACCTAAATCGCATTTATGTTATCCTAAGACTAAGGCCAAAAAAGAAAGCATGCAAACATAAATAATTATCCACGCATATTCTACTCTTGTTTAGAGTCTAATCCTCTTACGTCCCCAGCAGAGTCGCCACTGTGAGAACCCGCGTTCGCGACGCCCCGGGGTCCTCGTGGGAGGCGATTCCGTTTGTTGATTTGGAAATCAGGTTTTGAAAAGAATAAGAGTCGCCAGTTTGTTTTACTAAACAAACAAAAAAGGTTTGTGTAAAAGAGACGTATTTATGGAGTAAATATCCTCTTATACACAATATATGCGAAACCAGTTGATTCGAAGGTTCGGGGATTAAGTTACGAATTGGGAAGGTATTAGGCACCCAATTCACCCTTTCGGTCTCTTGAGTAGGATATGCGTGTGTTATAATTCAGTTCTTGCATGCTATTTCCATTACTTTACAGCTTTCCGTACTTACCTTAGAAATCGGGATTTTGGGGTTGGGATGAAAACGATGTGTTTCCTAATTCACCCATGATTATGAAAATAAGTGTGTGTGTGTGTGATTTGAAAAAGAGAGTTTGATAATAATAGATGCAATGAAACAAGTAATTTTGTAAAGCATTGGGCTTTTTGGAAACTGATTTAATGTGGAATCTTATATTCGATATTATATGAGGCGAGTTGACCGATCGTATACCATAGTCTATAGATTAAACCGGTATAGATGGCACCAGTGCTCTCATAATCGAGTATTTATCACATACACACCGCAATCTATGAGTTAGATTGGATATATAGCGATTATCGATTCCTTCGTATAATAATGCCGTTAATCCGGGCTTTTGAAAAAGTAAGAAAGTAATAATAATATTTTAGAATTGGATTAGGGTTTATTATACGCCTTTAGTTTTGAAAACAATTTAAAAAAGGGTTTTGAAAAGCTATCAAGTAATAGAAATTATGCAGACAAGAATATAAATTATAAAACTGACGAATAAATAAAAGAAGAGAGAGAAAATTATACCTGAGCCTTCTTGGAAGGAGAGAATAAGGATCTCTTGGTGTGTACCACGAAATTCCCTTGATTGTTGATGAAAATAATGAATGGAGGGGGGGTCTATTTATAGTTGAAGAAAATACTTGGAGAGCAAGAAGGAAATTATCACGAGACCTTCCCACCGTTGGATCATCCTTATTTTTGGATATGTGTTAGGAATAGAACTCTTCTAGATTGTGTAAAAATTTCAGGTCGATCGGAGTTCGGGAAGGTTCCCTTTCGTTCTGATTGGTACGAAGAGTTTGTGTCCGCGTAGGAAAAGTACTTGTTGTAGACAAGGTCCCTTGTTTGCACGACAAGTCAGGTTCTAACCGTTCGATCATGCTTCATTTTGGATATGTATTTCCAATATAAGTCTTTTACATCCTGTAAAAATTTGAAGACGATCGGAGTTCGGGAAGGACTCGGTCTCCTTGGCTTGGTACAAAGAGTTTGTTTCCGCGTAGGAAACGTACTTGCGTACAACTCTCTCGACAATTAAACTTCCAACCGTTGGATAATTCTAAATTTTCGACATGTTTTCCCTCCAAATGTTTTCTAGCTCGTGTCCAAATTTGAGGCCGATCAGAATTCGGGAATGCCACTATTTATTTTAATTTGCTACGAAGGACATTTCGACTATAATTGCACGATAGACAAATTGATTCTTGAGGATCCCGTGTCCAACAAAGCTAAAATTTGAATATGTTCTTCCCCACAATAAGGCCTATCCACTTACCAAACTTCAAACCATTTTAACTTCGAGAAGACCTCCATTTGACCACCCGAAATAAACTCGCGATTTTCGGAATTGTCGGAGGTCCGACCGTCGGATTTAGCTGATTTTCGAGTATGTTACTCCTTTTGATAATTTCCAACAACTCTCAAAGTTTGAGGATGATCCAAAGTACGTGACTCTCCTTTCACAAATTTCCCGGAGTTTTGACGGTTTTTGATTCCGACAATTTTCGATAATTCTGTGACTCCTCATCCGGGGTCCTTTCGGCTTTCTTCTTTGACCTGTATCACATGAACAAAATACATGTGCATCTAGGAATGCTCGTGCGTGCATGCATGTTTATTTCTTTGAAAATTAGGATTCTTGCGGGGGTCGCAAAATGAGGTGTTCACAGATACTAATTATGTTAGATTGGTAGGTGAAGGAAGGGATACTTCTAACGCATTGAGAAAATCGAACTTGAAACTACGTTGGTGTGGACTTGAGGTGAGTGTACTCGCTTGGAATTTATATACATTTGAATTTATATACAAACTTAAGATGAGTTTGTATAACAGTCCAAAGAGCAGTGTAAAAGCTCAGCAAAAAACAACCTTAACATGGTAAATAAATTAGAATTGTTACCTATTCACTCACTCCTTGGTCCTTTAAATCAAGCACTCAATAACCAAACACAAGCGATGCTAGAAATCAAACTCACATATCCTGTAGGCACATTTTATACAAGTAAGTCATTGCTTGGGATTAAACTTAAAGATCTCTAATAATTCGTTATTGCAAAGAAGATAAAGATGATAGTTAATTTTTGGTCTTTTAATTTACCATACATACTAAAAAGGAAATTTGTCTTTCATTTTATAGTTTATACAAGTAGTTATATATATATATATATTTGTTTATCCCTTTGCAGAATTTTATCGTAAAAAGAAAATAAATATGTATATTTGTTTACGGAAAATAATTCAAATATATGCAAAACTACAAATACTTTGTTGTATATATACTAGTTTTGAATGATATAATTAACTTAGAGTATGTAGCTCAAGTGGGAGAGGGTTGAAAATTTGGCCTCCACATCCTTGGTTCAAGCCTTGGGAACTACCCTTATTATTAAGGGTCTTTGATAGGGCTTTGGGGCTTGGGGCTCCTTGGAAAAAATCCGATTTTTTTGCAGTTTTATAGTTAATAAAATTTCGTTTGTTAAATCAAGTTAATAATATTGGTATTATTATCAATTATACCAATGTGAGGATATGCATCATATATCCATGTAGTACTTTATGATCTAAAACGTGATAACATTTATGATTTCATTGCAAAACAAGTATATGAATAACATCAATAACAGTCTTGCTTGCTTCTATTAAATTAATTTCATTGCAAAACAAGTATATGAATAACATCAATAACAGTGATATAATTAATTAATACCAGCATTGAAGTGAATCAAACTCTCATTCTTCATATTAACAATATTAAAGGAACTCATGAAAGGGTTCATACCGTCAGATTCAAGCGAGAATAGAAACAGTGCGCTAATAATTTCATAGATGAGCTTCGAATTCAAATTCCCCCTCTTCGTCTAAAACAGAACTTTACTATTGTTTAAATCTGTCAAGTATTTGTTCAGATTTCAGGAGAGATTCAAAACAGAGCTTTAGAAGGTGGGGGAAAATGAGATGGTGGTGATGGAAAGAAGCCTAGACGGTGTAGGTTTGTGGGTTGGTGATGGAGATGGGAGGTTTAGGGTTTCGTTTGAGCTTCGAGATGGTGGAGATGGAGGTGGGCAACATAACTGCGAGATGAATGAGCTGCGAGATAGTCATACAACACTTATCTAGGGTTTGAGCTTCTATTTAAGAGAAAAACCAAACTACGTCGTTTTGTTTAAAATTGTGTAATTCTTAAAACAGTTGTGACTGTTATTAACAGTCACAAGAAGTCATATATTTGTTACTGTTATTAACAGTCATAAAAATTCAAAATTATAACAATTTAACCTTTGTGACTGTCTATGACAGTCACAAGCATTGTGACAGCCAATGGCAGTCACAAATTCAGCGAGGTGAAAAGTCACAAATATCAGTTTTTGGTGTAGTGAATGTCAAGACCAGAGCGACTGCAAACTCTTAAGTCCAATTAGCCAGAGACCGTAATCGAGGGCACTAAACTAATGCACTAAAGCACAGTAGCAAATGCTGGTTAGGGTTGCTCTCGTTATTGGTCTCTTTTACATCAAGAGAAGAAGGCTGCCGTTCACTGCGGCTTAGGTTGTCGGCTCCCCTGTTATCAGGTCACCAACTTCCTTGACCTAAAATGTAAATGTTAGATGGGAATTTGCATAGAAGACAAAACCTAGAGTCGAAATATTGTAGTTATTATTTTATGGTAGAGGGTTTCTTTTTTACGTTTTTGTTGAAAAGAAAATAGAGATAGAGAAAAGATATATACGATGATTAATATGATAAACACTTGATATTTTTGTTAATTTGTGGTAAATATGGTGTGGTGTAACTTATTACGATATACATGCAAACACAATAGTGAATACTCTATATAATTTAAAAAATAAAAATAAATAGTTTCAGTTATGAAAAAAATTCTTAAATTGAACAATTGATCTTTTTAGCATCTTGTAAATATAATTAAAATATTAAATCAATAGTTCAAAGCCTAAAAATGTGTTAATTTAGATAAGTACCCACATAACTTATGGTGGAAAGTACCTACCATTCCACTATTATATATATATATATATATATATTTACTATCAGTGTCGAAGCTCATTAATTTTTGTTATCCTTCATTTTCACTCATATTACCGCGAAACATGAAAATGTTATGAGACACGTCTAGAATTTTTTTAAGGGGTTTATACTTAACCCTCATGTTAATTCTTTTATTTGAATAAATCTCCTAATATATTTTTTATTAGATATAACTCCTTAAAATCTAACGTAGTACTTCCGTCTAAAATGAAATTTTTTTGAACAATATTGCCCCTATCTTTACTTCCTATTTCTTGTATAAAAACTCTAATATCCTTTTTTACCTTCAAACCCGAATTTTTAATCTAAATTTACACTCAATTACAAATCTAAACTAAAATCAAAGTCTATAATTAAAACATTGAGATTAAAATCAAAATTATCAGTAATTAAAAGCCCATATTTTCTCTCTCTAAAAAACCTCAATTATATTTGAGAAAGATAACATTTTAAATACAAACCTACTTATCCATTCTCTCTCAAATGCGTACCCTAATATATATAGTTCATCATCTTCTTCAATTTCCCTTATCTATTCTTTCTTTCTCCCTTTATCACACACACATATATGCGCATATACTTCATCTTTTTCTTCTTCTTCAAATTTCACCATAATGTTTCAAATAAAGCTTTGCCAATTTAAATTTTATCATAGTGCTTTAATCAAAGCTCTATCAATCTTCCTCTCCTTTTATTAGTAATTAAGTTTTCATGCTTTGTTTTTTTTTATTTTGATAAACTGATTTTGATAAATCATTTCTCTCTCTAAATTAAAAAACTTTGTAGAGAGAAACTTGAAGAATTCATGGCTGATGAAGCTGAAGCCAAAGGCACCAAAGGCAACAATGACTTAGCTGCCAATTTAGGTATGATATGGGTACATATATATATATATATAGAGAGAGAATGGAGGAAAGAAGTGAAGATGAGAGGTAAAAGAGAGAAATCATAGAGAGAGTTGCATTTTTAGGATGAATTTAAGATTTTTAGAGAGTTATGATGAAGAAGAAGATGAAAGGAAAGTTATGATTTTTAGGACGATCCAAGATTGTTCGGATGAGTTACAGAGAAAGAAATCATAGAGAAAGTTTTTAGGGTTTTAAGGAAGATGAAAAACAGGGAAGAAGATGGAGGAAAAAAGGAGGGGCAAAATCGTTCAAAAAATATGATTTTGGATGAAAGTTGGACGGCGTCAGATTTTAGTAGGGTTATATTTAATAAAAATTATTTTGGGGGGTTTACTTAAATATACTTATTAGCATGAGGTTTAAGTCAATAAACCCCATTTTTTCAACGTACTCCAATATTGAATTGAAAATGGTTAGTGAAACAACAGTCATCATTGAAACTCATTTAACTTTCTCATTTATATGTAGTTGAGACTTGGGTATGAAAATGAAGAATATATATTCTTGAGATATCCTAGCTAATATCGCAACTATTTGGGCAGGTTAAACTGAGTTCATTCATTAACGGTCTATTTGGATTGAAGGAATGAAAGAAAATGAGGATGAAAGATTAAGTTTCAATTATTTGGATAGATTTATAAAATGAAATGGGGAGGAAACGGAGGGAAAGAGAGGGAATGTCAATCCTATATATTTCTTTATTTTGTTTCCTTCCAATATTGGGAGGATTGGGAGGAAAATGAAAAGTTTTTAATGAATTTTTCAACTTATTCCAAATTTATCCCTAATTTGTTAACAATTTATTAAATCACAATCATTTCCTTTATTTTCTTTTTTATATCCAAACAAGATTTATTTTTATTCATTTTTTTTTCTATTTTTAGATATCCAAAAAACCATAAAATTAAACTCATTCCCTTCCCTCATAATTAACCATTTTCTTTTCATCCCTCCCATTCAATCCAAACGGACTGTAAGAATGCACATATGATATCTTATACCGCCCTGATCTGCTTATTTTGTAACTTCTAACCCATTCCCTACAAAATTAGGAGTTCTTTTGACTTAACAAGTAACATGATTCACTTGGAAAAATCCAAAAGCACTTTGAAATATTTTTCTCAAAAATATGATTAAGAGCTTGCATTTCAAGTTCGCTTAGGGTCGGACTATTGTTGAAATTGTGAAAAATAAATAAATTTATTTTGGCAAAGCATGTATGGCTCATCCATTTATAGCAATGGACAGTTAAATTTGTGTTTAATTCGGTATGTCACATACATTTGTCGCTAATTTATTGCATATAACAATTTTATATTGTTTATTTTTTTCTCGAGTTTATTCTTGAAGTTTCACCTAAGCCTGCATATTTTTTTGGGTCCAATTTTAAGGAAATTTGCCTCTTTATAGTAATAATTTTCATTAATACAAAAAATATGTAATGTCATTAAGTGGAATGGTTGTTTTGCTATTTAGAAAAGGAAGAGTATTTACTTGAATTGTTCGAAGACTACATTGGTATTTTGTATATATTTATATAACTTAATAAGAGATTAAAACATTAAATCAAGCAATGAAAATTAGTTGATTTCAAAATGATTCTTTAGGTTTAGTGTATATTTTTCCAATATCTACATTTTGGAAATAGGCATACTAAATATTTATTTTCTCAATGGATTTATATAACTTTAAGTCAAAAAAATAGAATTCAACTAAAATTCTATTGAGTAATAATTTCCTTATAGAAAGTTAGCAACAAAATTGATTTAGTCCCAACATTATTACGATACGAAGGTTTTAATGTATTAGTTTCAACCTAGCCCAAGTTATTATAAGTAATCCAATTGCTTAAAAAAATATAAATTTTGCATGCATTATGCTTTAATCGCAAAGTACAATAACATAGTGCATTAAAATTCTAAAACTATGTAACCAAGTAAAAAAACAAAAAAGAAAAAGAAAAAAGTGCATTAATTGGTATACAGTGAACGTGGCAACAAACCCATATTCTTAGCGGCCGTACAGATGGGTTGGATCATGGGCCGTTAGAAGCTGGGCCTAACTAACCTTTACATAGACAAAAAAGGACTTGCATTTTTTTACTGTATTTTTTCATGCAAAAATGCATTTTTTATCCCATAGTTTTACCGTTTATTTTTATTGGATACATTAAATTGATTGTATTTTACGAATATACAACTTATATAATATATGCAAGTAAAGATATACAGTAAAATTACCCAGTAATTTTAGTACTATTCATTTATGATACGCATTTTGTTTATTCCCATTTGTAAGAAATATATATTTCCATAGAAATACTAATTTTGTTAAGTACTTAATAGTGAAATTACAATTTTCTACCAAAAATCAAATAAAGATTTCTTGAAAACATAAGAAAGGGAAAAAACAAGGAAAAAGAAGAACAACTCTTCACATAAGTACCATTTTTTTTTTTTTTTTTTTTATAAAAGAGAAGGTCTAAGTCACGACCTTTCTTAAATTTGGGCTGATGCCTTATCAATCAATTAACCCATTCGCTCAAGAAAAAAAAAATTCTAAATTGCAAATAAAATTTCTTTGGTCTTTCAACATCAAATGGAGCTATTAACATATGATATAATCTGCCTATTGATATTAAACCCTTTTTGAAATTTAAGGAAATTTCATCCATATATTTGAAAATAACATATACTATTTCATAACAAATTCAACGGGTTCAAATTTATATTTTGTTACGTAGCACTCAAATTAATGTTAATATTTGAAAATAACGTACTCACGTGTATTTTTCAATTGATGGTACTCCTTACCCATTAAGATGAACATTTATATAATTGTATGATACATGGATAAATTTTTGGCAAAACATTAATTTACATTTTTCCAATAATGGATTAGATGGATCGAATTAGTACAGTGTTAAGCTAATACTAATAGACAATATATAATATGTGAGTTATGTTAAAGAAAATTGAGAAATAAATTAATTACACAAAAGAAACGTCTCTTTGATAGCAAATGAACATGCATGGTAAAATTGACTAAAGAAAATCATTACAAATATAAACCACTTTTAAAAACAACAAACAAAGCACTAAGTAGTGCAAGTACGTACATAAAGTAGCTTGAGACCTTGAGTATTGTTATTTTAACCAACTTGGTACTAAATTTTGTTGCCGGAATATTATACTAAACAAGCATTTAGGTGAAATTTTTTAAAAATGTTATTGAATGCATGTTTGTTACATCATTTAAATTACGTATATAATTTTCATTAAATAAGTTGATTAATTTAGCATTCGTCCACTACTCCACTAGCTAGTTCTGGAGTTTTATGATTCAAGATGCTTGGACGTAGTAAAATAACTTGATTAATGGCCACCACCTGCTCCGAATCCAGCTCCTATGCCTAACCCTGCATCACCACTTGCACTGAATCCTCACTCAATGCTGCCACTACCATTAGACCTACCGGGACCTCCAACATCACCACCAACATGAAAACCCCCACCCACCCCAAATCCTTCTCCATCAACACCAATACCACCACCACTCCCGCCCCCTCCACCACCACCTATGCCACCTTCACCATTGCTGCCAAGCCCACCATCACCTAGACTACCCCCGTCTCCTCCCCCTAGACCTCCACCTAATCCACCATTAATGTCTTCTCCTCCTAGACCTACACCACCACCTACTCCTACACCTAACCCACCACCAATACCACCCCCAACCCCACCACCTAAACCAACTCCACCCTCCTATACCTACCCCACCATCTAAACCTCCACCAGCCCCAACACCTAGACCACCATGGGCACCCATCCCACCACCTAAACCTGCACCAACACCACCTCGTAGACCTCCTCCTCCTCCACCACTACCAAACCTTCCATGTCTAAATCCCTTTGGATAAATCCCATGCCCTAAACCTCCTCCCAATACCTTATGCCCATGCCCCAACAAGAATTTGTTATCTTCAACCCCCTTAACTTCCCCTAAAACAACATCACGATCAAGCGAAACAATCAACACAACGACCAAACCAAAAACCGTTCCAACGCGGCTCATTTTATCTATATATATACACGATTGTAGTTTAAAATTAAACACCATAGACAGACAAACTACTATTGGAATGTCAAGATTATGCAGTTGTGGTACATATATATAGTGAAGCACAAAGGGAACATTTTTAATTATTTTAATATGTGTTGCATTTAAATTAACTGCATGGTACTTACTGTCGTTGGTAGATAGGAATAATATAAATCCAACTGCCATCTTCTCCTGGAGTAAATTAATTGCTGGTTTACCATTGGCCTGCAATAGTCAGGTAATTTATGTTTTCCACATCTTTCCTCCAGTAATACACACGTCCAAAAGAGAAAGTTACACCTACTGTATTTGCAAATTTTTTTTGTAATAAATGACATGTTGACTTAAGGTTCACTTGCTACAATTAAAAATAATAACTTGTGGTACACTTGATATACGTATAATAGTAAAAAAAATTGTAACAATTTTCATAGAGAGTAGTACGAAATATGTAGTCGCGTGGTTTAGATCTTTGTGTCTCTTTTCAAGATTGCATAAATAATGAAAACGTATTCGTGGTAGGTTCTTCAACCTTTAGTTTATTCACCAGTGAAAAATAATTAGAGTATATGTGCCAAATAATATTTATGTATCTGAGTAATCACTAGAAGTAGATATCTCTATTTACAAAAATTGCTTTATTTAAAAAGAATCATGGCTCACATCCTAAATTTTTTCGATATCAGATGCCTAAAAATCCCATTTATCTACTTGTAATATAATTTAGAAAAAACACCATATACCCACAGTTTATATTTATATTTATATCCTAAAAGGTCAACTCATTATACGTACTCATTGAGCCATAGGTCAACTAATTGCATACTCATTGGTTCTTTCTGGTCTATCTTAATTAATACAGCAAGTTGACCAACAAAGTTTCTTCTTTTTTCTTGCATGGAATGCCTTGAGAGCATCGGTAGCGAGTATGATAAATCCGTAAATTTATCATACCCACTATTAATAGAAGACATAACTTAAAGCACAAATTTAATATTATATGATAGTGAGAGAATAAACTTAGGGACAAGTAAAAAAAATGTCTTATTAGAGAAAAAATTTCACAATAAAATCAAGGAATAATTTTTTTGTAAATAAAGGGCCTATTTTTTATTTTATTGATAATATGACATATGTCTTTTTTTTTCATTATAAAATGACATCCCAACCCTTAAAATAAACTAAAAAATACTAATATGCATTAAAATATAAACTGCAATATGAACTTTGCAGTCTATATTTTACTGCAATATGAACTTTACAGTCCATATTTCACTGCAATGTGAACTTTACAGTCCATATTTTTGGTGCAAAGTTCATATTGCAGTCCATATTTTACTGCAATGTGAACTTTGCAGTCCATATTTATAGTGCAAAGTTCATATTGCAGTCCATATTTCACTGCAATATGAACTTTGCAGTCCATATTTCACTGCAATATGAACTTTGCAGTCCATATTTTTTGTGCAAATTTCATAAAGAGGGGCAATTTAGGTAATATATAACATGTTTTTATTAATTAAATGATATTTAAATTTATTCAAATACCTTCATTTAAAATATAAAAACAAATAGGCCTCTTACACTAATTACCAATATAATTAAAAATAGGCCCTTCATTCAAAAAAATATTATTCATTAAATTTTTGGTAAAAATCAATGTGTAATAAGACTTTCTACCTAATTTCTAGATAAACTTATTATATACTTAAATTTTAGGCATATGGTCATACATTACTCATATAAGCTATACAAATGTCATTTATTTGTACAAAAAAAATATATATATTAATGCTCCATACGGTTAAGCTAAAACTGTATAGAGCTTTTCTATTTTTTTTAACTCATACAGCTGAGCCACAATCGTATAAGGATTTATTATTTTTTTACGCTAAAAATCCTTAAGAAATAGTTAAAAAATAAAATAAAATAGAAAAACACAAACAAGTGAGCCACACTTGTGTAAGGCCTTTTCCTTTCTCTTATATGAATGTACCTTATTTGTATGGCGCTTTTCTAATTTTTTTTAAGCTAAAAATTCACACGGGTTTGGCACAACAGTGTGACTATTTTTTATGTTGTATTTGGTGTAGCCACTCAAGAAATAGTGCCAAATTTTCAAATTTGTGAGTAAAATTTATTTATACATTGTGAATGCTCAAATAAATTCAAAATAATGGCTAATCCTACGTAGCTTGTATAAATTATATATATATACAAATTAATTGATTTGGGTCAGTCAAACTAGTAATTATTATCTTCAACTTTTGAGAGGTCATGAATTTTCATTCCTGCCGTAGGAGTTTGGAATTATTTAGAGGCCACAAAACACATGTAAGTTTATTGTTACTCAATCCGTTTAGTCAATTAGCAGTTTTATCTTTTACCTTGTAAAGTAGGCTAGTAACATTGCTTAATTTTACTAAAAGGAAAAGAATTATGTATACAAATTGATGAACGTTAATTGACAAAGAAGTTATATATACAAGTAAGCTAGTATCATCCCTTGAATTTTCATCACTTCTAGCTTTTAATTTTAATTTGTATATTTATTATGTACATTTTGTTCATAAGTTAATTTTAAAAACTAGTTAGTACGGGTTTCAACATTTAACAATTGTGAAATGGTACAAGTAACAAATGAGATAGTATTATTCACCAATAAAAAATAAGAGTATACGTGCCAAATAATATCTATGCATCAAAATAATCAATAGAAGTAGATATCTGTTTTTTCAAAGTTCTTATCATTTTAAAAAATTGTTGATCACATCCTAAATTTTTTCTATATCAGAAGCCTAAAAATCCATTTATCTACTTTTAATATAATTTAGAAAAACACATATATCCACAATTTATATTTATATCCTAGAAGGTCAACTCGTCATACTCATTGGCCTTTCTAGTATCTATCTTGATTAATGGACCAAGTTGACCAACAAAAGTCCTTCTTTTTGCTTGCTTGGAATGCCCTCATAATTTCAAAATGATGGCTACTCCTAAGTTAGCTTGTATAAATTATATATGGTGCAAGTTCAACAAATTTTTTTGGCAAAAAAATGTTACTCACAAACAATATTTATGAATAAGTACAGGATATTAAACAAGATAATGCACAGATTTTTGATGAATGATGGTTCTCCCAACTAATAGATAGTAGGTCTGGTTTTGACGTCCACCATTTGATGATGATTTTTTATTGATAATGATGGTTAGTACAAATTGGCAAGCAATTCATTTACTAGAATGCATGAAGATTAGATGGTGTAAAATATCTAGAGTTAGTTCCTTTTATAAACGCAATGAACTAATTGTTACAAGGTGATAAGTCCCACTTTCCACGTTTTTTTTGGGGGGGGGGGGGGGAGTGGAGAAAAAGGCGTAGTTGGCTACGAAGTGGGGAGTTGGCAATTAGTCGTTGAACGTGTTGGCCACGCTTTCGCTGTGCTGCTGCCACGTGTCGTTGCTTGGAAGGCTTCTCTCCCCTATATGTAGTGAGTTCGGACACAGGATAAGCTCGAACTACACCAATTTTGTTATGAGCTCGGAATAATATTTTTATACCCTTCATATGAAAAATGTTAATATGTGTCATAAGGGCATACATTAACTATAATATAAACGAAAATAATAACATTTGTGTCTAATTTAATGCATGTTATAATTTAATTCTTTTTATTTATGTGTGTAACATGTGCCCTTAGAGTATACTGGCACACGTTAACATGACCCATTATATATATATACAAATTAATGATTTGGGTCAGTCAATCTAGCAATTACTATTTTCAACTTGTGAGAGGTCGTGAATTTTTCATTTGGAATTGTGGCCACAAAACACTTACGAGGTAATCGTTACTCAATCCACTTAGTCAATTAGCAGTTTTATCTTTCACTTTGTAAAATAGGCTAGTAACATTGCTTGTACTAAAAGAAGAAGAATTATGTATACAAATAGATGAATGGTAATTAACAAAGAAATTATATATAAAAGTAAGCTAGTATCATCGCTCGAATTTTCATCATTTCTTTTAATTTCAATTTCAAGTTGTATATTTATTATGTACATTTGGTTCATAATTTTAAAAACTAGTAAGGGATTCATCATTTAACAATTTCGAAAAGGTACAAGTAACAAACGAGATAGTTTTACAACTAGAAAGATTAAGGTTCGATTCTTCCACCAATCCCCATCCTCAAATAACAGTCCTGTACCAAAATAAATAAGAAAAAACTATTTTCAAAATTGTTAATTATACCATTTTATGAAAAAAAAAAATGGTTTGTAAGGGCTACTTCCAAAATCTTTTCCCTTTTTAGGGGAACTTTATTTCTACCCAATACATATTGGGATCTCTTTACAACTTATTTTAGCCATAAAGATATTTTTACAATGTGTCTTTATCTAAAAGTTTCATCTTCATATCCATGGATTTAAGTATCTCTTAGGGAAATTGTGAATCAACTGACTTTGTAACCTACTATCAAACTTAATATATATATATATATATATATGAGTATGTTTTTTATACGGACCGGGTCTTACTATGACGTTTTTTCTTCCTAAAAACGCTTGGTAGGTACATATAAGATAATTAAATATATAGAGAGAAGTACAAGGCAATACACGACAATAAACCAATCCTAACTAGACTAAGAATTTTATTTCCTAATGAATTAGAATCTTACATAGACTACTAATTCAAAACCCATTACACTTGGGACTCGTTTGGTTTATGGAAGGGAAATTAATTATCTTGTCTTTCTCATGGAGATGGAAAACAAAAGTTCCTGTCAAGTTTCTTTTCTTATTTTTGATAAGGCATGAAAAGTATTTAGATAAATGTATTGTTGTCTAAAATTTTTGTAATAAATGCTAAAAAATCACAAGAAAAAATCAATCCCATGCATTTTGACACGAATAACTTTAACCCCTATTTTCTTGAGAGTGTTTCCAGAATTTATACTTACAAAAAAAAAAAAAAAAAAAATAGAGATTTTCTTTTTTTAAATATTCAAATCTGTGAAACAAATAAGATCTTAGGGTGTCCTACTTACCTATCTTAATAAAAAATCCTACTTGAAGCTGTAGAATTTCCATACCTTTTAGATAAAGTATTAAAGTTATCAAATTCCGATTCGCTCATATATGTATATATATATATATACATAATGAAGCTGTAGCATTACCCTACTTTCGATACAGAGTATCCAAGGAAAATAACAATGGAGGTGCAGTTGCCAAACATTCCTGATGAGATCATCCTTCGTTACTTACTTTCGCAGCTTCCGGCGAAATCTCTACTACGATTTAGGTGCGTATGTAAGCGTTGGTGCGGTTGGATATCTGATCCCCAATTCAAATTCTGGAGTGAAAGGAGAAGAATCCTTGTTCTGCCTAAAGTAGAGAAAAAGTTCAGGCACTCTGATTATATTCCGTGCATAGACCAAGAAGATGGTAGTGTCAAAAGGATTTCTTTTCCCTGGAGAAAAGAAGAGTTGCCAGCCTCTAGTCGTGCTCCTCTTTTGTTTCGGCTCTTGGGTTCGTGTAATGGATTTCTACTAGCGAGTCTAGGAAGTTCTGTTTTCTTGTGGAATCCGTCCACTAGGGCCACGGTGGAAGTCTTTAAATACAAGAACCTGGCTCTTTGTTATGGTGATCATGTTATGTCGGCACTTTGTTATGATTCCTCCACTGATGATTACAAGGTCGTTATTGGGTTGATGGAACATGTTGAAATTTATTATTATGTGTGTCATAGATTGACCCCAATCAAATTTTGTAGCCTGCAAAAGAAATGTTGGGCACAGGTTGAATTGGATTATGTTGTTCCTGCTACCAGGGGTTGTGGGCCTGTACTGAATGGGAATCAGCATTGGTTAGCGTTGAAGAAGAACGAAATAAACGAACGATACAAGAAGACTGTAATTTATTTCGATGGAAATTGCGACAAATTTAGTGAGGTTCCATTTCCTGAGCAATATAAAGAATATGCTGAAGTTGGTGGTGGTTTGGGGGAATTGGACGGATGCCTTGCTTTGGCTCTTTGCGATAAAGTAGGAGGGATTGAATTGTGGGTAATGAAGGATTATGGCGTAAAGGAATCTTGGACTTAATTTTTCAAATGTTTAGATTCGCCTTTTCGCAGTGTACAACTTTATCCACTGTGCATCACAAAGGAGGGCGAAGTTCTAATGGTGAAAAACCTAAAAGAAATAGTGGCATATTCTCCTCAAAAGAAATTGGTTAGGAGTATTATCACAAAGGATGGTATTGGTGTGGCCTCTTATGTGGAAACTCTGGTTTCACCTGCAAAGACGCAACGTGGAAGAAAACAGAGAGAATTAGATGGAAGAATATAAGATCTCTAGTTTCCCCTGGTTTTCACAATTTTGTTTGGGAAAATTATTTTACAAATTGCTTTAGTTAAAGATAATAACTAATAATGAACCACTTCAATTTTCACAGACGAATATTATCTGCCAATGCTAGTATTCTTTTAATATATGTAGTGGGTTAGTTTATTAGTTCAGTGTTTTCGCTCTTGTGGTCTAGTTGCACTGCTGCATATGTACAGATTTTGTCTTTGCTACTTTGTTCTTGATTTTAGAATTCTTAAGTCCTTTCTTTCTGCTGTTAATTTTTTGATTTATTCATGCACGTACTTGGGATGGTATATGCCATTCATATACAAATATGTGTATGCTAATCTTCCATTCATTAGTTTTGTTGTTAGGTTACAAATAAAATCTAAATCGGATACTTTCTACCATCGACTTTCATACTTCTGTGGCGTTAATCCCAGTGCTCCTCAGACTTCTTGCGATGGGAGGAATTTGCAGTAGACCAATAGACCCCCACGAAATTTTGCGTCCTGCCGTAAAATAACTCACCGGCCACTGGCCAGTTGCCATTGGTAAGATCGTTTTTGAATCTCAAAAATTTATAAGGAGATAAAGAATTGTGCGGCTGAGATTTAAGAATTTTTTTTAATAAATGATAGTGCCTGTGACACGGATTACAACCTAGTATATATATATATGAATCAAGTTTGTATTTTTAGAGATGTGTGATATTCTTTTGGATAGCTTGAGAAAAGATGCAACACTTCCTTCATCAAAGTGGTCCTCTAATCACATAGCCCTCTTGGCCTAATTTAGCTGCAAAGCTCGAACTAGACATTAATGCTGGGTGGGCAAGTTCGCTTAACTTCCTTTTTCCTTTTCTTCCAATTGGCACAATTTTTTCTATTTAGGACCTGTTTGTTGTGGGGTGAAAAGCTTTTCAACCTTGGTGAAGAGCGCTAAAACTGTAAAACGACGATCAACCTTAATTAATCGGGTGTTTTTTGCTCCTCCATTGCTTCTCTCTCGGACTCACAAGTCAACTAGAAATTGAGCAACTCTTATTTATCGTTGAATTAGTGGAATAGGCTCATTAGGATTGTAGCATTAACCTGTTCTGCAATTACTAGGATACTGAACCCTCTAAAGTAATGAACTGTAAAACAATGATACATTAAAGAAACTTGTATTCAACCAAGCAATGTTGAAAGTGAACAGATTTTCGGGGTCCCGGTTGTTGGGAAAGAAGGAATGAAGGATTATGGTGCAAAGGAATCTTAGACTCCATTCTTTGAATTCTTGGATTTGCCTTTTCATCATGCACGTACAACTGTATCCATTGTGCATTATAATAAAGGATGGCGAAGTTCTAATGATGAAAGACTTATAAGTTATAAGTAATAGTGATATATTCTCCTCAGAAGAAGTTGGTTAAGTTATAAATAAACCACTAGTACAAGAATATTCCACAATTCTGACCTTTTCATTTATTATTATTGTCGTTAAGTTGTAATTAATAAACTATAATTGGCATACTGTCTAAACATCTGCTATCAGCATCCTTCTCTTGGTTTTATCTCTAGGACGATACTATCATATGATCTTGGCTTAAGGTCAATGTATCATTAAAGAAATAAAGGATCCGGCCTGTGAAAACAATTTCTTGATACAGAATTGTTGATCCAAGTATATTTTCCTAAATATTTGATTAAAGAAATAAGGAACCCTCAGCTAGAATCCTTGATATTTTAAGCATTTAGTCCAGCAGTGATAGGTCAAGATCCTATAGTAAGAACAAGAGATCTTTCTCAATCAATCCCAGATAAGAGATTGAGGCTTGTTTTGCGCGTTCTCCAAGGGCTGAATTTAGTTCAATAGTCAAAGGTGCACATAAATCTTTAATGCAAATCTGGTGGATCTACATATGGTATCATAGTAGTGGTCTCTTGACATAGCTAATCAGAGAAGTAAACCAAAGTGCTGCTAAATTGGCTAAACCAGCTGTGCTAAGATTAACTGAAATGAAGTTTCTCGTAATACCAACCGTTTCTTGCAGAAATATGGTGGACTCGTATGTCTGTTAGCTCTAGCACTAGGTTACGTGGGGTACCCTTATCTGTTTGTTAGAATTTTTTTTAAAAGTGATTGAATTGGCATACGAAATATATCAGAATTGATGACTAATACTTGATGTGTAGAAATGCGTTGCCATTTCGTTAGTTAATGTTTAGTCGTGGGGCTTAATTGATAATTAGGCAACAATTGAGGATGAGCGTTAGTTGCCTCTGATACCAAAAAGACATTAAATTTTTGTATGCCGGCCTAGAAATAAATGATACAAAGAAAAGAACAAAAAAGGTGACTGCAATATACATGATCCACAATTAATAGGATCTTGCGCAAAATCTAAAAACTAAAATATATTAAAATCAATACGAGTTGTGAAATTTGGACTATCAGTTTTAATGAAATTGAATGGTTTAGATTAGCTTATATTTAACTTACTCCACTGAAGAGGGATGCACTTCCTCCGGTGAGAACTCAAAATATGAACTGCCGAATTTAAAATTAACTGTCCATATTTCATATCTCCACTCTAGAGTGATTTTCGGTCACTCTAGAGGAGCCGGATCCCTTTAACCCAAGTTCTATATTTGTTTACTCTAGAGTAACTTTGGTCACTCTAGAGGAGCTGTATCTTGTTTTGGTAGATTGCTCAAGTAGAAAATGTATATGTTAAAATGTATGTATGAAATACGTGAAACTTCCCATACACATACTTGTATATAGTATATACATAGTTAAGAAGATTTTATTTTAATTTTCGTTTTTATTTTTAGCAAAAGGAGTTCCAAGTATCTTCCTTTTTATTAGAAATAACAAAGAAACCCTCCTCGACCATAGCAACTATGATTTTGCTTTCTACATCCACCTTATTTTGAAAACTGCTCCTCCTAAGAGTACGCTGCCATATTTTTGTTATAAAAATTCTTGCTGTTTTCGTGTTTTCCATGTCAAACTCTAGATTACTCCTTCCTAAACTAAAAATATTTTGCATCTTTAGAATGCTTGGTTCCCAATTGAAGATAGTGACATTTCTAATTTGTCTAATTTTGTAGTCTTTTAGTTTAAGGTTTAGTTTTGATTATTCGAAAAGTTTGCCATAAGTAGTTTAGCAGTGCTTTGGAACATCAAGCGTCAGCAGTGCTCCTTACCATTAAGCTTGTTTACGAACTAGGCATCCAAAAGGGCCTAACTGAAACAGGCTCTTTTCAATCGAAGGTACTGCATACATGTAAAAAAAAAAATGATTAGCGTTGTTAGTATCTTTCTCTTATAGTTAATATATTTCTACTTATTTTTCATGACTGTCACACTGATTTTGGGAGACAATTCAGACATCCGCATTGGTAGTGTAGTGGGGAAGTCTCTGACTTGTATCTGAGTTGAATGAATCTAAATTGAACCCCGGCTTGTTATGCGTTTTGCAATCTGCTATTAGTTATTCTTAACTTCTTAAAGGGGATTATATCCAAATCTAACTAGTGAATGGACAAAAAATTTGGGTATATTAAATTTAGGGAGATAGGCTTAGACTTGCTTAAATTTGCAAATACCACAATAGAGCGCTTGTGGTGGTTGATTTATACTTGGCATCCAGTTGTCCATTTATGTTCACGGTTTTAGCGTAAGCTAGGGAGCTTGAGACCCGATTTGATCAACTCTTCCTTTGCTTTGAATTGCGGCATCACTATCCCTGACACTTGGATTACATTGGAAGAGGCAATTTTGCAAGTTGTATTGTCTTTTTAAGCCTAGCGACTCATTCACAAGTGGGATTTCCTTTTGATAAACACACGTAACAGATGACATGATAAGTTTGAACCACTGCTTCAGGATATATATATTTACTTATTTAGTCTTCTGTTGCTCTTATAATCAGTTCTTATTGAATTTATCAAATTATGTTCTTGAGAAACTTCAGTATAAGCGAACTGCATAGATTTACTCTTTTCAATTTCTAGCTTCTCTTTCTTGTGCTAGTAGATTATTTTATTTTATTGGTTTAGACAGTGAGAGAGTTAGTACACCCAATTTAGAGCTTGATGCTTGTTTTGCTTCTGGCCTACATTTAGACCTTTTGCTCTTTTCAGTTTCTTCATTCTCTGTCTTGGTGCGTGTACGGATTAATTGATGTTACTTGGCGGGAATTGCCAAACACAATTATACATCAATATATATACATATATATCTTTGTTTTGGCTTTGGTTTTGGCTGTTTGACTACTTTGATCAAGTGTTATATTAAGTGTAATATATATACATATATATCTTTGTTTTGGCTTTGGTTTTGGTTTTGGCTGTTTGACTACTTTGATCAAGTGTTATATTAAGTGTAATATATATAGCTTCATGCTGCATAATAGTCTTTTCTAACGAATAGTTATGTAGATGGATAGAGAAAGCTTAGGTTTTGTATTTTTGATAATTTTCTGTTCTAATTCATTAAAATCAAAGCTGTACTCTTTTGCTGTCCATTCATTGATTGACGATTGTACAAAATTGTGAGCGACAAAATATTGTAGTTAAAGTTGAAAATGGAACATCCTTTTTTAATAATGAAGCTTTTTAGAGATGCTCTCCAAACTAAATAATTTCTTCTAAAAATGGACGAATATTTGTATCAAACTTAAAGACACACGCTCTTCAGAGGAAAGCTGTTCTAATATAAGAGTAGTTCAATAAACTGACAAACAAACACAATCTTTAAGAAATTAACCCAATTATTTCATATGCAAAATCTGCAGTCTCACATAAACAGAACTAATACACTTAAGTTCTCTCCCTTTTCCATAGGTTGAAGTAGAATTAGTTTTTCTCTGAGTTTGCCTGCCGTTTCCTTGCTAAGTCTTTGTTACATCCAGAGGTGAAATCAGAGTTTCTACATACGTGCCAACTGCAGTGATCGAGAAGCTCCTACACAACTCTCGTTTAAGATCATAAACCACAGTTTCATGTCTTCTTAGCCTCAATATAACTTGACCATTCTTTGTGTAGCAAAGAGGATCCAATTCAACATAATATAAATAAAGGTAGTTCAATGCCAATGAACTAGGAATCTTGAACAAATAACTCCAACTTTCCTTCACCCCGTATTCCTTCATTGTCCAAACTTCAATGACGTCAATCTTCCTTCTCGAAATAGCCAAGCATCCATCTAATTCCCCCAAACCTAGCATCAAGTATCCATTTGTGTCCGGAATTGGCAACTCTCGAAATTCATTCCAAATTGGATCGAAATAAATGATTACTAAAGAAGAACTCCTATCTTGCACTATCCAATGACAATGTCCGTTTACTACCTGCTTCGAGTAATTCGGAAGTAACTTCTTGTAACACAATATCATGTCTTTCCAGCATTTTTTCTTTAAACTACAGAATTGAACTAAATATTCACCATCCCTATTAGCACACGGAGGTGCGATTACGACCTTGTAGTCATTCGTGGTTGAATCATAAACAAGTCCAGACATTAAGGGGCCTTCATGATGATTCATAAACTTCAAGATATCGTAAGTAAGCACTTTCTGGGAAATCCTAGTTGAGGGATTCCACAATAAAATATCAGTATCGAGACTTACTAGAAGTAAACCATTGCACGAACCTAACACGCGTAATTCCTCCTGCAGATGCATATGGTGATACAGCTTTCCTTCTTCCCATGGTTTGACAAGCGTTTCGATTGAAGTTGCACCTTCATCAACTTCCATAGACTCCGGAACTATTGTTTTCATTCTCCGTATAGCTTCAGCGACAACTCTTGTTCGAGTTGGAGTTGAAGAAAGAGTGAATTCGGAGTCGGAAATCGAAGCACACCAATCCTTGCACACCGATCTGAATCGCAAGATAGATTTAACCGGCAGTTTTGATAGTATTTGCCGAATTAAATCATCAGGCAGCCACTGCAATTCCATTGTATTTTGGAGCAATTCAATTGTAGGAGCTTGAGAGAAGAAGATAAAATTACCCTAATTCAGGATTAGACAGCCTCAATGAAAGGCGTATCGCAAGGATACAAATTTATAATGGAAAGGTAACCCCATATATATATATATATATATGGATGAGTTTTTAATGGTTACTTTCTCTTTTTATTTATTGATGGGTATCGACAGTAATTAATGTACATTGGTGAGGTATCAAATCCTTTAATCTGTTATAGCAGGTTAAGGTGACCTATTCTATTTTTATATTTTTAATTAATCTTTAGGTGGTGTTTGGTTGAGATTTTAAAATCAAGTTTTTAAAATTTTTATCAAAAAGTCAACTTTACTTCACACTTCCCAAATTACTTTACTTTCTCTCTCATAAAATTTTTAAAATACCATAACTTTAAATTCAAAAATCGGAATTAGATAAAAAAAAATATATTTGAAACCTAATCATCGAGATCTATAAAACAAGATGATTGTTACTATTTTTTTAATTTTTTTACGAGTTTTTTTGAATTGGTTAAAAAAAATTTCAACAAAAATTAAATTCACTTTTCAAAACATGTTTTAAAATCTCAACCAAACATGATTACTTAAAGATTTTATTTGCCAAATAAACCTAGGATAACCCAATTTCAAATTAGAATAAGTATTTATGGATGTTTTCGTCATTTCAGGTTTATAATTAATTAATAACATAAGTTTATGAAAAATAACATTTTCAAAATATATTTGACTTTGAATTTTCATCTCTATACAATATGTTTACAAATTATATACAACTCAACTATTTTAATAACACTTTTAATTTAATCATTTTATTATCGTTCGTGACAAATCATATTACAATAAAAACCCAAAAATTAATTTGAAGCATCTCATATAACTTCTGCTACTAGTTTTATTAGTCACTGTTCAACTAAATAATAATTTTAACACAATAACATAAAATAATATTAAAAGAAATGTATTTTTTTAATTTAAAGTATTTCAAACAAACTCAACTTTTAATAATTTGATCAGATACGGAAGTATGCGTACAACTTCCTAAATAACACTTAAAATATATCTTATTTAGTATTAAATAATTAATTATTTGGTTCAATAATTAATGTATTGTGTATGACAAACAAATTTTGTACCATTTTCAAAATTGAGAAGTATATCCACTAATTAAAATTAATTTATAATTGTACTAATTTAGATTACATTTTAATTTAGTTTTCTAATCGAAATCTACTTCCATTTTAATTTATTTTATATTTTCTTTTAAGGTGCATTTGAATAATTGAATTTAGCTTTAAAATTCAAAAATCTAAGATTCAAAAATTACATATTTGAAATACAAGAGTTTAAAATTTTGTATTTACTTAATAGATACAAATAAATTGATTTATAAATCTAAATATTATTTCGCTAAAATTTATATTTAGTTGATTGGTAAGCTATTTTTATTTTTTAAAATATTTTCAATTAACTATGTTATTAATACTTCCACCATTTTCTTTCATATAATAATAATAAAGATTTAAGAATCAAGTATACATATTCTTCTATGTTGACAATCACATTAGACCTATTCCATGTTTATCAATTTTTCAATATACAATCATATAAAGTATTCATGATCATATAATTAATTAGCTAGCAAGACATTTGGTACTGTAATTTATAATACGAATAGTATTTTCTTTCACTAGAATAGTTTGTGAGAAGATAATTATGCAAACAACATACCATAAACCTTTGAGATTTATTTGGTGCTTCAAAAAAAAATATTTTTTATGAAATTATGTGAAATAAATGAGCCTACAAATAATTCTAAAAAAATTCATCAAAATTAAAAAAAAAAATTAAAGGTTTACAATTCTCAAGTATTTTTATTTTTCTTTTTTGCTGTATATAAACTTTTTTTTCTTTTTAAAATTTTAGCATCTTATCATTTGATAATTAATTTGAAATTTATATTTTTTGGAATTAATAAAATATATATATTTAATACTTAAAGCATCTCCAACCGTAGTGTATAATTTTGGTTTGTGTAAAATTTACACGTTTTGTTAAAAAAAAGGTCTCCAGTAGTCTTTTAAAAAACTTTGACATACACTTAAGATTTGTGCAAAAAGGTTGTGTAAAATACAAACCCAATTCACAGAACCATGTCAGATAATCTCGTGTCTATTTTCCCTCATTTCGTTTCTAGAAATAAATGGATTTGAAAAGTAAGGAATAAATATATGATAAGTTCCACTTATGCGTATCTAATTGGTGATTTAATATTTATACAAAAGTCTAAAACAGACTGTTGGAGTATAAAACGAATTCTTTATTTTTTTTGTGTAAATCTCACTTTGACACGTAGGATTTACACAAAATTTATACAAGAGGATTGGAGATGCCCTTATGTTCTTGGTTGACATTTGTGATAAAATTTCGATTACATGTTCAAATTTGAAATCTTTGTTTGAGATGTTTAGTTTGAATTTGAGCTTTTGTTATTTATTTATTTATTATTTTTTATTTTATTTTTTAACAGTTGTTGTCTTTAATAAGGGATAATTTTGAAAATGACTATATTTTATTTATAGTAAATTAAAATTTATTTTGTCATCTATGAAAAAGTTATCTTTGAAATTAATTCTAAAAATAGAATGTCATTTGTTAGAATGAGAGTAATTGATTTGTAATTTAAAAAAAAACTCATATTTTTATTTATTTAATTAAAGTAGATGTACTTATGAATCTAATTTATTTTTTAATATTAAATCATTAATAAAATAATATTTATAAAATTAAATCAATAATATTTATTTGTTAGTTTATCTACACTTATAGATTAATTTATCAAGCAATACTAATTAACTTAACAATGTAGATTAACTGCAAAATATCAATATAAATAAAATAACCCATTTTATATGGCTAAGGAATAGGGATATCCTGTATTGGAATTACAAAATCATGTAATGAATATCTAATTTATGATTCCTTAAAATTAAATAGAAAAAAAATGCCATGTCATCAGGTAACAACAAGTTACCCACTTAACCTTGCATTTAATACTTTGTATTTCTCCAATGTGCATTAATTAGGTTAGCCAACTACACGTTTGATCTCAACCATTGGTTTTTCATCCAATGGTTAATATTACAATAACCATCAATGAGTAAAAAGAGCAGTAACCATTGAAACCTAGCTCACCCATATATATATATATATATTTAAATTTCTGGCTATTTTGATTGGAAAAAATATATTAAATTATGGATATTTTAAATAATTTTTTACAATATTATCTTTTTCAACGGTTTTAGGGTTAGGGTTTAGTGCTTATTGTGCGTGGATTGATTTTAAAATAATTGAATATCGATTAACTTATCACTACGTATTTTGTTCAACGGAAAATATAAATTCTAATATCAGTACGTAATTTAAACACACAATAATAAAAAATCTTTTGTCAACGAGAAAATTGACCAATACTTTATAATACGAAGAAGATTCTATTGTAGAATTAATTAATGATGGATTGGAATTTGAGATAGAACGAGTTATTTCCATAGCAATCAACAAAGACTGCACATTCAATGGTGTGCCCTTTTTTGTTTTGTTTATGAATTTATACTTTGAGATTATATTCTTATTTGAAATATGGAACAAGAACTTAATTCCGCATATGACATTACAGACTGTTGCAGAAATATGAGATATACAAAAATTTCATTGTGAATTTGTGTATTGTTACGATCATGCAATATATGATCCAAGTGACCATCAGTAATGCTCTATTTGGTATCAAATAATGATTGTTAGATCATTTATTATATGGTCAGTAAATTTTTTGTTCCTACTCTTTTGAAACCCCCTCCTTTACATTCTTTCATAATCAAACCGGCCTTAACTATTTTGAGGTTTTTGGCCAAATTTATAAAAGGTACCTTCTTACAAATACATGTATTAATTTTTTTTATAATAATAAAAAAAATAATTTTGTTTTAATGATAAGAGTTTACATGCTACAAAAAAAATACATTACAATAGCAACGAACCCTGCAAAAACCACCAAAAATAAACTAATATATGTTATTGTTTTGAAATCAATGAATGAAATAAAAATATTTATGCCTCCTAATTCTCTTTTATAGTATGAGAAAATTAATATTAAATATGGGAATAAAGAGACAAAAGGTGAAGGGGCCGTTTCTCTAAACACCGTTAAAACTTTGGATAGAGTTTTTTTTTTTCTCTTACAATGTTGTTATAAATTAACTATTTTTTTTAACATATACATATATTAATAAACAATTAAAATATTAGTATCTCTCTTAATTTTTAGACCATGGACGATCTTCCTGCCAGCCCTCCCACAGATGCCAGCTCTGCTTGTGAAATTGATTTAAAATTATAGTTATAAATGAAGCAAACTACTTAAGCTCGACTCATAATTGATTGTAAAAGCTCGTTCGAAGTTTGTTTGTGGCCTCCAGATTGGTCTTTTTGTTTTTAAAGCTTAATCTCTCACTATATCAGCAAGAGTCAAAAAAAGAAGAGGGGGTTGGAAAATTAGAAATAGGGACTCCAAGGGCGGACAAAGCAATTTTGGAGGAGTAAAGGCTCAAATTTTAAAAAGAACACACGCACTAGCAAAAGTAACGACTCCGTAACTAGTTTTATAGTGATTGTATTCAAAATTCCTCGACTAGAAAAAGTTGTAAAACATAATCCAAATCAAATCAATAACTAATTGATCAAAAAAACAAGCTTTAATCGATTCAAAATCACAAACTTTAACATATATATAACATAACTAATCCAAATCAAATCAATAACTAATCGACAATTCAAAATGTACTCGAAGAAAAGTTAAAAAAAAATCTCACTAGAAACAAAAACTATCGACCTAGAAAAATAAGCTTAGAAACAGTCTTTCACTCTTTGACGACAAAATAACACTTTACAAGAAACGAACTTTTGAATGAAGGAAAGTCAATTGCGAAAACTAGTAAACGTAAAACTAAATGAGTGACCTCACACTTTAAAAATAAAACAGGTGGAGCGCACACTACACCTATCCGAAATGAAGGTCTAGGCCTTAATTTTTTCAATTAAGCAAAATTTAATATAAAGAATCAGGCTAAAGTTGAGGGTAGATTGTGCAAATTGGATCGATGCCTGTGTTTATCGTGTTGTGATGAAGTACAACTCATTCTTTAATGTTTGATTCGCCTTTTCATCCTACAAATTTATCTATTATGCCATTACCAAATATTTTATAAAAAATTAATTTTAAGTCCCATATACTTTGACCTTGTAGATATTGGTTCTTGTCTAGTTGCAATGCTATATATCATCTCTCCTAACAAAGGGAAACTACATATCCAAGTTGCTCAATATATCCTTACGCCTTCTTGCTTATGTTGCAACTTGGAGACAATATTGTTAACGACTTATCTAGTATTTTTGTTCCATTCTTGCATTCATATACATGTTTGTATGCTCTTCATTCTTTTCATTTATTAATTGTCTTTTGTTAGAGTATTCACATTAATGGAAAAATTAGTTATATAAAATATATTTATCTTACTTACTTGAGAGTTGAAATAGGAGTGAGAAAGAGAAAGTATGAGAGAGAGGGACTCCTCATGTCAAATAGTTTAGCATGATGAGATCCAACGCTTATTTGCTTGGCATGGGGAGCCCCATACTTATATGTTTGGCACGGTAGGCCTCCAGTCAAATAGTTTGGCGTATGATTGCAAACTTATAATTTAGCTACCAAACTCAACTTTATCATACACATATACTACGAAACAGTGTTTTATTATACTAAACTCAACCTTTGTGTGCTCTTGTAGGATAAATATGTCGTACTTATCCTACCTATACTACCCATTGTAGTATAGGTTAGAATAAATAAACTCTAAACCGCATGCTCTCTTGCATCTACTATAATCTTCTCTTGATTTCTTTGTTAGGAAATATATACCTAGTGGCGGATCTTGTACAAAAGCATAATTTTTGTTATGTAAATGTAATTAACATAAAAACAAAGAACCGAGGAAGCAATGTGTATATAATTGTGACGTTTTGATCTTTCCGTATCTCTTTTTAAGATAGAGCCCCAAACAAGCCAAAAAAATTTAAATATTTTACTTGTAAAAAACCATTGAACTTCCCAATAAGATATAGTATATTATACAAATATAACAAGTAAAACCATTACTACTTCAATTTTAAAAAACCTAGCAGGAGCCCACCACCGGGGCTACTTCCTAGAATTTTTAGCATTTTGAGTCAGGGCACAACGGAAGCGTACTTTTAATTATTCTTTGAATCACTTTGTGGTGTGGTTGTGCATTGTGTACGAAGATGTATAACTACTGAGCTGTACAGAGCTCCTTTAAGATACTTAAGAGAAAGACTATATTTTACAAAGTACTTTTTTGGCTCAGTTTGATTGCAAGCTGGAAAAGGAAAATAAATTGAGTTAGTTTTGGTGAAAAGATGGAAAATAAGTTGAGTGATAGATGTGATATCCTCTTGATTTTTAAGTTTTTCCATGAAGAAATTTTCTTTACTTGATGTTGAGTAAATATTTTCCACCAAAAATATTGAAGGATGGAGGATATATACTCATAAAATGAGTAACATCTCTCACCTTATTTTTTATCTTTTCACACAAACTAACTAAATTTATTTTCCTTTTCAATCTTTGCAATCAAACGAAGCCTTTATTTCTCTTCTTTATTCTTCCTTACATTCATGGATTGCATTAAGATCTTATTTGTAGGAGTACGCGAACACTCTAGACTCTTTCCTATCATTAGTGCTTCACATTTTTCAACAATCGAATTAGATTTTTCTAGTACGTACACATTGAACCTAGACTAATCTAAATTCTTCTAATTACCTTAATATATCAAGAACCACTCTTTAATTAATTGTGAATTACATTTTCCAACGCTACTATCATTTGAAGTTAAAGGACAATGAATCCGCAAAGGATTTTTTGGTGCAGAACGCCAAATCTATCTTTGCTTGGTTTGTTGGTTTTTTCGAATTTTGACACCCACTTTCAGAATTTATTGTTTTAACAAACGATTTTTTTCATAAGAATTTGTTTAATGAGAGAGAAGTACTCGATTTATCATGTTAAATGCATGAAAATTTTGCTCACACTAGTCAGATTGATGTATCATAACATTTGAATGAGTATTATCCATATATATTATAAAAATGTGGTACTCCTGAAGTAAAGAATGATCAAAAGGATTGTTTAATATCACTCAAAATATTATTTGGATTTTCTATTTGTTTGGTATATATGATTTTCATTTTGCTTTTATTTTTCTTTTGTTTCTTCATTTCGATTAAAATATTGAAGGTATTTTTCTTGTTTTGTTGTGTTGTTTTTGCTTGAGAGGTATTTTGTGTTTTTCTTATTGGGAATGAAAAACTATTAAGTTTATAGATGGTTTTGTCATGTTTAACAAAAACACTTTAAACTGCATATATGTTACTCATCAAGTTTACACGAACACAAGCTGTAAGAATTGTATAGTACGTGGCTGTTGCTGCTATTTTACATGCCATATAATGGTACTCTTTTTTTTTTCCTGACAAATCAGGCATTTGGGAAATCTTTATCTAGTGTTAAGTGATCGATAATTGGTTTTAACTATGGCCAAAGTAGCTAAAGTCAAGCCGAACAAATGGTTGTTCTAGCTTGGTTCGTTAGTCATTTCAGCTTACAAATGTGTTTAATCTTCACTTGTTTAGCTCTAGAATTGAGTTCAAACGAGCTTTTAGACGAGTTGAACTCAACTAGCTAGATTTTTAACATAGTTCTACAGTGATTCGGAGCTTATTATGCCAAACTCATTAACATACCAAGCTCCAAATGTGTTTAAGATTGGTTTGTTTGTTTCACCAACAAATTTTAACTCAATGTCATAAGCAGTGGCAGGGTTACCACCCAAGGCCCAAAAATTAAAAGGGACACCAATATTTTATTGGTTTATATGTGTGTGTATATATATTAAAACAACAAAGAAGAAGAAGAAGAAGAAGCAGCAGCAGCAGCAGCTTTTTAATTAATTAATAACACAACTTTTTATGAAAAAAATCTATCCAAAGTTTTAACGCTGTGTAGGGAAATTAAGGGCTTCTTTACCTCTTCTCTCTTTTTTTTCCATATTCAATTTCAATCTTTTCATGCTCCAAGGGAGAATTAAATGGGCACAAATATTTTTCTTTCATTCATATTGATATCAAAACAATAAGAGATCAAGAATTAGTTTATTTTCTAGGTATTTTTGCGGGTCCTTTGCGGTTGTAATGTGCTTTTGTGTCTTGTAAACTCTTATCATTGAAACAAAATTAATTTTTTTATTATAATTTAATATATTTATTTGTAAGAAGTATTTAGTTATTTATTTATTTATTATTATTATTATTATTATTATTATTATTATTATTATTATTATTATTATTATTATTATTATTATTATTATTATTATTATTATTATTATTAAGAAGTATTTACTTTTGTAATATATGTATTCCCAAACCAATCCAAATTATCTTAAATAAAACATATATATATATATATAATTGCTGCACTCTCAACCTCAAAAATATATAACAAATCCGCTTATATAATACTCATTGCTCTTAGTTGTAACCCACTAATCCCAGGGGGTTGGCCTAGCGGGGGTGGACCTAGATATGTGGCGTAACGAGGGAGTGGGGGGACATGGATTTGTGGTGAAGTGCATGTCGCAGGTTCAATTCCTTACGACAGCATAATCCTTTAGGGCTAGCCATCACCCATTGTGCCATGAGGGACTGAGTGTCTTTTAGGGTCAGCCATCACCCACTGTGCCGAGAGAGACAACATAATCCTTTAGGGGCAGCCATCTCCCATTACCCACTGTGCCAAGCGAGACAGCATAATCCTTTAGGGCCATCCATCACCCATTGTGCCATGAGGGACTGAGCGCCTGCCGGTGTACACGGTGGCCAACCACGACAAGTAGAGGATTAGTCCCAATCCCAATGTGCTGTGGGGATACCATTGTGCATGATGGACTGAGCACCTACCGATCAACCGGTGGGGTTTCTGCTACTATGGTACACGGTGGCTAGCCATGGCAAGTAAAGGATTAGTCCCAATCCCATGGCCAAAAAAAAATATGGTTTCTACTCCTGTACGTGGTACACGGTGGCAAGTAGAGGATTAATCTCAATCCTAATGTGGTGTGGAGATACCTCTGTGACAAATGGCAAAAACAAAAATATATTATAACCCACAACTTTCCTTTGATTTACTTTCATTAAAACTTCATTATCCTTCGAAATACCCAAAACCCTCACCTAATGGCGATCATAACGAAGATTTATTATCTGTAGTTGCAAAAACCTAAACAAATTAGCCCAAGATTTCTCGAACCCATAATTCTTCATCACCCATATTTCAATATGATATTCTTTATAACTGAACGAAGCCAAAGATAAGCATCCATCCAATTCCCACAAGCCAACAATCAAACTTCGTTTTTTAACCCTTTGCTCGGATTTTGCGCAAGGCATTGGCAGCTCACTAAATTTCTCTTTCACCACATCAAAACAAATGATATGATTGAAAAAATAATTGATATTTTTATCATCGAAAAGTTTGATTGTACATCTCCACCAACCTATGCAGGTATTCATTCACTATAAGCCCCCCATTCACGAATGGCTCAAGGGGCATTCACTTCTTTCCAACATTTTCTCTTGAAACTACCAACTTTTAATTACTAGGTTTGGTCATTTTGAAAAAATGAATTTACCCGTACTAGCAATTATGACCTTGTAATCATCAGTGGCCGGATCATAGCAAAGCCTAGACATTATGTAATTCAAAAATGAGCAATCACTCTTGAGCACTTGTTTACATTCATAAGTTGATGCTTTATACGAGAAAACGTTCTGACCTTGACATACAATCATAACATTGTTACATGAACCTAAAAGCTTAACCTAAAAATCGAGTGATTCATTTATCATAGGTGTACTTAGTGTTTCCACAAAACCTTAACTGTTTATGGACAGAAAGTTGTAAGGGTACTATGAGGATTGTGATGTTGCGAAAAAAAGAAGGATTATTTGTGTTTAAGATGGAACTGGATGAATGAATTTGGGATCATTAGAGATTAAATTATACCAAAGCTTGCACACATACCTGGATTTCAAAAGTGAATGTAGGGGTAGCCTTGAGAGTATATTAATAACTATGTCACTAGGTATATTAGAAGACATTGTTGATATTTTTCTGTTTGCGAAAGCTAGCTAGGGCTTGGTATGTATCATAAGGGAGATTCAATAATGTAGTACCCTACTAGGGTTTCCCAGTGTACTTGTAAATATAAACAGATCATAAACTATAGGGGTGATTTTAAATCAATCCACAAGATATGGAAGTTTATCTACATTTAAGTTATCTACATTTTTCTAATGGTCTCCAAATCGGTAATAGTATAATAATTTCTTCAATTGCCCCAAAATACGATGGAATATGGAACAAAAAACAAATACAATGGAATCATAGTGGCTGCCGACCGATATAATTTAGCAAATCCTAATAGAACTGGCAGTTAAATCTCTCTTTCGATTCAGTTCAGTGTGCAATGCCAGGATTGGTGTGCTTCAATTTTTGACCCCGAATTCACTCTTTCTTCAGAGTTGTTGCTGAATGTAAACTACAGGACATACGAGGTGTACATACGACAGTGCTGGATTCTATAGACATTGATAAAGGAGAAATTTAATTGAAAGGCTTTTCAAACCATAGGAAGAAAAAAACCACCATGACCATTGACTAGCATCAGCAGCAATTACGTATATTAAGTTCATGCAATGGTTTGTTTCTACTAAGTCTCTATACTGATATTTTATTGTGGAATTCCCCTAGTAGGGTTTGCCAATGATGACTTGGAGTGTATGCGTCACTTTTGACTTCATGTTTGCATTTGTTTATGATTTAATGACGGGTGAAAAGGCCCCGTCGACTGAACTGCAGCCGTATGCCGAATCACCAAAGACCGTGAGCGCTTGGAGGTACGGCTACTACTCCTCCGAGACTCTGTCCGAGCACGAGAGGAAGACAGAGGGTCATTCACCCGAAGAGACACGTCGATCGCCTTCTGATAGTCATGCATATACGCCGTGGGGTCCCGACCGACGAACTGGAGAAGGTTCCAGTTGTAGAGATACTGGGCATAGAGAGCTCTCAGATCTGCTACACGAACACTCACGCGCTGTCAAAAAAAGACATAAAAGAGGGAATTAGCATATTTTAAGATAAACAAATATGAAAGAACGGCAGAGAACATAAATGAAAGGACGTACCTTGTCACCTACGCGACCGTCCAGGTAGTCAAAAGTATCCTCGGGCAAGGGGTACTCAGGGACGGTATAGCGACGAAGACCAGTGCCAACATAGGTGATATCCCGAGGAAGTGATGGGATGTCAATCAAAGGAACGAATGGACCCGCCGGTACCGCCACAGAAGTAGACCCACCCTCCTCGCGGATCGGGAACAGGGGAGGCCGAGAAGAAGAGCCACCGAGACCAAGAGATCGGGGCGGAGGGCCCATGGCAGCCGATAAAAGAGAGGTCAACGTGGCATAAGTGCAAATACCCACAGGATCTGCAATGCCGTCGTTTTTAGAGGCGGGACCCCACTAAAAGGAGTAGTCGTCGTAGCAGGAGGGGTCCGCCCAAACTGCTCATAGTCAGCCTCGAAGTCCTCAGGCTCCCAGGACCGCTCAAAAAATCATGCTCCCCCCGCAGCAGCCTCAACCGCATCAAATATAACCCCCGAAGATACCGAAGGACTAGTAGGAAACATGAAACCCTCAGCACCGGCACGCTGCTCCTCCATGGGTATCGTCTGAGGTGGCTGCTCTAGAGCCGCCGTCGTCTCACCTCCCTCACCCCCTGATCTATTGCCACCCTCGGCAGCGACAAGAACGTCCCTCTCCTCCTCGGGGTCCTCGTCATCAGAATCCGGAGTATTGTCCCTCTGATCGGAGACATGTGGCAGATTACCAAGGACCGTCCTGGACAAATGGGTCTATCCTTGTATGCAGTTGGGATCGCCTCCCAACGCTCGGTACCTCTAGTAGAAGACCCGCCCTCGAGTCCCCTTTCGCTCCCTCATCAAATAACGGGCAACAAAGGGAGTGTAGTCGCCTTCCTCGGTAAACGTCTGAAAACTAAGCCCGTCCACCAGAGCCTGCACTATCACCGAGTCGATCTCGCCCGTCCGCCTCATCAGAACTGGCGGGAATAAAGGAACTCAAGGCCACTGGGCCGGTGTGTGCAGGCGGATGACCCTCTCGCCCAAATAAAAGTGAAGGTCGTACTCATCCCTGATAAGCCACCTGGTCCTCGAGGCAGTCAAAGTACGGCCATATCCAAAATGAAGACCTAGATCGCCCCAAGGGGCCCACTCAATCTGAAAAAAGAACAAATTTCATTTAGTTATTTCTATTTTTCTATTTTATTATTTAAAAGAAAGAATACTAAAATACTTACATGCTCATCCAACAGTTCATGGACGGCAGCAGCTCCAGTCTCCTAGGTCCGATAGACATAAGGAGCCCTGTAGTTTCCCGTAATGAATCAGCGGAGAAGGAGAAAGTGATCCTTATTCTCAACGAGGAGATCCACCTGGGCACGACCCAGACATGTATAAGCCACGAACCAACTCTGAAAAGAGAAAGAAGACAAGAATATCAGCAACAATCATTAGATAATATGTAAAAACTAAAACAAAGATAAAAGGACATAAATTTATACCTGCCACAGCAAGGAGAAGCCCTTGAGGTTCAGGGCTAAGTAGCGAGAAACTTGGTCCATAGCATCATATAAGACGGCCAGAATGAAGCCCCTCAATCATAGTCAAACATGATGCTGAAGTCTCAGAGATAAGGAAACCACTAAAGATGAGCCGTGTCCCCCCCATGGGCCTCGAACAAATCATGGAGCGTCAGTAAGAGAAGGACACGAGCATACTAAGGCGCCTCCTGTTGGATCATCGGCGCTCCTAAAGCGACTAGCTGGGCTCTCTCTGTGGCCAGACGCATAACCAAAATTGCCCGGGGAATAGTATCACCAGAACTCTACCGCTCAGGAAACCATCCAAGTGTGCCCACGATACCCTCTGCAGTCAGACGCAAGGGGACGTCAATTTGGATAAGGACCCCCGAAGGAATCCCGGTCAGAGCAAACAAATCTAGGGGGTCATCGTCATCTCTCCCCAGCTCCAATGAAAAGTGTGAGTGGTGTCCCACTAGTGAGAGGCCAACGCTGACACCAATACCGCTGCCCTAAATACCCGCTCTGACAGGGCGTCAAAAAGAGGACCAAAAGGAGTCGCAAGGAGTAACTCTTGGACAGGGGCCGGTGCTTGTCGCCACTCTAAAGAAATAGTGTTAGGGGAACTCCAACCTCAGCCAACCCACTACAGATAACAAAACGAAGATGTATATATAAATACAAGATTATGAGGGTACTTTAGTGTAATTATAAGAGTTATAGGGTTATAAGGGTAAATTATGTAATTTTCCAAACTTGAGGGTACTTTGGTGTAATTATGAGAGTTATAGGGTTGCAGGGGTAAATTATGTAATTTTCTAAAATTGAGGGTACTTTGGTGTAATTATGAGAGTTATGGGATTATAGGGGTAAATTATGTAATTTTCTAAAACTGAGGGTACTTTGGTGTAATTATGAGAGTTATGGGGTTATAAGGGTAAATTATGTAATTTTCCAAAATTGAGGGTACTTTGGTATAATTATGAGAGTTATAGGGTTATAAGGGTAAATTATGTAATTTTCCAAAACCTGAGGGCACTTTGGTATAATTATGAGAGTTATGGGTTATAAGGGTAAATTATGTAATTTTCCAAACATGAGGGTACTTTGATGTAATTATGAGAGTTATAGGGTTATAGGGATAAATTATGTAATTTTCCAAACCTGAGGGTACTTTGGTGTAATTATGAGAATTAATAAGGTTATAGGGGTAAATTATGTAATTTTCCAAAACTGAGGGTACTTTGGTGTAATTATGAGAGTTATAGGGTTATAAGGGTAAATGATGTAATTTTCCAAAGCTGAGGATACTTTGGTGTAATTATGAGAGTTATAGGGTCATAGGGGTAAAATTATGTAATTTTCCAAAACCTGAGGGCACTTTGGTATAATTATGAGAGTTATGGGTTACAAGGGTAAATTATGTAATTTTCCAAACCTGAGGGTACTTTGCTGTAATTATGACAGTTATAGGGTTATAGGGGTAAATTATGTAATTTTCCAAAATTGAGGGTACTTTGGTGTAATTGTGAGAGTTATGGGGTTATAAGGGTAAATTACGTAATTTTCCAAACTTGAGGGTACTTTGGTGTAAATTATGAGAGTTATAGGGTTATAAGGATAAGTTATGTAATTTCCTAAAGGTGTCGCAAGTAAAGTATGTGTTCTCTAAATCGGATACTATGTTTAGGCTAGCATGTATACTAACATGGGAATTGTTTAAAACATGCAAGACAGAAAACGACAAAGATAGATAAACAGATATAAATACATAAAAGGAAGGATTTTTCAAAAAGAAAACATATCAGAGACCGTCGACGAATCTCATGAGAAACAGGCTCCATCAAGAGCCAAGGAACATCCGGGACTGGAACAGCCCGGGTAACGTCTCGGTAGACCACCGCCCGACCGCTGTCCACCCCATCCTCGCCGTACCAATCGAGATTCGCCCAATCATCATGGTGAGGGCTGCAGCAAAGAACTCACTGGGCGTCAGTGAAAGTGACCTCCTCCTGGTCACCCTCAAGGCGATCTGGCTGCGCAGGATCCATCAGAATATGGGTGAAGCGATAGAAAAGTCAGAAAAGTAGAGAAAACGACAGAGCTTCCGCGCTAGAGAGAAGAGAGAAAGAGAGCTAGAGAGAGAAAAAGAAATGAGAGAATGAGGTGGAATGAGCTCAGCAGAGGGGTTATATAGTGGGCCAGTTTGTCGCGCGACAAGTGCCCAATTTGTCGCGCGACAAACTCTCCTCGACCGAAGTGTCGCGCGGCATCTTGTCCCTTCCCCTGGTTTTTTTACCTTTGTCTCATGTTTTCGCCTGTAGGAATGCTTCAAAGAAATAGTTTTCGAAGCCTTTCTCTATACCACACACTTGTGATAAAAAATCCGAGAAAAAGGCTTCCAAGTCATCTTTCCGAAAAAGCGAGAACAAAATACATCAGTTAAAGGAATCTCTGATCTCCCAAAAAGGACCAAGACCATCAATTAGAAAAAGAAAAATATCAAAATAAGGAGGGAATAGGAAAAATTGAAAAAGTAGAAAAGAGAAAGAACCCGCATAAGGGCCCAGAGCGAGCGAGAGAAACAGAAATGCAGAGTGACAGGGAGAGTCACACCAAAAGTGACAGCTAGGCCAAAACCGGCTCAGGGCTTCGTTTTGGGTGAGTAAGGCTCCTGATCACGACAAAGGGATAAAAAAGACTCTTGATCTAAAACAGAGAAGGCCGGAAAAAATCTTTCCCAAAAGAGGGAGAAATAAGGGCATCGAAAAAACAGAAAACGATGTGTGCCCACCAAAAAGTGAAAACTAAAAAGACCAGAGATCGGAGATTGACCTTTCACGAAAATTTTCTTTTCAGCACGATATAGAAGAGATGACTTGGAAAAACTTCGAATCATCACTCCACGAAGAGCAGAAGAAATCAGAAAACTGCCTTCTGAGAGAAGTATCCTCGCTCGAGGAAAACATAAGAGTAAAAATTCAGAAAAAAAATACGGGGAAGAAGGACATCTGGATAAAGTTTAAACTCTCGAGAAGCTCTTTTCACTATCGCAAAATTTCTCTCTCTCACTCTAGCAGTCTAAGAGAGACAACCAAATTTACAGAAACACAAACCTCGAACACAAGCCCTCGTTAGAGGCAAAAGTACTCACAAGAAGCCCTCCCAGAGGCAATTTTATTTCTTTTTACAGATCAAAGCCCTCCCAGAGAGGCAAAGTATAGCCATGGTAGTCCTCTCACATGAGACGAGAAGATCAAAAGCCCTCCCAGAGAGGCAAAATGTAGAAATGGTAGTCCACCCACATGAGGCGAGAAGATCAAAAGCCCTCCTAGAGAGGCAAAGTGTAGCAATGGTAGTCCTCCCACATGAGGCAAGAAGATCAAAAGTCCTCCCAGAGAAGCAAAAGTGTAGCAGTGGTAGTCGTCCCACATGAGGCAAGAAGATCAAAAGCCCTCCCAGAGAAGCAAAAGTGTAGCAGTGGTAGTCCTCTCACATGAGGCGAGAAGATCAAAAGCCCTCCCGGAGAGACAAAGTGTAGCAATGGTAATCCTCCCATCTGAGGCAATTGGAGCAAATTAAAAATCCCTCGAAAGAGGAAAAGAGGTAACAAAAGCCCTCTCTAGAGGTAAAACCAAACACAAAGCCCTCTCTGGAGACACTCACGAACACTTTTTGCATGAAGCACACTTCCTTAGAATTCTTGCGGGAGCCATGAACCACGGTCTCTTCCAGTCGCCTCAATTCCTTGCAAGCAAGGAGTTTGAGTCGAGAGGGTCTGTAAACACCCCGATTCGTGACCCCCGCAAGAACCCTGACGATCATCGAGAAGTACAGTTCTTAGGGCCCGGGACCCACCCGAGCACCTAAAACTGCTCCAATTTATTGGCCAACAAACCTATTTTTAAGGGGGATTATCGTGCGACAGATCCAAATGTCGCGCGACAATCTTCCTTATGTCGCACGACAGACCCCTCTGACCCAGACCAACCACTTCCTGACAAATCAGTCTGTCAGAAGGGTCACCTCAGCCGTTTGTCGCGCGACACTCGCCCTTTCTGGGAAAATATCGCGCGACAATCCCTCCTCACCACTATAAATAGGCCAACACCCCCAAGGGTTTAAGGCAGCAACTTGGAATCCAAGAATTATGAGTTTTGATCTGATATTCTGTTCTTTAATCAAGTATTTTCTACTATTATCTTATTTCTGAAGTATTACCGAATCTATTCTCGACACTCGACGTGTCTCGGATCTGGAATCGAATTCTCAAAAATATCTGAAGAAAGGGAAAATAGTTATCGCCGAAAATCTCTCTGCCGTACTATATTTTCTTTCTTATTTATTATTCTCGTCAGGAAGGTATAGAAAGTCTCTTATAGTATTTAAAATTAGATATATGTGTGCTTGTTTTACTTCTATTGTTCTATCCATGTTTTATTTGAATAAACTTATTGCCAAGTTATAAATAGTCTATTGTTTTTTAAGCAAAAGCCCTGATAAAAAACCATTTACAAAAATAGAAGAATAAGTACATTATCATCCGGACAAAATTCTGTTTTCAAAACCCGGATCGATAAAACTTACTTAGGAATTGAAATTCAACATATCATGTCTCTTTTTATAGACTGCAACGTGTCTGATAAAACTCCCTTAAAAAAGTTCTAATTCCATATTAAAATAGTCCCGACATAAGATCCAAACTCTTTCAAAGTAATCAAAACACGAGAAAACCGTCATTATCTGAGGAAGTAATACGGGAAACTCTCTCTTAAATAAAAGGTTTTTGTCATTTGTATCTTACCTTTTTTCAAATAAAACGTCGAATCTCGGAACACAAATGTTTTCCTCCCTTTCCCCGTTTTCCCCAAAAATTAGAGTTTTTCATTCGGGAAGTAGTAGACTGTCAGTAAAAGCATCCAAGTTTTTCAACAAAGAATAAACATATAAAAGACCACTAGAGACCGAAAGGGCAGAACGGGTGCTTAACACCTTCCCAATTCGTAATATAGTTTCCGAATCTTATAGAAATCCTAGTTTTGTAGACAAACGTGTAAAGAAAGGCTTGTCTATAGCCTCTCCTCTTATGCAACCTTTTTTGTCCGTTTTCTCGTAAAACGTACTGGCGGTTCTGAATGAACCCTCTTATGTCTAGAAATAAGATAGAGGGACGCACGGTATGAATTATCAACACCGAAAGAAGCAAATGGAACGACATAATCCGTTCTGACGTTTCAGAAGCCCAAGAACGGGATCGAGACCTGAGGGTCGCATTTGCGGATTCTCACACTAGTGTTCGCCATCAGCTTTGGTCTTTTCGATCATTTGAAGAATTTAATTTTTTTTCATAGTTTTATTTTGTTTCCAGTTTTTCCCGTATGTTAATTGTAAGAGAACAAAATACATAATAATAATAATAATAAATAAATAAATCAAAACAAATATGATTACTAGACTGTTGTTGTACCTTTACATATTGTAAATTAATTTGGCACACTTTTACCCTTGTGATCTCTCTTTTTTTGACTTGGATAGATATACAAGAAAATACGTACAACTCCATATTACGATCGAACATATACGAATATTATATATAAAAAAGATTTTATTATAATATGTATATATTATTTGAATTAAGTGTATCATATCCCCACCTCATGACATATTATTAGTAACAAAACCATATGCTCGTACCAATATTACGAACCAAAGCATTTTGCTAATTAGGTCAAATTGGCTCCATTCATCATATATAATTTCAAAACGCAAGTAGCTTGGTTTACATTCCACCATTAATTGTACCATGGGATTCTTAAATAGTTAAATCTAAATATCCATATATAAATGTTTATGATATATATTCTCACCAAAGTTTATTATGAGTATAAGTCAAACCTAGCAACATACACAAGAACTAGATTAGTGAAACCAAAATATGACTTCTCATATGGGCATATGTAAATACTAGCCACCCTCTACACGCAATATCGTAATGTGTGTACAACATGTATGTATATAACTTGAACAAAATGATAAATGGTCCATTAGTTAAGCATGAGTTTATATTATTTAGAGTTAATTGCACTTTGCTCCCTTGAACTATTGACCTAGTTGCACTTTACCATATGAATTATTAATTTCACCAATTTTTATCACAAACTATTGATTTTGTTGCACTTTGCCTCAAATCAATGACGGGGTTAAAAAACTAACGGAAATAAAGGGCAAAATTGGAAATCCACTGTCATCTTTCACCTCCTTCTCTTTCCGTCAACCTTTTCCAGTGACTCATATCTCAATTAATCAAAGACAAATTGAAAGTGCAAGAATTGTAGAGTGAAACTCACCTTACTTTCTCTTTCTGTCTATCTATCTATCTATGGAATCTCCATTTATTCTTTCTCTGTTTTTTTTTATCTCTAAATTTTTGGGTTTTCAAGAGATTTACCGGTGGAGGTGGTACAACGCCGGTGCAACGGCGTTAGTGGAGAGAGAAAGATTGATGGAAATCTAATTCGATTAAGATCAGTATATATATACTCGAATGTGATTTTTGTTTACCCATTAGTGACACAAGAATCAGAGGAGGGGGAATGAGTGAAGGATGAAAGGGAGGAGGAATTACGGTTTTGTGGAAGATAGAGAAGATGTCGAAGGAGGAAGTGGAGAAAAGGAAGGGGAGGTCACTGATGGGTCTAGCGGAGGAGGTGTAGGAGATTTGGAGGAACAGGGTTGGGTGGGGTCTTATTCAGAGGTAGTGGTGGTGGTGTAGGTGAAGGTGGGTTTGTTGATTGGGGAAGGGTAGGGTTTGAAGAGGAGGGGGGGTTCGGAGGTTTTTTCTATACTGCCATTGAAGAGGGGAAAGGGGTGAAAGAGAAGGAGGTAAAAGATGACAATGGATTTCCAATTTTGACATTTATTTTCGTCGGCTTTTTAACCCCATCCGTGATTTGAGGCAAAGTGCAACAAAATCAATAGTTCGTGGTAAAATTTGGTGAAATTAATAATTTATATGGTAAAGTGCAAGTAGGTCAATAGTTTAGAGGGGGCAAAGTGCAATTAACTCTATTATTTAATGGCAAGAGTTCAAATTTTTTTGCAAGCAATTTGTATATAAACGAAAGAGAGTTGCAAGGATAAAATTAAGAGACACTTCAAAAATATTCTTCAATATGTGGACTATGTTGAAGAATGGAAATGAATCTCACAATGTGACCTGTACCGAAAAGGATAGTATAACTCTAAATTTGATAAAGAATGAGTATATATAGTTCATTTTAAAATGTACATTTTAGATCTCAAGTCCTTGATAGAGGGAATCTAAAAGAAGTGTACCCTTCTAGTTAAAGATAATTTAAGGGTGGTGATGTTGGCACCCCCAAAATCTCTTGAAAACACTCCCACTTTAATTCGGTCATTCGCAACCGAATAACGTATACGTTATTCGGTTGCGAATGACCGAATTAAAGCTTGCAAAAATTTGAAAAAACTTGAAAATGCCTTACTCGGTTGTCGAGAACCGAGTATAAAATTTGAAAAAACTTGAAAATGCCTTATTCGGTTGTCAAGAACCGAATATATAGACTTATATTCGGTCCTCAACAACCGAATAATAGACACTTTACTCGGTTGCGAATGACCGAATTAAAGTGGGAGTGTTACCAAGTGTTTTTGGGGGTGCCAACATCACCACCCTAATTTAATCTGATATGTTTAATATTACAAATTATAACTTTACATCTAAAGTGACACCTTAGAGTAGCTTGGTTTGTTAATATCACGTTTTTTTTTTTTTGTAGAAGTACAAGAATTTTAACTCTTCCAAAAAATACTCATAAAAGAGAAATAGGAAATAAGTATTAAAATGGTGCATATTTCTATGAATATTGCCTGTAGGGTTTTATATATCACAACATTTGGATGAGTATCACCCCTATATACTACAACTAGTAAGTTTGGAATCAATTCAATGATGAAAAGAACATTAAACTATTATTAATGTCAATATTATTAATTTTAGTCCGTTGGCTTAAGTAATTAATAAAATATTGGAGGAAACTAAAAGATAGTTTTTTTATTGCTTTAAAAGGCCATATAACATCGTTAAGACATTGTAGAATTTAAATGTATTTTATCACTAGCCCAATAATAGTATTTTAAAAATCTTGTAGTTTTTCTTAACGGGTTAATTTAGGAATGTTCATAAAATATTATAAAACTTACAGATTTGACTATTGTGAGAATCAATAGTTTTTCGTAGATTGAAGATATTCTATGGGAGAGTTTTGCCAGAGATATCTGACAGAAGTTAGCTTGATAGATTAACTTTTAATTAAAAAAAATGTATTTATAAAATAACAATTTTGTTCCCACTTTTGATTAAAAAAACATGATATATTACATTTTAACCTATCTAAAATTATGACTTTCATGGTGAGTAGATTAGTTCCCAATTCGATGAAAAATTCAAGGATGATGTAGATGAACTAAAGATTTATATATATAATAGGGTATGCCCGTGCCATCCGGCACGGTAAATTAAATAAGAACTAATAATAAGATAAAAAGGAGTAACGTGTGATGAATCTAAATCGACAAACTTATATTCAATATATCTTCATGCTAGAACAACTAAAAGTAAATTGGATTGGACCGACTTGTTTTTAATTTTTAAAGAATCGTTTAATCATATTTTCTTATCTTTTTTTGATCTCGGCAAAATAAGTTTTTAACAAATTAAACTCAAGGGCATATGTGAAAATAATTCAATCACTGTAGACACCCCGATCCGTGACCCCCGCAAGAACCCTAACGACATTCGAGAACTGCTATTTCTGGAGTCCGGGACACACCCGAACACCCGAAACTGCCCCGGGAGCGTTTGTTGGCCAAATAAACCTGTTTTTAAGGGAAATGTCGCACGACATTCAAGATTGTCGCGCGACATTCAAGTATGTCGCACGACAAATGCCTTTTTGGGGGACATGTCGCGCGACAAATGCCCCACCATATCATCATTAAAGTAATTTGTCGCACGACAGTCAAGTATGTCGCGCGACAGTCAAGTATGTCGCGCGACATACACACATTGTCGCGCGACAAACCACTTTATGGGAACATGTCGCGCGACAAACCACTTTTCCAGCACTATAAATAGGCCAACACCTCCCAAGGATTAAGGACACTAACAAAAAACAGCAAAATAGCAACTTAGAAGAAGAATTGCGGGCTTATGATATGATTTTCTAGTCTTTCGTCAAGCATTCTTGAGTATCGTCTTATTTCTGAAGAATTATCGAATCTATTCTCGACACTCGACGTGTCCTGTCTCTGGAATCGAATTCTCGGAAATATCTGAAGAAGGAGAAGATTATTATCGCCGGAGATCTCTCTGCCATATTATATTATCTTTCTTATTATTATTCTCGTCGGGAAGGTAACGAAAGTCTCTTATAGTAATTAAATAAGATATTGATATTTGTATATTAGTTTTATTGTAGACTTTTAAAACTCAATTTTTCTAACACGTCCTGGTAAGCGAAGTGGCAACATGGTTGTGTTAGATTCCTAACGCGTTCGAAAATCAGGTTTATCTTTGTACTTGTTTTATTTCTGTTGTTTTGTCCACGTTTTATTTGAATAAACTTATTGCCAAGTTATAAATAGTCTACCGCCTTCAAAACAAAAGACCCCGATAAAACCATTTGCAAAACCAGAAGAGTAAGTAGATTATCGTCCGGATAAAAACCCGGATTGATAAGACTTATCTAGGAACTAAAATCAACATATCCCGTCTCTTCTATAGACTGCGACGTGTCTGATAAAACTCTCCTCAAAGAGTTCTAGTTCCATATTAAATCAGTCCCGATATAAATCCGAACTTTTACGAAAGTAATCACAACACGAGAAAACCGTCATTATCTGAGAAAATAATACGGGATACTCTTTCAAAATAAAAGGTTTTGTCATTTGTATTGACATCTTTCAATAATAAAAATATCGGATCTCGGAACACAAAGGCTTTTTATACACTTTCTCGCTTTCCCTAAAAATTAGGGTTTTTATTCGAGAAGTAGTAGACTATCAATAAAAGCATCCAAGTTCTTCAACATAAAATAAACATATAAGTCCACTAGAGACCAAAAGGGCGGAATGGGTGCTTAACACCTTCCCAAACCGTAATATAGTTCACGAACCCTATAGAATCCTGGTTTCGTAGACAAAACGTGTAAAGATAGGCTTATCTGTAGCCTCTTCTCTTACACGACCCCTTTTTGTCCGTTTTCTCGTAAAACGTACTGGCGACTCTGAATGAACCCTCTTGTACCTAGAAACAGGATAGAGGGACACCCGATATGAATTATCAAAACACTCCAAGCAAATGAAACGACGGGATCCTTTTCGACGTTTCAGACGCCCAACGAACGGGGACGAGACCCGGGGGTCGCATTTGCGAATTCTCACAATCACATCTATTGGTATAATTTGAAAATAGTTCAAAAATTTAACTAATATATTGTGAACACTCCTAAAAACAACATTCTAAGATGCAAAATAAGTTTTTAACTAATTAAACTCAAGGCCATATGTGAAAAAAATTCAATCACGTCTAGTATGATTTTAAAATAGTTCAAAAATTTAACTGATATATTGTGAACACTCCTAAAAATGACATACTAAGATGATCAATAATGTACGAATACATAAAGTACGTTCTTAAATGTTATTCAATAATTTTTATTATTATTATTTTTTACATAATTCTATAGTCATGATAGATCTCGTTTAATTGATCTTGATTAGTAAATTTTCAATTTTTTATTTTAAGTTATGACATTTTTAATGTAGAAAAAATGATTGATATGTGAGAGTTTATTGTTTGTATATTATTGGTGTTAAATGTTACTCAACAATTTTTCTTATTTGTTTTTTACATAATTCTATAGTCATGATGGATCTTGTTTAATTGATTTTGATTAGTAGATTTAAATATTATTTTTTATGAAATTTCTTGATTAGTATATTTTAAATATTAAATTTTTTTTTATTTTAAGATGAATCTTGTTTAATTGATCTTGGTTATTATATTTAAATATTAAATTTTTTATTAAATTTCTTGATTAGTAGAGTTTAAATATTAAATATTAATTTTTTTATTTTCAGTTATGGCATTTTTAATGTAAAAATATTTATTGGTGTGTGAGAGTTTACTTTTTGTATATTATTGATGTTAAATGTTACTTAATAATTTTTATTTTTTTTTGCATAATTCTATAGTCATGATGGATCTTGTTTAATTGATCTTGATTTGTAGATTTTAAATATTAAATTTTTATTAAATTTTGAATTTTTTATTTTAAGTTATGGCATTTTTAATATAGAAAAAATTATTAGTGTGTGAGAATTTATTGTGTGTATATTATTAGTGTGAGTGTTTTAACTTTGATGTGATGTGACATCTTGATGTGTGTATAAAACTCATTCAATGGTGTAGAGTTAATGCACACCATAACATGTATATTTTTAACCATTAAATTTTTATACTTTTTGAAAATAAATTTGGTCAAACTTGATATTTTATAATATAAATGTGTGCGCACATGTTTATGACTGTTGAAACTTTAGATTTTTAAATCATCCACTTTCACGTTGCTTTTTTTTATGAAATTTGGTGGAGTTGATTTATCCTACATATCTTCTCCACTAAATTTCATCAAAAAATTCATTCATTTATCTGGAAACATATTATATTATATTAAGATAAAAGTGCACCCTCATCAATACCATTAGAAACATACTTTTTCTAGACTTGTCCATTAAAAGCATTTTATGCAATATATGTTTTATACCATTGTTCTCGTCTCTCGAAGTAATAGGTTTAAAGAACTCCAATAATTACATCTAAAAAACGAAACTTTATTTTTTTTATTTTTATTTTTATTTTCAAAATGACACTCATTTTTCCCTCTTCAAACCAAAGATCTTAACAACAATAATGCCTAAGCCAGACAATTAATTAGGATGAAAATATGGAAGGCCAACAAATTTAGATTAGTTGTCGAAAAAAAAAATTAGCAATCTAGATTCTGTTTTCGTTATCATGTCCATTATGGATGTGAAAGAGGTGCGCAAATCTACTTCTTCCGATTATAAGTAAGACGTACGGAAAAATATAAATAGTTAACACATAATTTTAAGTTTTTTTTTTCTTTGTTTTATGTAAATCCATGGTTCAGCCCTGGTACAACTTGGACCATTAAGTGGATATAAAAATTTTAAGTTTCTTTCTTAGTTGGCTAGTTGTTGCGCATATATTCTTTTCTTTTTTGGGTATTTTTAATTGCAAAATATATTTTTCTTTTAACAAAGATTTTTTTTCTTAAGAAATAATTATTTGAAAGGCATGATATTTCATATGAAAGTTGTGCCGGATATATCACAACATTTTGATGAACATTAGTCATATATATATATATATAAGAATAACTTAGTTTGTTTTCAACAACGATGAAAATGATTGTTTATTAGTATTTAAAATTATTTAAGCTTTTTTTTATTGTTTTATATGATTTTCGTTCTGCTTTTACATTTCATTCCGTTGTGTAATTGTACATGCACAAAAAAACAAACATGAAATATTGGAGCAAGCTAAGAAAATCAAGCATAGTATAAACATCTTTTGATTATAGCTGGAGTTATTTTATAATAATTAATTTTTATTATTAAATATGAAGCAAAAAAAAGATGTAAAGCTACTGCTCAACCATTACACATAACGATAAATAGTAATGGAAAATCTAGTAGAGGTATTAATTACTAGATACAATCTTGTTCTAAATTTTTACCAAACACATTTTTTAATTTGTTCTACATTTTTATAAATTACATATTTTATTTTAAACGAGAATTAAAATAAGAAGCGTTACTTTTTTTATTTTTTTTTTACAAATGGTAAGTATTTAACTTTAAAATATGCATCCTTACTTTTCTTTAAACTTTTTTACTTGAAGTTATAATGTTACGCCATATATAATACTTATCAAAGTATAGTCAACAGCGGAAACAAACTCAAAACAAAGATATATATATATATATATATATTCAATCCCATTCTCTTAAGAACCTTCATTAAATTAATTAACTTAAAGACAGTGCATTTTGAAAAGTAAATGGATTGAGTTTTTCATGAAACTTGGTAGACATATATATTTTTATAATGACTATATCAACTTCACCAAATTTCATAAAAAAATCAATGGGAAAGTAGGTTAGCTAATATATATATATATATATATATATGTGCATTTCTAAACGTTGAAATTTTAGATGGCTAGTTAAACTGCTTGTCTTTTTATTTTATTTTTTTGATGAAATTTGGTAGAGATGATTTACTTATTATATAGAACATGTCATCTCTACCAATTCTCATAAAAAAATTCATACGTTTACTCTTTAAAATGAACGAAACTTAAGGACGGTTCTTAATAAAAATGATATATATATATATATATTGATGTATAATTGCGTTGGCCAATTTTAGTTTCAAGACTATCCCCGCAAAGTGACATCAATCAATCCAAACACACACCAAGAGACAAAATGAAGGAACTGAAAAGAGCGAAAGCTCTAAATGCACCCCACAATTTTGGCGTATATACCACTGCAACATTGTTATAAATTTAATTGTATCCCACAAATTTACAGAAAAATAAAGATGATTGTAAGCGGAAGGATATTTTCATGAAATTTGGTGGACATGACATTTATAACAAGTATATTATCTCCACCAAATTTCATCATAAAACTCAAATGGGAACTGGGTCAACTAAACATCTAAAATTTCAACGTCCAAAAATGCACATATATATGAATTATTTAGTTAACCCACTATCTGGTTGAGTTTTTTGATGAAATTTGTTGAACATGATCTAATTATTATAGAGATCATCTCCACCAAATTTTATGAAAAAAATCATCCTTTTTCCCACTCAAAATACATGGTCCTCAAGATAATTCACTTAAAAACGATTCTTAAGAGAATGGCCCAAATATATACACATACAGGTATACCAATACACCTATCCAATCACCTCATCCATGGCAAGCCCCAAACCCGATACTTAGGATGATTATCATAAGAGAAGCTTACAACCTTCTTTCCAACATTTGCTATTGAAACTAAATTTTTTATATATTTTTAAAAAATTTTAACCTAATCATTAGTCAAAGTTCAAGAATACAACTCATTTAAAATCGTGTATTTGTAGATCTAAGCATGTCCATCTTGATCTTGGCTCTATGTCCCTATGTTTGCTATACCCCATATTTTATATCCATTCACTAGTTAGATTGTGATTTAATCACCTTGATTTTCCATTTCCTTGGACCTTTTTTGTGGGTTCGACCCTGTACTCTAGCTCCTTGTTTTATTAATTGATGAGAGCCTAGAATTTGAGCTTCATCGCAGCACAAACATTTATAGTCATAACTAAAAATAACAAAGTAAAACTAAATCATATTTTTAATCATGTCACGGAAAAGCAAATCATACAACCCGGTAAGTTTTCTTTTGATAGGGAAAACAAGAGACTTGGTATGTTTTATTCTTTAAGAAGTTAAGAATAACTAATAGTATATTGCAAAACATGTAACAACCCCTAGGGTTCATTATAGAATTATTTTTCACGTATAAGCTAAAGACTTCCGCACTACACTATCAATGTGAATATTTAAATTGGTAAGTCCCGAAAACAGGGCGTGACAAGACAAAGTCACGAAGAACCCGGGGTTCAATTTAAATTCATTCAACTTGCATTCAGGGGTAGATTTGGGCCTGAGCCAAAGAGCTCCAGCCCAGTACAAAATTTTAAAATACCCATTAATTATCTATAAAAATATATAATAACCCTATCCTTCCTTTAGCTTAGCCCAGTCCACTCTCTTGCCAAGCCCAATCGAGTTTTAGAGAAACTAAGTTGCCCCACAGTTTAACATTGATAAAAGGAAGACCGAGAAAATAAATTGATAAGCTACAAAAATGTCAGACCAATCATTCAAAGGTGATCAATACACCAATGTTTTGCCACACTTTTCTTTCTTTTTCCAAGGAAGAACATTTCTATCTTTTTAAATAAGGCAATAATTCTTAAATTTGACTACCATTACTTTTTCTTAATACATTAAAATTATAATTCACTAGTTTAATTTTAATTTACTGATGTGAAAACTACTTTCACAGTTGCACCAAACGGGCTTATAACTTAAAAAAGAAATTATACGATTTTGTCTTAATTCAACCCACCCCATAAAAAAATCTTAAATCTTCCCTTGCTCAGCTAGCATATAAGTCGAAGACCTCCCCACTACGCTATCAATGTGGATATATGAATTGTTATATCCCGAAATGAGGGCGAGACAAGAAAGAGTCACAAAAAATATGCAGAAAGATATTATCCTATAAGAGAAAGATATATACTAACAAAGCACTTCTAAACCAGTTTTTGGCACCACTTTTTGAACAATCAAAACTAAACCCCAGGACAAGGAACCTAAAAAAACTACAAAATAACTCAAATTAAAAAAGGTCAGTATCTTCAATTGAGAACCAAGCATTCTAAACAAACTTTATCTTTTTTTTAATTTAGGAAGGAGTAATCGAGAAATTAAAGTGGAACACATGAACTAAGGATAGTAATTTTTATAACAAAAATATCGCAACATACTCTTGGGAGGAGCAGTTTGCAAAATGAGATGGATGTGAAATGCCAAAAAACATAATTGCCATGGTTGGGAAGGTTTCTTTGTTATTTGTAATAAAAACGAAGAGATTTAAACCATCCTTTTGTTAAACTAAAATAAAATCGTCTAAACGATTTATATACAAGTATGTGCGTGTGAAGTTTCATACATACATGTTAACATATACATTTTCCACTTGAGCAATCTACCAAAACAAGATAAGGCTCTTCTACAGTGACGAAAATCACTTTAGAGTAGAGTTAGCAAATCTTGAACATTGATTAAGGGATCAAAAGAGCAGATATAAAAACTTAAAAAACACAATCATTAAATATTAACCTATGCGAAACTAGATTCTCGGACAAACACATAGAACTAAAAGCAAAAAAGGGTAGCAATGGCCAACACCATTCCAAATAATGCCTTTGATCACTTTAGTTAGTACCAAATTGTACTTATCCTTTTATTAGAGGAAAAAAAAAATGAGAAGATTACTTGTATTTAACAAATTTAGGTTCTCTCCTTTCTCTCTGACTGAAAATTAGCCATTTTGTGTATTTTCGTTGAGTTTGCCTCCCATTTCCATAGGAAAAATAGACTTTTCACATATGTGCCAACTGCATTCATCACAAGGTCTCAAGTGACAACAATAGACCTACACATATCTTGTTTAGGATCATAAACCATTATTTTTCGTCGGCCTACCCACATTATAACTTGACCATCTTTTCTGTAGCAAAGAGGCTCCAAACCATCAACATAATGGAAGCTTTTCATTTCCTCAAAATAAGCAATCTTAAATGAAAAATTCCAACTTTCCTCCACTCTATATTCTTTCATTCTCCATACCTCAACAATCCCTCCAAATCTTTAATTATCATAATCAGAACAGGTACTTTAATTTTCTTCTTTGAAATAGCCAAACATCCATCTAATACCACCAAAGTACCAAACCAAGAATTCGATATCAATTTCTATCTAGAATAGGCAACTCTACAAATTCGTTCAGAACTTGATCAAAATAAACGATTATCAGTGAAAGACTCTCATCTTGCAACAACCAATGAAAGTGTCCATTTATTACAGGCTTCCAAAAAGATGTTATAATCATATGGCTATGCAATATTGTGTCCAATATTTCTTCTTTAATATATTGTAGTGAACTACATATTCACTACCACTATAATGATAAGGTGGACGTGCAATTACGGCCTTGTAATCATCTGTGGTTGAATCACAACAAAATCCAGTCATTAAGGTTCTAGCATCACTAGGCTTCATCCATAAACTTCAAGTCCTAATAAGTAAGCACATTCTTGCAAATCCTAGTTGACTAATTCCACATTAAAATATCAGTATCAAGACTTAGTAGAAGCAAACCATTGCATGAACCTAATAGATGTAGTTCTTAATGTTGCTTTTTTTCTGCCCATGGTATGTGGTAAGTCTTTTAATTAAAGCTCCTTCGTCCACTATAGAATACATCACCATCGATATCATCTTCAATTGTTCCTGCTTCGTAATTTCCATTATCTGTCTTTCGGCCGAAAGATTGAATTTGGAGTCGAAAATCGCATAATTATATCATTAAGCAGTTCCATTTCTACTTATCCAATCAGTTCGATGGAATACTATACATTCTTGTAATCATTTAGAACAATTCAATGGGGAGTATATATGGTATCTTGTAATTTAAATGGCACAAAATAATGAAACAACTTTCATAAATATACATGCATTTAAAACAATTCAATGGATAGTATGACAATCTTGAAATCATGTCGAACAATTAAAGCGGGCGTATATGATAATCTTGTAACTAAAATGGGACAAAGGGTAACAACGTTCTTGTATTAGACCTTAGGTTTTGCAAGGTCTAAAGTTCTAATCCTCTTTGCGCACCTTTGGTTTGTCCATGCACATGCGAGTGGGGGTTGTATGGGAGGGAGAGTTTTCAAATCAAGAGTTTTTCGGAGAGATGGTTTCTAACAGTAAGTAAAATAGAAAAATGTAAACAACTTTGTTTTGATAATAAAACATCTATAGATCATTATATTATAATTTGGTAACCTCATAAGTTAATATGGTTAATAGTACATTTATTGTAATACCCCGTTAATTTATTCCACCGTGGTTGCCTTCATTCAATCGCTTATTTCACCTCGGATGGTGAAATCACAGTTTATGGAGTTTCGTAGTGCTCTAGCACCTTGCACCAGTCGTATTATTCTACTTACACTCGTGTGAGTGATCGTTTAGTGATTCGGGTGGTCCGAATCGATTTCGGATTGCAAATGGTGAGTTTCGGTCTTACGCGATTTATGGTTTTTAGCCAACTTTGGAGCCATATAACTTTTCCATCTCTTATCTGATTTAGACGCCGTTTGCGCCTATGTTTAGCTTTCATACCATTTTATAACTTTTGTGTTTTGACCGAAAGCCAATTCTCACTCCTCGTGGGTCAAAACAGCGTCCGAAGTGGGCCAATTAGTAAAATCTGGTCATTCGATAGTGTTTCGGCAGAACGCTGTATTCGGAGGATTTCTGGGAATTTTCCATTTAGAATTTGGGGAGACATCCTCTTAAGAAGTTGTAGATCTTTGAACTATCTTTCCGTGAACATAAAGATCACCCCAATTTGAGTCCCGAGCAAGGAGTTATGACCAAAATACCAACAGTGGTCAGTGCTGTGAGATAAGCTTTGGCAGAGAGCTCCCAAGATCGATCTTGGGAGGTCCAAGATTGATCTTGGAGCCCTGTGTGTCGAATTTTAACCCCTTTTAACCCCATTTTCTCACCATTTATCACCCCATCACACTCAATTCGACCCACACACCCCCACTACACCTTAAGAGAGTTCTAGATAGAGGAAGTGAGAGATTCATGAGGGTTTTGATGAATTATTCATCATAAATCAAGATTGAAGCCCTAAATCCACACACTCATCACTATTCATCATCTTCCTCTTCATGTCACCACCATTGGAGCTCAAGGGGGAAGCTTGGGCTTTGGGATTGTGGCGCCAACACTTTTCGAAGCAGTTCAATTGTGTGGAATATCAACAATAGAGGTGGGAACACTAATACTAAACTTACTTTTCAAATTATATTGTGTTGTATTAGAAATTTATACACAAATTTGGGGATTTTATCAAAACCCTAGGTTGTATGCATTCCATGGGGTTTGGGCTAGATAAAGCTTGGAATGATGATTTATGTTGATAGAATATGACTTCAATTGCATGATTTAACATGTATATCCATGTTTTTAGTTCGTTTACGCAATGGTTCTTATGAAACCCATCTCGTAGTTATATGTATGACCTATAGTTTGGGGGGTTTTGGATTGGTGCCTCAAGGATACTTAATTGTGGGATATAAGTGATGAATATGCCTAGATATGTTATCGGTTATAAGAATAGCGAATTATTCGTGAGACTTGTACTAAAACCCACTAAGGCGGAACCGAACGCAACAATCTTTGAGTATAATGCCTTATGTAGGTTATTACTAGAACTAGCAATGAGAATACAACTTTGGTACGTCTTAGAAATGTGATGAACATAATTTGGCGAGGTGCGGACCACCTTAGCCATAATAATAAGGGGCGAGCATGCCGTAAGCGTACCGGTTAGGCGAGAATCATAAGAGCCGATGCTTGGCTTGATAGAATAACATGAGAACTCTAATTTGAATCTTACGGCCTTAATTTTACATGCTTGGCACATTACATAATTAGAGATGATGATAATGAATTGATTGGCCGTAAAATGTGAATAAACATGCAACGATAAGGCTATAGTCGTAACGCGTCGATAGCCAAATGTGCGATGGATTATGTGGGCTTGTGATATGTATATATGTCAATGTTGAATGGATATGTTGATATTGATGCGATCACATATGCTATAATGATATTGATAATGATGTTGGGACATCTATATTGTACATACATGTTCTTGATTGATGTTTTGGCCCATTTATCTATGCGAGCATTGATTGTAAGGTTGTAGTTGCTATGTTTAAACACTAATACTAGTTGTGGGTTGAAGCCCCAATTGATTTAGGGTTGCAGCCCTATATAATGTGATTGGTTGTGATTCTATTAGTGAGATTTGTTGATATGTTTGCTGTTTGCATGATAATAACGCCGGGGGCACCGGGATACAAATGCCAGGCCGGAGGTACCGGGATAGAAATACCATTGTATACGTATACAGGTGCACCATAATAAGGCCGGAGGTACCGGGACATAAATACCAGGTCGGAGGTACCGGGATATAAATACTAAGAGTTATAGCTGGAGTGAAGCCACCCAAAACGAATAAGGGAAAGGGCTACCCAGTACACTGGAGTGGAGCCACTCAAAATAGATAAGGGAAAGGGCTACCCAGTACAGTGCGGTGGTAGCCGCCTGTTATATTATCATATTGATGTATATTGCCTTCTCGCGGATGAGTTTCGTAGTCCTGCATTTATAGCTTCCCTGGCTTGCGGATTAGATCGTGTGGCTCTATCAACGGAACGGTGTTCCGGGAAATAGTAGCCCTACACTTAGGTGAAACATCCTAAGGTAGTTCTATCCTTGGAGGAACGTGCTTGTACGGGTGTCTTCTTGTTAACTATTTGGAGCGTAGTCCCCGGGAAAATGTCCTGCGCGGGTTTAACTCCAAATGAATTATGAGATAAGACCAAGTCCCTGAGCAGTTCTCTCACTTGGAGGAGACATGATTAGTTTAGAGCTTGGGGTCCTTCGGGAATCGATGCTCTAAGCCTAGTGACCGCGGGGTGTAAGCTGAGGCTTTATACAAGAGATATGACATTGTGATCTTTATATGTTGTTACTTGTATGGTTGACTGTATCATATCTCTTGTGGTTATTATCCTTATTCATGTGATTACGTCGAGATGATTGTATGACAAGCATTACATTGGGCCGGTTGACTACGGGAAGCGAATCCATCGTAGCATAATGAACTTTAGGAAGTTAGCATTTTTGATGAGATGGTTTTATACCAATGGTTCTCTGGTGATACGAGAATTAGTTGAGAATATTCCATGGGACGTCTCAGTTAGTCGGATAGATAGCTTCCGGTGAATAGGATGGGAATCCTATTGGGGATCGGTATGCAGTTGTGTGTGTAGATTGATTGCGTTGCATCGTTTTATAAACTTTTGTAGTAAAATGAAGTAGTTATTTTCTGTACAAAACCTATATAGTTCCCACTGAGTCCGGTTTTGGCTCATCCCGTTTTCTAACAGTTTTGCAGGGCAAGCTTCGGGGTTGGAGCGTGGCGTATGGTCTAGAAGCCTTTGATGTTCACATACTTTTGTAGTCCTGAAGATTAAGGACTAACTACTATATCATCTTTTGTTATCTCAAACTATTTGTGCTTATGTATGGGTTTTGAAACTATTATAGTAAGGAATATGTAATTCCGGACTTGTATAAATGATTTCATATGTAGAGTGGATTATGGATGTTCATTGATTTGGATTACATTTGAATATAAATGGTTTTAAAACCTGATAGGTTGGTTGATTCTACAAATGAACTCCACATGCCAAAATTTTATAAAAAGAAAAATTTTTGAAAGTTGTATTTTTATGTATTTAGACCCGCCGTTGTGTACGGCATCCGTGATTAACCGGGTCCCGGAGGTGAAAATCTCATAACGGGATTCGAGGCGTCACATTTATGATATTAATTTATTTGAACCTAAATTTTGCTTATTGTTGTAGTTCATTAATTAATGTTTATTATCTTTAAAATTACATTAAATATCGGAGAAGTAAATAACTTATTAACTAAAAGAATAATATTCAATAAGAAATTACATGAATAATTGCAATACTTTACATGAATAATATTGAACAAGAAATTACATTATCACAAATTTATTAGCATGCAAGTGTAATCCATATTTATCTTTGTGATACGAAATTAATCATAGAATTTTATTTTTTTTGGTTGCCCTCCTCTGGAGGTTGATCATCGATCAGCTTTTGATGTAATTTTTTCTAGTCTTTTACCTTTAGACGGATAAATAATATAAGAAGTTTTTTTTCCCAATGTACACCCATAAAAAGAGATGCCTACTATTATTTCAAAGAGAAAAAAAAGATAGGATATACAAATATAATCTTGATATTATATATAACGGGAAAATTTCAAGTAAGCACGAAGTTTAAGAACTAATCTATACAGATTGGTCCTTTTGTGAGGGCAAAAATATGAGGTTTTCTTTATATATATATATTTATGAAACTTGGTGGAGATGATGTCTATTATTAATAGATTATCTCCACCAAATTTCATCAAAAAATTCATTCGAAAAGTGAGTTAACTAAAAATTTGATATATAATATACATAGTCCTTATTTGAAATGAACTCTATATATAATATACATAATTGAAAAACTTTTAAACTGTTAGTGAAATTCAGTAGTTTAATAAACAACATAATTCAACAGTTAAAATTTCATGTACATTGCACAAAAGCACTCTTGCTTATAAAATAATCGAATAATATTTATTAGCATTAAAATGAAAGGAAAAGTACAAACAAATGCTCTATTTCATTAATTTCTGGTGAGGCTGAATCAATATAATCCAAATAAGGTTGCTATGGATGGATTTACTAAGATTAATACTACTCCAATAAATATTAATTATAGACATGACTATAATTAAATAAATTAATACTTTATGATCCAAATATGTATTATTAAAAAAAAAGCTACAGTAAAAAAGATACGATTTTAATTCTTAAACAAAAATTAAATTGAGTACATTTTTAACAAGCTAGAATATATATCTTAACCAAAAGAAATTTTAGTTAAAAAAGTAGAGTACTATTAATTCCTAACCCACAAATGAATGTGCAAGTTCACCTATTAAAAAATTAATTGTACCCTGATATTAATTTATTAATATGATATAGTGCAAATGCATCCATCCATGAGATGAGCGTCCGTCCAGTAAGGTTACAATTTGCAAAATGTCAGGCAGAAATTAGAGGTTTCATCCTAGTGAAAGTTCAATCTATTTAAAACCTTAAAAAGAAATATGTAAGATAAATATTTGAAGCGAAAGAAAAAAATAAAAATAAAAGGTTGATACAAAGAAGATAGAATCACTATTTTGTGTTTTCACAATAAATTAGAACCTCCTATCTGCCATTTCCTAAATTTTAATTTCTTCCAATATTTTAGCAATTATTCAAACCAATAAACCAATATATTAACAATTATTCCTATTAATAAACCAAAAACCTAACATTTTCTTTGTTGATACTAAACTTAATATTTATAATATATATAAATGGGTCATACTCATTCAATTATTGTGATATATCAAGCCCTATAAATTTATGACCATGGTATTCATGCAAATATGCACTCTTTTAATAATTCGAGTACTTTCATGAAGACGCTTCCGCAGTAAATAGTACCAAAAGTTTGGGACACATTTCGACACACGGTAATATTTAGCTAATGTATGGGTAAATTACATTTTGTCCATCTAAACTATTACCTAAATAGAACATTTCCCACTAAACTATTATTTTTAGCAATTTTCACTATAAACTATCGATTTTGTTGCATTTTATCTCAAATTGTTAACGGGATTAAAAAACAGACATAATTTGAGGGAAAAATTGAAAGTTTATAAAAGGTATTTTGCCCCCTGAACTATTGTCCCAATCAAGTAGCAATTTTTGCTATTAACGGTTAATTTTGTTAAATTTTACCCCAAATTATTGATGGAGTTAAGAAAATGGAGGGAGAGGCAAATATGGAAATTTACATTGAATAAACTCCCACCTCTCTCTAGCGATTCTTTTCTCTAAGCACCACCTCTTCCACGATTCTCTCTCTAATAATTGCTGTATTCACTTGTCTCACCGGCAACTCTCTCTCATCCATTAATTGCAACCACAGTGGTGAATCAAATTTGAACTCATTTCCTCAAATTTTCTTTAATTTCTTGAAACAAATCTAATCCCTTTTTCTTAAAAAATATCTAAACAAGTATAGTAAAAACTCTGTAAATTAATAAGGTCAGGACTAGCAAATTTTATTAATTAAATGAGATTTTAATGTATCGATAAATTAAAAATTCTTAATTTATAGATAAGTTTATTGTATATTAATTTACCGAAAGATTTGTATTTTCAATATTATTCTCTTAATCTTCTTTAGATTTTATTTTCTATAAACTTAATTAAGTAAATTATATGTTTTTAACCTCGTTAGCATTTAATACAAGCTATAGCAAATTTAGTTGTTTGCAATAAAAAATGCTAAAATCAATAGTGTGGTAGGCATAATGTTGCTTGGACAATAGCTCAGGGAGTAAAGTGCAATCTAGCCTTTGTAAATTTTTAAATTTGCCCTCAAATCTCGTATGTTTTTTTTATCCCGTTAGCAATTTGAGGTAAACTACAAAAAAATCAGTAGTTTATAGTACAAGTTTTTAAAATTAATAGTTTTGTAGTTAAAGTGTTACTTGAACAATAGTTTAGATGGGTAAAGTGAAATTTACCTCTAATATATTTATTAGTGAAATAGATTCATCAAGTAAAGTCTTCAAATTTTTTTTTCATAACAAATAGAAAGATGACACATCATTGCATGTCCACAAAAATTATAACATTTAAAAACCAAGTAAAAAATTTATCATATTTAAGTATTGCAATTCATCAAATTTCTTTATTTATTTCTTTGATATGATACAATTCATTCGAGTTCTAAAATACTCATATAAAGTGCAACTTTCAGTAGTTAAAACTTTGCAATAACGTAATATTTTATTTTTTTTTAAATATCGCAAAAGTGTGACAAATCTATTTTTCAAAGGAGACAAGGTCCATTAACCAATTTGGGAGTAAGGAGTTTCAACTCTCAAAATATGAGGCTGAACAAACATGATGAGCTAATTGTTTGCAACCCAATTACAAGCATGTGGCAGAAAATTAAAATCCAATCCACGCTACTCCTAAAAAAAGAAATATCTTATAAACCGAACTTATTAAAACACTGATCACCCGATATTATAAGATCAATTGCAAGCAAACTATAATTTTTTTCCTAAAATAAGGTGAGCAATGTCTGAATTATTATGCACTAATTTTTTTTTCCTAAAATTGTCGAGTAAACTAAACAAATTTCAAAATTAATGCCCACCTTCTCTCTCAGGTGGCTCCTGGCCCCCACTAGCTGCCTATATGTATGCAAAAGAGAGCCAAGCTTTGCCCATATTTTGCAACACTCTAAGGATATGTCTCTGATAAGCAGTTTCAAACTGAAATTCCTTTATTCCATTCATGGCAACCATGTGATTGTATGTCCTCTCTAATAGCGCAAAGTTAAGGCGTTGTATTCGTGGTTTAATTTTTCCAATGTGTGCAGCGAATCCTTCAATGAAAATACTGTTGTAATCTATAATAAATGCACCAATTCCAGCCATTCCTATGTCCTTAGAGAGAGCTATTTGTGTTAGTTTTACAAATGGACGTACTAAATGTGGCTTCCATCATATGTTAGTTAAGAAAAAAAAACCTTAATTTTATACGACTCGGAAGCTTTTTAATGTATTCTTTATTTTTGGTCAAACGCTCAATGTAATCCAAATATCGGGAAAGTGAGTTCAAAGCTAAAGAAGAATGTTAAAATGGGTTTGGAGCTCCCTTACAAGCTAAAAACAGTTCATTACAAATTGACTTAATGATGTGGGACAAACCAATCTATAATCCATGCAATTACTTAATTTTAGGATTTATTTAAGCTTGTGATAAATTTCGAATTGGCTTCTAGAATATTCCTAAATCATGTCGTTTTAGTATTTTCCTTATTCATATACTATTTATTTTTTGGTAAATTCTTTTGACGTTTCTTAATTTAAGGGTTTTGCCCAATCTACATATAAGAGTCATATGCGTGTACTCTATTTCAATCATCCAATTATCAATATAATATATTATTTATTTCTCCATTGTGACGACCTGATGATCTACCCACTGAGAATGAAAAACCTCAACAAGATTCAATAAGAAATGTTGCCCCGGCCCCTTTGGGAATATAATCAATTTATCTATGAAGAAAAAAAAAATAGAAACTTACTTCTTTCTAGCATTTGCTCTTAAAACAAACTAGAAACACTATTAGCAGGCCGTAAGGAAGTTCAGTCCAAGACTAAAGTCAAAGTTATCAGTTATTTATATATATGTATGAGTTAGGGTATAAAGAACGATTCCCCCACTTCAGTTAAAAGAATGGATGCTCATTTAGAGGGGTAAATATATGAGTTTTTTTTTTTTGTAGAGATGATCCATATAGTGAGTAGATCACCTCCAACAATTTTCATAAAAAAACTCAACATAGAAGTGGGTGTATTGAAAAATTAATACATATGCAAATTTTCAACAATTGGAATTTTTGATAATCATCTCACCCACTTCTAGGTTAAATTTTTTAATAAAATTTTGTGGGGATGATCTATTCATAATATATATCACCACTAAAATTCCAAAAAGCAATTTATCAATTTACCCTTTCAAATAGGAATTCCTTCGTTTTGCTAAACTGATGGAATCCCTCTATTATAGCCTAACTCATATATATCATATATATGTGTGTGTGAAGTTTCATACATACAACGCACTCAAATTCTCTTCCTTTTCCTTAGGTTGAGGTAATCTTAGCCTCGTATTTTCCTCGAGTTTGCCTGCCATTTCCTCAGCAAGTCTTAACTAAATCAAAAGGTGAAATTAGACATTTTACGTATATGGCAACTTCAGTGATCCAGAAATTATCCCCAGTAATACGCCTATACAACTCTTGTTTAGGATCATAAACCACTAATTATTCTCTTCCTACCCGCATTATAAGTTGACCATCATTTGTGTAGCAAAGAGGCTCCAAATCATCAAAAAGTCCATATATAAAAGTAGATCATTTCCTCCAAATTATAAATCTTGAACAAATAACTCCAACTTTCTTGCACCCCGTATTCCTTCATTGTCCATACCTCAACAATGTCTACAAATCTTTTATTATAAGACTCCGTCCTCGAAATAGCCAAGCATCCGTCTAATTCCCCTAAACCAAGGACTTTGTATCCATTTTGATCCGGAATAGGCAACTCTCTAAACTCGTTTTGAATTTGATCAAAATAAATGATTATTAAATAAAAACTCTCAGCGTACACCACCCAATGACAATGTCCATTTATTACTGGCTTCCAAAATGTGAGAGTACCACTGTGTAATGCAATACTATTTCTTTTCAACATTTGTTTTTTAAACTACTGAAGTGGATTAAAAATTCATCACCATAATAACCAAAAGGCGGAGTTTGAATTAAGACCTTATAATCATCCGTGGTTGAATTATAACAAAATCCAGAAATTAAGGCATTATCATTCCAATAATAAATGAGGTTTGGGTTCATATCATAAGTAAGCACTTTTTGGCAAACCCTTGTTGAAGGATTCCACAATAATATATCAGGATGAAGACTTACAAGAAGCAAACCATTGCACGAACCCAATAAATGTAAGTCCTGATGGTGATATTGCTGCTGCTGCTTTTCTTCCCATGGTTTAACAAGCCTTTCGATTGAAACTCCATCACTGTCTATAGAATCCAACACCGTCTCTTCTTCAACTATTTGTGTTCCCTTCCATACAGATTCAACAACAACTCTTCCTCGTCTTTGAGTTGAAAGTGTGAATTTCAGGTCGGAAATTGAAGAACACCAATCCTTGCACACTGATCTGAATCGCAAAAGAGATTTAACTGGTAGTTACGTTTTGATAGTATTTGCAGAATTATATCATTAGGCAGCCACTACGATTCCATTGACTCTAGAGGATCTTATTATTGATGAGTGATCTATAGAAAAAGGAAACCAATAAATTATTTTAAATCTACCATCAATGTTCAAATATAATTCATAATTCAATTTGAATATAAAAGAGATATCCTAAGAAGAAATCTTATTAATTTAAATTAATTGTAAGAAGGATAATTTTTGCCCAGAAAAAAAAAAGGAAGAAAAAATTAGACTCGTTCACTATTATTACATATAGCATAGATAGCTATAGATACGTAGATATATGATTTATATACCTGCTGATTTTACTCCTATACATGCTCATACATCCGTGAATCTCGTTGTATAATCAGTTTCTTAAATCAAATTGAGTTGAATGAAAACCTCCTGATGCAAGAAATTAAAAATTGTAAAACAACATACTCATTGATTATTCAAAATAAAAACCCCAATTAAGATGCATGCATGGTCTAGTAAAGAATTAAAAAAAAAAAAACAGAAACCCGTTAGTAAGAATTTGAAGTATTATTTTTCTAAAAAGTCAATCAAAATAGGCAATTGATCCAACCGCATCTCAGACATAATGAATAAGTCGAAGAGACTCCCAATCTTGTATAATGTGTATTGTTAAAAATTAATTAAAGTTTTAATCATGAGCTGAGGGACGATACAATAATTCAGAAAGTCATTTTTTCGAGCAAGCAAAATTTGAGCAAAACTAATTCTAATATTATTTGTGGAGACTATGAACAACAGTAAAATCAATTATTATGCTTGTGTTATCAGGCAAATGAAGTTCATAATTTTGGAAGTAATACTAGGTGGGAAAAATTATTGTACTATTTTAACCAATTCTTGTTTTTGGAATCCGTAAGTTATTATATTCTAAAGAAGATTAATAACACCAAAATATATATATATATATATACACCATGGAGGAGCTCGGTTAGTGATGGATTCATTAGATAGCAAAGATAAAAGGAGAAATGGTGATGCTAACCTTTCTTTTATGGAGGAGCTCGATTAGTGATGCTTATGGATAATATTATTTTATGGCAGCGCGTATTGGATTAGTTTACCACTGTAATCGTTTAGGAACCAATTCGCATTGGAATGAGTTGGACTAGGAATGAGATACTCATTCTTGTCCTGAATACCTGCCAACCAAATGAGGCATTAGTATTTTTTGATTAGGATTTCTTTTTAAGACCAAAATATCATTTTTACTTACTAGACAACTTCTTCTTTTTTTATTTATATTCTCTTTAAAAGAAAAAAAATGTTTTTATACTTTTTGTTATTATTATTATTATTGTTACGAAATACATACAACTTCTTTTTATAATTTTTAATAATAAAAGCTTAATCTTTATATTTATAAAATTGTTAGATCTTGTCTTTTAATTTTACAAAATGAAGAACATTTTGATAATTCATACGTAATTAATTTTAGAAACATTGTAAAACTGTGTAAAAAAATCAACCTATTTGAGTTTGGCTCAAAAGTTATTTAAGCCAAGCTTGAAAACATTAATAAACTCAAATGATTATTGAACCAAGCTTGAATAACCCTCTATTCGGCTCATTTTTACAGCCCTAGGTAAATATTCATACACATTAGGGTTTTAACAAGATTTAGGGCTCAATCTGAGGATTAATTACACTACAATTAGGTTTCAAATAGGATTCATGCACAGTTCTAATAATCAAGGGTTTTCAAGCACAATGCACCCAAATTACGACTCTCCCTGAGCTCCGGCGTCTTTGTGCAAGAGATAAAGGGTTTTTATTGTTATCGGGGAGAGTGGAGGTCCGTGGGAGTGAGACCCTTTCTCTACAGATTACAAATCTTTCCAACACAACTTCTCATGGAAACCTAACAACAAACTACAAAGTAGAAATAAGAGCTGGGAAACAGAATTGCCAAACACACGAATTGAACTTTCTATCAATTTCCACTAACAAAAATTTTACTCTACACGTACATGTACGTGATTAATGATTTACACAAAACAACCATATCTGATGATTTTCACTAGCAAATTATCTTTCCCAGAATATATATGGGAAATTTCCAAAAATGTCCCCAGAGAGAAAGGATCCCAACGCGGCGTAGCCTGTATTTTACGCTTTGGTTTTGTATTAGAAGCTGCATAATGATGTTTTTTGGTAGCAATAAATACCTTGGATGAATACGAACTATTTAATTATCAAACAGTGAATGTATGGACTTATAGATATTTTTTTGTGCTCTACGATTAGATTGGTTAAATGAATATGAATTAAAGAATGAATCCAAATGTCAGATATATACCAAAAAAAAAAATCACAACTAGCTAGTCAAGAGGTATGCAGCAAAGAACTTGGCCTTCGCGGCACGACAAATTTTTAATAAGATTTTTCAATGGAGCTCAGCATATATCAACGAGAGAAACCACACACGCGGATAAAATACAAAATTTACATGGTTTAACCATTAAGGGAAAATGTTGAGAAAAGGATTAGCTCATTGATTTATGCATGTATATTCTCAAGGCTTTGCAATCAGATATCAAGAAATTATGACTCAACTTATTGTGTCCAATTTTTCTCAGTCTCTATATATGCTTAGTATTTATGTATTTGATTCAATGTCCCTTTAGATCCATAGCATGGGTTCAAAACAATTTTGTATCTTAATTATCACGCTATTATGTTCGTTTTCCATTAACCGTATTCCTTTGATAATTAGATATATAGCCTATACTTTCATTCTAATGCAACATATATTGTGGTTTAAGTCCCTCGTACTCACCGTGTTTTATTACTCAGCAATGGTCTACCCATCAGCTTTCTTGAAAAATACAACTTTTTGCGGTCATTGCTCTCTCAAACTTGTAGGGGTTGCGACAATATATGTAAAGATACCTAATTTTCGATGCAAGTTAGATATGTATGTGAAATTGGATACGCAAAAAGGATCTAACATTCATGAATCTATTCGTCATATATATAAACCTTGAAACAACAGATAACTCAGCTCTATGAAACGGCCTTTATCCCATATCATACCCCATATAAAACCTTATTCAACTAATTACAGCTACATGATACACTGCTTTGATCTTACCATATCCTACCTTCTTATCTCCCACACGCTAAACTTGACCTCCAAAAACAGCCTAGCTAACAATAAACTAAACGATACCTAACATAGATAGCTCAATACAAGTGCAATAGAACAACTTTATCATTCATAAAATATAGTGGTTTTGGCAGTTAAGATCATTGTGAATTATCAATACATACCAAGGTTCGACCCATACAATAATGGCGACATGGTAGGTACTTTCCACAATATGTTATGGTAGGTACCTCTATAAATTTGTACATTATATGGTGTGGTGTAAATTATTAATTACGGTATGCATGCATACATCATAATGAATAATCTATATTACTTAAAAAATTAAAATAAATAGTTTTAGTTAAAAAAAAATCTCAAATTAAACAATTGGTCTTTTTAATATCATGTTAATGTTAAATTAGCAACTCGAAACTTAAAGATGTGTTAAATAAGATAAGTACCCACCATAGCAAACAGTAGAAAGTGCCTACCAATCTACCATTCCACTACTCTCTCTATATATATGATTTTAGGTGCGCAATCAAATTAACAGTAAAAAAAATATTTTGACAAAATTATCTTGATAATATTTGTATAAATTCAACAATAAACTTAATTCCATATCAATGTGAATATGCCTCCATCAAACAAAAGATTAGACAAAATTATCTTCGACCCACTTTACAGTCGACCCATGATTCTTGTGTTGAATCTTATCCCACTCAATGCCAACCGGAGAAGTTAAATTTTGAACGAATGATATCCCGCCAAACAAGTTAGGATTTGGCAAGTCGAACTTCCTCTTTATATTTTCTTTGGCATTGTACGCCAATATTTGGGACGTGTTTTTGTTTCCTAAGATCTCATGATTCTCACCATTCTTTATAAAAAGAAACGGCGGAAAAAATAATGTCGTAACCATTAGAGCCGTCCAAGATTCCCCAATTCCGTATTCCTTCATGATCAGTACTTGAGAAGTTTGTCCAACCCTTCGGACCATGCAGAGACGATGTCCTACGACTCCCAAACCGATTATATCGGCGGTTGCATTCTGAAATTTTGATGGAGGAGATGGAAACTCTTCGAATAAATTCTTACGGGGATCAAAGCATATAATCTTTGTCGCGTAGTTGACAGTCCAATGCATCCTCCCATTCACTATCGGCCCTGCCTTTGTAGAAGCAGTAACGAAAGGGAAATTAATCTCAACCCACCGTTTTGTTTTTAACCTAGCTACCACGACATACTTCTGATCATCTAAATATCGCGTAAACCGAATTACAACCTTGTAATCATTACTAGATTCATCATAACAAAGCCCGGCTACAACAACACTGTTATACCGCATGCAGTTGAGTTTTAAAACTCTAACAAAATAACGGGTGGACGGATTAAACAAGAAAAAGGACTCCCCGAAACCTATAATAACTAAGCCATTACAAGAATTTGAAACGACAGTCTTCTTGCCTTCATACTTGCTTTGTGTACCCAGTACGAAGGATGATTCTGTAATTACTTTATCGTTATCTATTGAATGTAGAGAAACATTCCGAGTTTTTGAGTTAAAGAAGACAATCGACTCAAACTCTCTTTTTTGATGAAAATTGGGATTTGAAATTGTAGAAAGCCAGCGTTTGCAGACGCACTTAAATCGCAAAAGAGATTTAACTGGTAATCTCGCGAGTATCTCATCAACAATTTCGTCTGCTATGTGAACCAACGGCGTTGTCGTTTCCATCATTCTCTGCCTTTTCACCTCTGATTCCATTGTTAAAACTGAGACCTAGCAGTGCAGATCGATCCGAGTCGAGTTTAATAATGAAAAAAAAAATTTAAATATTAATTATGCACTTAACAACAAATTTTACATATTCCAGTTGAGCACACTGCATACCTCTGTTTGATTTTCCACTCGCCCGCTTTGTATGTGGCCGTCTGATTTTCCTCTTCTTTGTGAATGGAATTCTATTTCTTAAAAAAAAGAAAGTAAAGAGAAGAAAAGATTTCTAATTTGAAAAGAATTATGAATTCATTGGGAATTTGTGAGTAAACGTAAATCCTAATTATAAAGGGAATGGTATGCACTACTATTTAAATAAATACTATTCTTAAATTCAAAACTCAAAAGTATAATATTAGTAGATTCCTAATTTATATATACTTTCTTATTTGTCTAATTTTTTTAAGTTTTCGTTACTAATTTGTAAATTATTTAACAAAATAGTTTCTAAAACTAAAATGAAAATAGTGCATCACTATTTGGTAACTTACCTAGCTAGGAGTCCACGAAAACTTATAACAACTAAGTGATTATATTAATTAATTAATTAATACGGCCAACTTTTACTTTGTATATATAAAATCCAACACAAATTATTTAATAGAAAATAATTCTAAAAGATAAAGATGGGCCTGTTCTCGGAATGAATGACATTTTTTTTTCTGTAGTTTGCAGGATAATTTTTTGCTTAAAAGGGCAACTTTTTAACGAAGAATAAAATATTAAGTATTTTATTATTTTAATTAATAAAGTTGAATTATAATAATACCTTTTTTAAAGATAATATAATTAAATTCAAAGTTTAATCAATAAAAATAAACTCGAACAAATTAAAATACATATGACAACAATATCAATCAAAAAAATAAACATCAAAATTATTCGATCAAAAGATAAACAAATTAAAATACATATCACGACAAAATCAGCCAAATCAATCCATATGACTTTGTCAAAGTCACTTCTTTCCCTCCCTTCTTTCACTTACTCCACTTTCATTTTATCCAACAAATCGTAATTCCATGCTTTTCATTCTTTTTATTTAGCATCAATTTCATAGATTTATGAAAATTTTCACTTTGTCGTTGTTATGCAGGTCAAGGAATTTTGGAATGCATATGGATTATGGTATTTTCTAATGAGGTTTTAAGTTTTTTGATCCAAAATTGGAGGAAAATTATAATCTAAGATGCGAAATTCATGAATAGGAAAAATATAATTTACTTTTCAACATCTAGGTTTTTGTCAGGTAGGCAATTCGGGTTCGCTTGTCTTGTTCGGGTCGTGTCAACACACAAGTATTACAGTATTAGTGTCAATTTGAACACGACCCATGTAACTAATCGTGTCATTTATATTAACTCGAACACAACATGTTTATTTTACAGGTTACACAACATGATCCGACTAACCCGTTTGATAAATAGGTCGTGTTAAATCTACAACTTGACATGACACAATTAACTCTTTAAGATTATAATGACAATTAAGTATCATGTGAAAAAATTAACTTATTTTATAATAGTTTTAAATACCAAAATTCAATATTTAATCAAAATAATATGAGAATAATAATCTAGAGTAAAAATATATAGCATTCTATCACCGAAGCAAAAACATAAAAAAAATAGTAATTTATCCATCATGAAAAAAATAATAACCATCATCTACTACCAATACTCAAAATAAGAATATAATTGTCTATGCAAGATGGCAAAATAATATATATATACATATAATAGCTGCAAAAAATAAAAATAAAAAATAATTGTGTTAATTGCGGGTCAATTTCGAGTTAACGGGTTAACTTGCACAAGACTCATTTAGTTTGTGGGTTAAGTATGTCTGATCCGAAATTGATTCGAACCCGTTTATGCTTGACTCGAACCCGTTTATGCTTGACCCGAACCCGCTAACTTCATATCGAGTTTGTGTCGAGTTAATGTGTCGTGTCAAATATTGCCAGCCTTCTTTTTTACTCGACATTTATTTTCACTTTTCAACTTCAAGAATCATTTTCTGAAAATGTTGCACCCAAACTATTCTTTCTTTCTATTCCCTAATTCTGCCAAAAAGAAAGGTAAAAATTTAGTGTACTAGGTTATACTTTCATGTTAGATTATTTCATTCACACTCACATGTGTATTTGTTAATTTATTTTTTTAATTTAAGATATTCCAAAAAAAAATGAAACCAATAACTTGAAATAGATGTACTAGCAAGTAGATATAGTCTTTCTTATTGATTAATGTATGTCGTTAGTAGCTTCAGATTAAAACTTCACGATCTACCATTTATGGTTTTATATGTTGTTGTGGGCTGTATTTTGAGGAATGACAAAAGTTCAAGTTGTCAAGTGTTTTGGGAAGAAGGTTTCACCGGCCTCGGTTTTTGTTGGGTGGGGGGTTTGTCCGGTTGGGAATTGGGGGTACCTCGGTGTATAAAAGAACTCCAATTTATATGTATATGTCCACTATTTACTTTTTTAAAAAATTTGGTTTTGTGGACGTGCATTGTACGTGGTTTTAGTACTTGGCAAATGTCATTAATTAAATTAATGAATACATATATACTAAGAATTAAATAATTAGTATGAATAAAAATATTAACATATAAGAAAAGCATAGCATCAAGTGTATAATTTAATTAATAATTATAAAAAAAAATCATATAATTGGTCAACTATAGAAAAACGTTGTGAATATATGAAAAAAATTGTTGCCCTGAAATTTTTTAGTACATAGATGGCCCAAGAAAACTCTAATTAGTCATATATATATATAAGAGTAAAAGTCCTATAGATTCTAAATCCAATACACCCTACTAAGTTTTTAGAATTGGTAGATAGTTAATTCTATTAAACGTACACTACACCAACAAGGCTCTTGGGTGACGTAGCTAATAGAATACATCGCCTAAGATTATCCTAGGCGACGTAATAATTACACGTCGCCTTAGATAATCCTAGGCGACGTATGTATTTGGTACGTCGCCTAGGATAATCTTAAGCGACGTATGGATATTATACGTCGCCTAGGATAATCTTAGGCGACGTATGTATATGTTACGTCACCCAAAATCTGTTGACCACCGACACTTTTAAGTGGCGGTCAACTAGGGTTTTGACTGGCCTTTAGGCGACGTATAAACTATACATACGTCGCATAAGGTAAACATTAGGCGACGTAAAAACTATACCTACGTCGCCTAAAATCCTGTCATATTTATATCAGATCCTCTCTTCCATTTTCGGGGTTAATGTGTTATAGAGCTACTTTGGGCGATTTTGACAATTTTAAAGGTGAAAATCAACATCATTTCCTTCATAAAAGGCTTGTTTGATCTTTGGGTAATTAATTAATCTATCTCTTATTAATATTAATTATTTACTAATTTTGATGTTTATATAGAGATTGTGTTTAGTGTAAAAAATTTGTAGTTGGTGTCGCAGATATAGCATTGTTGTTAGTTATTGCACATATTTGATCTCTAGGTTAGTACTACGTTGCCTAAGAACACAACATTTTCAGGGTTAATGTGTTTTAGAGTTAATTTGGGCGATTTTGGTGATTTTGAAGATGAAAATCAATATCATTTCTCTCATTAAAGGCTTGTTTAATCTTTAGGTACTCTATCTCTTATTTATATTAATTATTTACTAATTTTTGTGTTTGTATAAATATTGTGTTTAGTGTAAAAAATGTGTAATTCATGTTGAAGATATAGTATTGTTATAGTGTTGCCCCTATTTGATCTCTACGTTACTATTATTCTTAATTGTTGTTAATTTTTGAGTTTGTAATTATTTGTCATATGGCAGTGATCGAAAATGAATAAGAACTGAATGAAATGTTCAAAAGGTTCAACGGAATTCATTGTGGGGGTAATGAAGTTCTTAGAATTTGTATGAGAAAATGGCAACAGTTCGACTGGATTGTATCCATGTCCCTGCAAAAAATGTTTTAACATGGGCCAACGGGTGACATTGGATGAAATATATATCCACTTGACCAATGTGGGTATAATGGAGTCATATACAGTATGGAACCTACACGGTGAAATTTCAGAGACACCTTCGCAATGGCAGCTGCAATTGCAAGCAGAACAGAACCGGGCATCTTCAAGAAACCCGACCATGGATTTCGTACAAAATGTTTTTCCTTTTCGTGAATCGAATAATCACGCTAGCGTTGACAATGCATTTCATGCTGACGCTATCGCCAAATAATCCGGGAAAAACTCTGAATGTGTTTATGAGACTATTGATCGATGAACTTAAGATGCTATGGGAGACGGGTGTTTCGACTTAGGATCGATACGGTGAAGTGTCATTCAACATGAGGGCAGCCGTTATGTGGACCATCAGCGACTTTCCAGATTAGGAATGTTGGGAGGCATTCAGATCAAAGGATACAAGGCATGTCCCATATGTTTGGACGATATTGTTGTAGTTCACAATAATGGAAAGATGTCATACCATGACGCGCGTAGATGGCTATCCGAAGATCACCCTTATCAGATGCTACTGAAAAAGTTTAATGGGGAGCCAGAGCTTAGACCCGCCCCACAAAGAAAGTCTGCACATCTGGTTCTGGAAGTTACCAACATGCATGACTATCCTTAGAATTCTTTGCATCCGCATCCTCACTTCAAACAGGTACGGCTCAAACTAACATTAATTGTGATATTGTAATAAGTTAATTTGTGATATTGTAAATTGATAAGTAGTGTTGTGCTTAATGTCAGGCAGCTAAAAAGAGATTGTGTTGGACTCACGTCAGTATATTTTTGGAGCTACCTTACTAGACGTTATATAGTGTGAGACATGCATTAGATGTGATGCACATCGAAAAAAATGTATGCGATAAAATCTTGGCTACTGTTCTAGGTCTCGATGGAAAGACTAAGACCGATGTGAAATCTCAATTGACTCTAAAGAAGATGGGCGTATGCAGCAATCTTTGGCCGAGGACAGGGCCACAGGAAAAGTGACGCTACCTCAGGCGAATTATACAGTTCGTCCTAAGGATCAGCGAGACGTATTTGATCGAATTGCAGCTGTCAAGTATCCAAGAGGTTATGCTGGAAGCTTAAAGAGTAAGATCAGACCGTCTGATAAAAAGATTTTCGGATTAAAGACTCACGATTGCCATGTCATGCTTCAGCCTGTTCTTCCTGTGTTATCCGACCATATTTGGGAAGGGACGTCGCCGACGCGTTAGTAGAGTATTGCAAATTTTTTCAGACAATTTGCGCCCGGGAGTTGAAGAAATCGGACGTCCATCAATTACAGACCGATATTGTCATGATCCTATGCAAGCTGGAGATGATATTTCCGCCAGCTTTTTTTACCATCATGGTTCATCTCTGTATTCACCTGCCCGAACAGGTCCTGCTCACTGGTCCCGTGCACTATACCTGGATGTTTTCCACTGAAAGGTATTATTTCAGATTTTAGGATATGATATATAACTATTTTTAATTGTATACATTTGTACTATATAACTGTGCAATCTTACAAGCAGCTCGGAGAATACAAGAAAGATGTTGGAAACAAGACCTAGAAGGGTGTATTGTCGAGCGGAACATCATGCACGAGTGTGTGATTTTCATCAATAACTATCTACATGATCCTAACGTGAGTGATGAAGTCATATCCGATTCATCTTAATAGAACATTTTCGTTGTTTCCCACCTCGTTAACCCCAAAGGTTGTGTCAGGAACGCCCGTCTTAGTAAGCCACAAATTGCGACGGCTCACTGGTGTGTGACGCTAAATTGTACAGAAGCAGAATAGTATATAGAGACTCACCATCGACAATTTGCGAAAATAGCTCCACACGGCACTGATGATGATCATGTCGCGTCGTTTCTTGACCACATCCCCAGATGGGTAAAAATTCAGCCTTGACTTATTTTCACTTGTCTCATGCATATTTACATTTCACTGATGTTCCGTATGTATTATTATGCAGATGCTCCATCTGCTACAAATGCATGATCCTAAATATAACCGGGAGATACATATTCTTGCATCTCAGTCTATGCTGTGCACCATTTACTTTCAGTGCGAGGTGAACGGTGTCAAATTTGTTACAGAGCATTGAGACCGGATTCGAAAGACTCAGAATAATGGAGTAACATGCGTGGCCGGTGATTTGACATACTACAGAATTCTGCAATCAGTTGTCGAACTAACTTATGCGAAACGCATGCAAGTTGTGTTGTTCAAGTGTAAGTGGTACAACACTGACCCTACTATTCCCGGCAGCGTGCAGTATAATCGTGGTCTTACTTCCGTGAACACGAATAGTAGTTGGTAAGATGACTTTCCATTTATTCTTGCCACGACGGCAAGTCAAGTGTTCTATATAGATGATCCTTTAGCTGATGAGAATTGGAAAGTCGTCAACCATATGGCACACAGAGGTACGTTCAGTGAGGCCACAATTGCAAGGGACGATACGGCCACTCCACTATATGAAGTAGATGAACCCTATCAAGAGCCGGAAGCAATATGTCTTCTTATATCAGAGTTATTTATTAACCTAAGTCCAGTACCGTTTGTAAATATTCCCTTATATGAAAATGAAAATGAAAACGAGGATGGTGGTTATGAAAATGATGAAGAGTCCGACGATGCTGAAGGTTTAACAATGATCTATATAGCAGCGATGATGATGATGATGATGATGATGATGATGATGATGATGACGACTCCGTATGATGTTGTATACGTATGTTCTTATTTGTTATAAATGCTACTAATTAAATGAAATTATTATGTGTGTTTAAACACTTATCTATATTATAAGGGAAATAACCATCACGTCACCAAATTATCTAATCAATTGTCCACATTAACTTGCAAAAATTGAAAAAAAAAATTGGACCATTAGATGTGTTTTCAACCTATCAAATTAAAAAAGTCAACAACTTTGTAAGAGTTTGTATATTTAAAATTTACCAATAAAAATTGTAGATATAACATGTAGTGCAAATTATTTCATACAAGCCCTATGTTTCAAGTTATAATAATAATAATAATAATAATAATAATAATAATAATAATTATTATTATTATTATTATTATTAAAATATAATTGGGCAGGTTATAGTAATAATAATAATTATTATCAAAATTATTAAATTTACTTTTAAAAAAAATTATCAAAAACTCTTAGGCGACGTATGTTTTATTTTCACATCGCCTAAGAATAAATTAAGCGACGTAGTTTTAAAAAATACGTCACCTAGGAGATAACTTAGGCGAAGTACAAATATGTCACGTCGCCCGAAAGGTTCCCCCCTAAATTTTCACAAAATTTTTAAATATTCTGAAAATTTGAAATTAACTTGGGCGACGTAAGTAAATACGTATGTCGCTTAAAATAAAATACTTCTCTTTTTAGTAACTAATAAGAATAGAGTTAGCTAGATTACAATAAAGATTCTCTACTCTAATTAAAACAATGGATAGTTATTTGGAAAGATAAATATATATATATATATGGAATCACTATTTGTACTACTATAAGAACATTAAATTATATCTAACAAATAATTTCATCATTTTTTGCTAAAACGCTCAACGGAGTGGTAAAATAGCTCGACCTAGCAATTTTTTACCCGACCAGCTTGACTTCAATGGAGTGCGTAATTTTTTTAATAAGGTAGGGTTCGATTTTTTAATAAGGTAGGGTTCGATTTTTTCAAAATAAAACTTGTCTCTGGTCAAATTCAAGTTTGCATAGAATAAACTCATTTGGCACAGCCTGCCTTAAATATAATAAATGCTTTTCCCTTTAAATACTATATGATATGATTGTAATTTTTTACAACATGATGTAATTTTATTAATTAATTTCACCCGATATTCTTAATGGTTAGTTCAAACCATTGTTCACACTTGGTAAAATTATATAAGTCGATAAGGGTCGATAAATAGAATAATATCACCATAAAGTAACGAGATCTTTTAAGATAAAATAAAATCTCACAGATTTAACTAAAAATGTTTATATTTGTGGCATATCCTGATAGGCCCAAACCATTGCTATCTTAGGAGGTGGGCCCGCCCACCCAAGTGTAATGAGTACAACAACTTTACCCATCTTTAACTAGATAGTATTACTTTTGTCTTGACTCTACATTTCAAAAATTTATAAATTTTAATTTAACTGCTGGTAATATATATATATAGAGTCCCGATCACACACGCACCAGTGCGTACGCACTGGGCGCGTCTCCCGCAAGTGGGTCAAAATTCAATTTTTTTTTTTTTGCTTTTCTCTGCTCATTAAACGGTTCTCACTCTCCCCCTCAAGCTCCGTCTCTCTCTCTCTCTCTCAAAGCCACCTGAAGCCCCAAACCCACCACCTGCGCGCTCTCTTTCTCTCTCTCTAAAATGGTTCCGGCGAAGAGAACTCGAGCACTCTAAACGGCATCAAGCTTCGAACTCTCCCCTGTTCTCTTACTTCCGATTGACGAGCTGTCCCCCTCTCTCTACGCAGCATCAAACCCAGCGGCATCGAAATTTGATGCTGTTGGTTCTTGCTTTATTAAGATGGAGATTTGGTGTAATTTTGGGTGAGATTTGGCTAGCTAAGGAAATCGTAGAAATTTGCTGCTGTTGGCTGTTGTTTTCTAGGTTACTTTTTGGGTTTTGATTTGGCTAACATCAAGTTAGCCTTTCCATTTGATTTCTAGCTGTATCTAAAAACAAATTTTGGCTGTATCAAATTACATAACATCAAGTTAGCCAAAATTAGCTGCTGTAACATTAATTTTCTAACTGTGGATCTAGAAAATGGATGTTAGATACATCAAGTTAGCAAATTTTAGCTAACATCAAGTTAGCTGCTGTATCTATAATTCAAGTTATATAGCCTTTTCATTAATTTTCCTCTGTTGCTGCTGTATTTAGAAGGAAATGGGATTAGTTGAGTTCTTCCTTCCACATAGGTCCACCCCATACAGTGATAACAGGTAAATGGTACCATTCACATCCATCTAATAATCCAATTGAAATATTACGAAATTTAGTGTCAGATGATCAATGTAAAAGAAATGATCAAATGAACATCTGTTGTGAAGCTTGAAATCTGCTGCTGATATTGAAGAATCTGTGCCACCAAATGTATTAGACAGAACAGCAGGAACATAACACGTGGAGAGCAGGGGAGAGCTCGAAGCTTGATGCCGTTTAGAGTGCTCGAGTTCTCTTCGCCGGAACCATTTTAGAGAGAGAGAAAGAGAGCGCGCAGGTGGTGGGTTTGGGGCTTCAGGTGGCTTTGAGAGTGAGAGAGAGACGGAGCTTGAGGGGGAGAGTGAGAGTGAGAACCGTTTAATGAGCAGAGAAAAGCAAAAAAAAAAAATTGAATTTTGACCCACTTGCGGGAGACGCGCCCAGTGCGTACATGCGTATGTGATCGGGACTCTATATATATATATATATATATTCAATTATAAGATTTTAGTGCGTTAATTAAGATCTAAGAATAAAATGGACTTATTAATTTAAGACATTTAAACGGAGTATTATTTTTGAGACAAGAGTATGTAATTTTACTGAGTATGTTACTAGGCTAACTGTATATTCCAAAATAAAAATAAAAATTTAATAACTGAATTGAATTCCACTATTTTACCGTGTCGCTTTAACATCTATGCAAGGGCAGAGCAAGAACACTTTATCAAACGTGTCATTTCGTAGGCATTATTTTCCTTTCTGATTATGGGATTTAAGCAGGGTGTGCATAAAATTAATACTAGTGATTAATAAAAAATGTTGCTCAAAAAAAAAATTGAAGAAGAAGAAAACTGAAGGTTGTTGGTAGAATCGCCCATAACATACATTTTTGGCACTTTTTTTTATCCAAGCACCCATAGTAATTTTTAAAATCTAAAGACTTGGGGTACTTCCTTGATAGTAAAAATGCTGCATTTTAATTCTACCCCGCCTCTTTCATACCTCTCCTTTAAGTTTGAACACTCGGGTCTATTTAGTATAATCGTGCAATAACGTGTATAAAAAATAAAAAAATAAAAAACTTATTTTTTCTAAGATAAATTAGTGATAAATTAGTCTAAAACATTATAAGAAATTACAATGAAAGGAGGGCAGTTGCCCCCAACCCACCCCTGGCCCCCCAACCACATAACCCTTTACTCCCACGTCTCCCGCATCCCATTGGCGCTGCTTTTGCTTAATACACTAGGTAACTTTTAGGCCCAAAAATCTTTTTGACAATGAGAGAGACTAGGAAAAGTATAGTTGGTAAAACCACTTACCGGAATCTCTTTATTAATCTACAAACAAACATATGACAACAATTCCATCAAGAAAAAGAAAAAACATAAGACAACAATCAATGGGTTTAGTAGCTAAGATTAAAATATATGGCTTATAACTACCGAACAACCACCCAACCCAACCAAAGCCCACTTAAAACTCTCCAATTCTCATTCTTTTAAGCACCAAAAATTTAGTACACAACCCCTTGCCCTTAGCCAATTCCTATTATATGACTATGCCCAATTCCCCTTCCAAGTTAACCTCCACTTGGTTCCTCCTCCTCTTAGCCTTCACCAACTACTCATTTTCCGCCCGAACCCTCAGCGAACCATCTCCGCATCACCACCCCCGCCCAATTACATTCTACATGCCAAATCCACTAATTACCACACACCCCTCCTCTCTACCACCACCAACAACAAAAGTAAATGGCCACCTACCCTTCTCAAAACCACTAGGTTTTTTTCCTCCAAATGGCGGAATCCTAATTCCCATGCCAAATTATGCCACTCAAACGCTTAATTTACTTGGAACTGAAATTCCCTTTCCAACCAGAGCGACTCTCCAAGAATTGGAATTGGGCACAGTCATAGCCATCGACGAGGACTTGTTTGAAGGTCCAGTTTTTGGCCCAGTGTTGGTTGGGAAGGCACAAGGAATGTATGTTGCAAGCTCAGAAGATGGTCATACTCATATGATGGCTATGACTACGAGTTTTTCCATTGGCAAGTTTAAGGATGGATTGAGGCTATTTGGGATGCATCGCAAAGGGGATGCCGAGGCTCATATTGCGGTTATTGGGGGAATTGGGAAGTATGATGGTGCAAATGGCTATGCCATTGTTAAGGCTATCAATGAAAGCTCTCAGTACGTGGGGGGAGACATTGGAGGGGATAGCAAATTCCTTATATTTAATGTTTATCTTGGTTAATGTTTGTAGGAACTTGTTTCGAAATAACATATAATCACTACAATTTAATTGCCTTTTTTTCATGTCTTTCTTAAACAAAACTCCATTTATTGTAACTAAATGTGAGCCATGCATGTCACATGACTAATTTTGGGTCACAAAATAATTGCAATAAACAAGATAAATTTTGGATCATTAGATGTGTTTTCAAAACATCAAATCAAAGAAGTCAACAATTTTTTCTCTATTTAATTCCACCAATCTATTCTCTATCCTCAACTTCTTTTTAAATTTAAAATACATTAACTTTAAATACAAAAACTAGAAATTATTAAAATTTGTATATTTGAAATTTACTTATCGATATCTATAAAATAAGATCCGTTATGATTATAAAATTATGTGTACAAGAAAAAATTCAAGAAAAGTTATTCTAACCCACTTTTCTCATTTAAACATATTTTCTTTATATAACTTATATTCATTTATTTGTTAAAAATAAATATATAAATATTCAACTATCTACTTTTTAGGGTTGATAGACCAAAGATTAGGTGGATAGAAACAATACTACCTAAAAAACAGTTAAAATGGAAATTGTGAATTACGGGAGAGTGCTGGAAAATATAATTCACAATTAATGTGAATTACGGGAGAGTGCTGGAAAATATAATTCACAATTAAAGGGTGCCCCTATATATTTAGAGATAGAAAAATTTAGATTAGTCTAACTGCATTGCGCATGAGGAAAATCTAAATGTTTAGTTGAAAATTGTGAAATTGAATATTAGTATTAGGTTATGAATATTCCTTACAAATATAACTTACGTTTTGTACAATTTTATTATAATTTTTAAAATTTTCATTTTATTGTAGTCCTCCATCCCGCACAAATTATGGTTTTACTCTCTTATGTTTAATTTTTTTTTAACATAATCAATCTTTCAAACATCACGCTAAAATAGAAATAATGTTTATTCTTAAATTTTTAATTGATTAGCCTAATGCTTTGTTCATGAGTACGTAAAAAAATTTAAAGAAGCTTCAATTTGTAGCTAAATTGCTATGATGTCCATTGATTCGTTTTTAACGTATCATCTGTATCTTTTTTCAGTAATAAATTATGTTTTTTCTGTTTGCACCATTTTAATGATACGTGATTATCATATATATATATACTCCTCTCTGCAAGATTGTTCCACGTGTTTAGACTATTACAGGAACAAATTTTATTTTATTTTATTTTATTAATATTCTCTTTACATGCAGTACGTGGATACACCTGGTAGTCGACTACGTGAATATGGGGAAGGGAAATGACTTCCTGCGAATCAAAATTTAGATGTATTTTAGAATTAAAAGTTAATACTTTTATTTGTTTTAGTGTTTTTTAATAGGTAATTTAAGTCTAATTTGGACTGACAGAGTCAGTAGTTTAGTTTGATTTGTATTCAATTGTAAATAAATTTTGTCAGTTTGCTTTTTTTCCTTCTTCTCTCATGCTTCTCCTACGTTAATTTACATATCCAATTGCCCCAAGATACAATGGAATATGGAAGAAAAAAAACAAAGTACAATGGAATCGCAGTGGCTGCCTAGTGATATAATTCAGCAAATATTAACAAAACTGCCAGTTAAATCTTTTTTGCGATGCAGATCAGTATGCAAGGACTGGCTATTTTGAGGAGGAAGATTAGTACGTATTCCAATTATGATATTGAATTATATGGAGGCATTGTTGAGGTACGGACAATGAAGGAATATGGGATGAAGGAAAGTTGGAGTTATTTATTCAAGATTTCTAATTTCAGGGAAATGAATTAGTTTTCTAAATTTTATCATGAATTGGAGCCTTTTTGCAACATAAAGGATGGTCAAGTTATAATTAGGATAGGCCGACATGAAATAGCGCTTTATGATCCTAAACAAGAGTTGTATAGGCGTATTATTGTGACTAGGGACAAATTCTTTGTCATTGCAGTGGAAACGTACGTGGAAAGTCTAATTTTACCCCCGGATGTAATTGAGACTCAGTGAGGAAATGGGAGGAAAACTTGACAAAATTATGCTGAATTAACGGCAACCTAAGGAAAAGGGAGAGGATTTTAGTGTGTTAGATGTAATTGATAATCTCTTTTCGTTCCTTCATTCTTTCTTGTTCGTTTTATTTTAATAGAAGGTGCAGTACGATTCTTCAATGAATAAAGTGATCAAATGCATTATTTGCAATGGTTTTGGCCCTTGCGACCTTTTTTTGCCCGAGACTCTATTTTACATACAAAATAGGGTTGATTTCTTAATTCTTATGTTTTGCCACAAATGAGTATTTCTTAATTCCATGAGTATTTTGGTATATAAAAATTACCCTAAGTAGTAAGCGTCGAAATACGTCGATCTATCTATATCATCATTCAGGTGGTGAAACTTTGGCAATAATACCAGAGTGCTCAACAGAGAACAGACCACTTTTGTTGGTTGACATAAGTATCTTTAACAGATAAATTAATTGGAGATATGATTAGGGGGATTAAGTGGACATATGCTTGTATTTTATCAGCTTATTGATCAACTCTTATAAAACATTTGGCTTAATTAGCTCTAAAGAGGACGGTCGTAACTTTCAAAAAAATATCCATCCATTTTTAGAAGAAATTATTCATTTTAGAGAGCATCTTTACCAATTTTCATTGAAATATTTATGAAAAACAGCCATCCGTTTCAAGGGGCAAAGGGTTGGATATCTTTACAAAACTTGGAAGAGATTCCCTATCGACCCCGTAACCCAAGTTCCAAATTTTCCACCTCTACTCTATAGTGTTTAGGTAGATCGATGCTAAAATGGAAAATATATACGTATCGTTAATTTATATTTATTTTTACAGCAAAAAAGTTGTATGTTAACTTATATGTATGAAAGTTCACATATACATAATTTATATATCATCATGCATCCTGCTACTATGTTTCCAAACCATAGCATTGGCATTTGGCAACTATGGATTTTGGAATTTACGCCGCTTCATGTTGCGAACTGCTCATCCTAAGAGTATGCTGCCATATTTTTAAATTAAACTTCTTGTTCTTAGTCCGTCGCTGTTCCATGTTGAATTCTCGAACTACTCTTTCCTGGACTATAACAATTTTGTTCGATTAGAATGCTTGGTTTTCAATTGAAGATACTTATATGTTTTTATTGGTGTCATTGGAAGTCTTTTTAAGGTTCCTTGTCCTTCTCCTAAGTTGTACTTTGGCTGCGTTTGTCGCACAGGATAAAAGAACGGGATAGAATAACTTTATCCTATCCCATGTTTAGTGTTCGTTGGGATTGGATATCCGGGCGGATTGAGAGGGATTAACAAATCCCACCTAAGAGGTGGGATTGCTTTATCCCGTCCGGATGGAATTAAATAATCCTATCCAACTCTCTAATCTGGCATGTCAAACACACGGTTTGAGTGTTGATTGTTCAAAAAGCGGTGCCCTTAGTTTAGCCGTGCTTTGGACCTTGAAGCTTGTTTCCAAATTAGGCATCCAAGAGGTCCTAATTGAACCAGGCTCTCTCTCCTATAGCATAACATGTTTCTACTTAATTTTCAATACTCTCTTTTGTCACACCTTTATTTTCGGGAAGTTATAATCAACATACCGCATTGTGCAGTGGGGTGGTCCTTGACTTATATCTGGGTTTAATGAATCCAATTATAACTTTGGTTTACCCATTTTGGGGGAAAACCATGTCGTTACGTATGGTACTGGAGCTACCGTGTGGATGTGTGGTTGTTGTGCTTGTGGTGCCTCACATTAAGGCGGTATAGTTTAAGTGTGATCCCACCCTAACAAGGACATTAGGCCTTTAACAGGGAGGTTCTTTGCTTATATGTGAGTTCAATGAGCCTAAAGTGAATCAGGATTATTAGATGTTTTTAAATTTGCTATCAGTTCTTTAAATTCTTCAAGAATAAAACTTAGCAAGTCTTTCATCTATATCATCAATGTGCTAATTAGTTGAGGCATGATTAAAAATCTAACTGGTTTAACTTTTGTAGTTTAAATTAAAACCAAAATTTACAGGTTGAAGCTGAAGTGCCCGGCACTAGAATTGCAAATTAGCAACACAAAAGAGAGGGAAAAAACTTCTGATTCTCTCTACCACTTCCCTTCTCATGTTTCGTACTTTCCCAGTTTTTGCATTTTCTAAAAAAATTACATTACTTCAATTTATAATTAACTATGGACAAAAAAAATTCTATAATAAATTAAAAATCGTAAAAAGTAATTTGTATTTTTCTTTCATATTACGACACCATTAAGTATGATTATGTTCTAAAAAAGAAGTGAACCTCACAATATTAAATGTCATAATTAAAAGTAAAACTGAGAGTCTTAATTTAAGGGATTAATTATATATGGTCTCTCTCTATATATATCTACTATTATACAAAGCAAGAGTGTTAGAGTTTTATATTTCCAATTTTGTCCATGCTGCTACCAACAAGGTTTATAGCGGTAACCACCTAAACTGGTTGGGTGAGAGGTCGTTTGGTTGGAACTGGGGGAGTCTCAATGTATAAAAGAACTTCAATCTATAAATATGTATCCACTATTTACCTTTTTTTTTGAATTATTTATATTGAAATAGCACATGAATCACGTGTGCACAAAATCTAGTGTGTATATTTATTAACAATTTAACATGTACATGCAACTTGAATATATCTAATGTGAATCTAAAAAATAAAACAAAAGTTTTAAGTGACCTAGTGAGGTTAAGTGTGTGTTCATCTAATCAAACATCCAATGTTTAAGCAGCTTTTGTTTTACATTAAAGAGGAAGACTATCTGGTAAAATCGGCAATCTAAAAATCTGACTCAACTTCTTTAGTGCTTAAAGTCTATCTCAACTTTATATAGTATCATAGATATATAATAACATTTTCACTGTTAAAATCAAATTAAAAAAAAAAAACTCACGGTGCTAAAAATATTTTGTTTTTCTAATATAAATCTACAAAACACAAAAAGGTTGAGGTGAAGAATGCAAACACGACCGCTTTAACAGTAAATACCAAGGTTCACCATATATTTATATATATGTGTGATTTTAGGCGATTAAAGTAATAATGATCAAAATAAACAACATAAAGAAGAAGAAACAGACTAATTAGTCCATGAATATCATAAACAAAGAAAGTTTATCAATATATATAACTAAACAGTAAACTTAATTCCATATTTAGTTTCCATGTCAATGTAAATTACCTCCATCAAACAAAAAAATTGACAAATTTATCATCCATATCTCAGCCACTTTACATTCGACCCATGATTCGAGTGTCGAATCTCATCCCATTCATAACCAACCGGAGAAAATACATTTTGAACTAAGGAAACTGCGTGCAACAAGTTGTTAGAACCCATTAAATCAAACTTCCTACGCGAATTTTTTTGGGGATTGTGTGCAAATAGTTGGCATCCGTTTATCATTCCTAAAATCTCACCATTCTTCATAAAAAGGAATGGCGAAGAGAAAAATGTCGTAGTCCATAGACTCGTCCAAGATTCCTTCACGCCATATTCCTTCATTATCAGTATTTCATAGGTGTGAAATTTCCTTCTAACCATACAAAGACATTCTCCTAAAACTCCCAAACCAGCTATAGCGTTTTCACCCGAAATTTTGATTGAGGGGATGGAAACTCCTTGAATAAATTCATATGCTGATCAAAACATATAATCTCTGGGGGCAAAGAAGAGTTTTTAAATTTTTCATTGACTGTCCAATGCATTTTTCCATTCACCATCGGCCCTGCATTCACAGAAGCAGCTTCGAAAGGGAACTTAATCTCAACCATCGTTTGGTTTTCAAACTAGCAGCCACTACATATTTGACATCATCCGAATGGTGAGTAAAGCGAATCACAACCTTATAATCTTTGGTAGACGTGTCATAACAAAGCCCGATCACGACGACACAGTTATGACGTAAGTAATTGAGTTCTAAAACTTTCACCAAATAACGAGTGGAGGGATTAAACAAAAAAAAGGACTTGCCGAAACATATAATAACCAAGCCGTTACAGGAATTCGATAGGAAAGTCCTCTTGCATTCATATTTCGTATCATTAGATGGCAGACCGAACGATTCAGTAACTACTTTATCACCATCTATCGAATGAAGAGAGATGGTCCGTGTTTCGGATTTTATTTGGAGAATCGACTCGATCTCTCTTTTATGACGGAAATTGGGATCTGAAATTTTAGAAAACCAATGTCTGCAGACGCATTTAAATCGCAAAAGATACTTAATTGGGACTCTGGAGAGTATCTCGTCAATGATTTCGTCTGGTAAGTGAACCAACCGCGTCGTTTCCGTCATTCGCTGCTGTTTCACTTTGTCCATCGTATTATTTTCCAGTTGCACCTCAAAGCCCTTCTTCCTAAATTTAACGTTTTAAAAATAATTTGACGCAGGTGATTCGAGACGGAATTAAAGGATATCATAATAAATTCTACTACATCGTAATAAATAAAATATAATGCATACCTCCTTTCGATTTTCCGCAGTCTGGCCTTGTATTTGTACCACCTCTTGTTTAATTTTGTGAATGGGATGAATTCTATTTATAAAAAGGACTTTTAATAAGAAAGAATTGTCAATTCATTGGAAATTTGTGTTTATTAGTAAAAAGGAATCGTATGCATATCATTGTCTATGATGTCAGCCTTTAATGTGGACCGTAAGATATTGATCGTGTGGCGGTGGATGATATTGGCTTAAAACAAATTATTTCTCTTTTAGGTAACTAACTAATAGGAATAGAGTTAAGTTTTAAAAAGAATAAATATTTATTTGGAAAGATAAATATATGAATTTTTTTATTTTTTTTTTATAAAAAAATTGGTAGAAAATTTATGTAATGAGTAAATAACTTTCACCAAATTTTATTAAAAAAAAAAAGTGATTTTGTTTTTATATTTGTTTTTATCCGTTATCTCTTGCAGTTAATCCACCCTTAATTTATGAAAATTTTCAATTAACTTTGATAATATTAACCTTTTCAAAATTGAGAAGTATATACATCAATTAAAATTAATTTATAATCATATTAATTTAGATTCCATTTTAATTTATATTCCTAATCAAAATCTACTTCCATTTTATTTATTTCCTATTTTAGTTTTGGGTATTTTTGGATTGCATAATTGGATTTAGTTTTAAAATTCATAAATCTAATATTCGAAAATTGCATATTTGAAAATACAATAATTTAAAATTTTGTGTTTGCTTAACAAATACGAGGAGATTGATTTCTAATCCAAATATTTTTCCGCTAAAATTTATATTTTGTTGATTAGCATGCTACTTTTCTTTTTGATACAGTGACGAAGGTTGGGTTCACACAAACCATTGCTTATTATTTCTTATAATATAGCGTAATTATTACGGGATGGGGGTGAGTTTACCCATACACTATTTATGATGAGTTCAGATTTAAAAAAATAAAATAAAACCCGCATCGGCTTGGGATGGATTTAAAAGTGTGTCGGGTTCAGGTTTGGACAAACACGGCCCCTTTCCATCTCTAGCATTATTGTTATAATTAATATTATAATTATAATAATAACAAATAATAATTTGTTTAAAAATTATTTGTTTTTTAAAATTCGTGAGTTTAAGATCTAAAAGTAACAGTTCTACCTCTAAGATTTGAAAGTTACGAATTTAAGTTAAGTATTAAATCTCAAGATTTGAATATATATATAAATCTCAAATAATATTTTGACACCAAACAAAATATTTTCTATTTTTATAACCCCCAGTGTTACATTTTTTTTTTATTAACCAACTGTTGCCATTGTTATTTAATACTGCGTCAATCTTAACCTTAGCTACTTTTTATAGCTCAATTGTCGATCACCTTTTTTCGTTACCAGTAATATCAAGTTTTGTGTGTTGCATAAAAAAGAAAAAGGTAACTTAGTTAAATGTAAAAATTTTAAAATTACTTTATTAAATTATTAAATAGATTTGTGGTTTAATTAGAACGGGATAGAGAATTGAGGATGACTCGAATTAGACGACTCCTATATTGAAATAAAATTTAAATATTTAGTTCCATTTGCTTGGAGTTTTTAAAATTTGAATTTAAAATTTAGTAGAGTTCTTTAAAACAGTTTTTTAATTTGATTTGTGCATGGTATACTAATTAACTTTAAAAATTTTAAAAGTATATAATTTTGTTTTTTCCTTTATTTCTTAAAGTTTTTTTTCTAGAAAACAAAGGAAAAAATAAAATATTCTTTTTACTTGAATGAAAATTTTAAAATGGGTGAGCTAAACATATTTAAAAAAAATTAAAAAACCCAACTAAACAACATGTGATGTCTACTGTCTTTTAGTAATTTTGACATTTTAAAATATTTCAATACTTTTGTGATACTATTCTAACAAAATAAGTAATTATGAGCATGTAAAATGTAATATTTTTATTTATTTAATTAAAGTGGATGTACAATTAATCTAGTGGATTTTTTAATATTAAATCACTAATAAAATAATATTTATAAGTTAAAATCAATAATTTTTTTTTGTTAGTCTATCCACGGTTACGGATTAATTTAGTAGGCAATGCAGATTAACTTAATAACGCGGATTAACTACAAGATATAGCGGATAAAAATAAAATCACCCCTAATAAAAAACTCAACCTAGAAGTGAGTATATTAAAAAATTAATATATATATATATAATCATCCCTAATAAAAATCTCAACCTATTTTATGATCATCATACCTTCCTCGGGGTCAAATTTTTTTATTTTTCTTTTTATGTAATTTAGTGAAAGTGATATATTTATAAATCATAATACAGATCGCCCATACAAAATTTCAAAAAACAATTGATCAATTTATTTCTTCAAATGGGAATCCCAAAGTCAAGATTGTCTCCTTTTATAGTCTAGCTCACTACGAATATAACTTAAAAATAATAATAAAAGATTTGTAATTTACATACCGTAGCTTCCTTCTTTGTTTAACTATTTTACAATTTTTATTTACATATATTTTCAAACTTAAGTTCAAATGGTAAAAGATTTGAGAAAGTATTTAGCTAAGTAGAACGCCCAGATTCGAGTTCTATTCGTCCTCCTCCTTCACCTTGAACCACCGGAGTTATCCACAGCAAGTATCGAAAATAAAGAAAATTAAAGATATTCATAGTAGTGACTTGTAAATAATTTAACAAAAACAGTTCCACAGCTAAATTGCTAATACCTAAACAAATAATTTGAATCTCTATTTAATTTGTACTACTATAAAAATATTAAATCCTATCAACAAATAACTTCATCATTATTTGCTAAAACGCTCAACAGGGTGGTAAAATGGCTCGATCTAGTAGTCTTTTAACCGACCAACCTAACTTCATTGGAGTGCTTCGATATTTTCAAAATAAAACATGTCTCTAGTCAGATTCCGGTTTGCATAAAATACACTAATTTGCAGAGCCGGCCCTGGGTAGGGCTGATGGGGCGACCGCTCAAGGTCCAAAATTTTAGAATGACACAAATATTTGTTTATATATATATATATATTTAAAAAAAAAGGTTTTTAATTAAAAACGAACTTTTTGAGAAAAAACTTAAGCTTCCAAAGTTCTAATTACGTGTAGGAAAACAGTTCTTTAACTCTTTTCCAATCTTTCTTCTCTAATTCAATCTAATCTTCTCATGCTACTAGATAGAATTAGAGGGGTTCCAATATTTTTTCTTTCATTCATATTGATTTTAAAATAATAAGAGATAATTTGATATTTAATTATAAGGTATTTTGCGGGGTTTTTTGCAATTATAATATATTTTTGTGTCATGTAAATTTTTATCATTGAAATAAAATTATTTTTTTAATATATAAAAAAATAATTTATCTACTTATAAAAGGGTATCTTTTTAGGTTTTACCCATGGCCTACAAATGGCCAAGTCCGGTTGTACTCATTTGACATGGCCTGCCTTAAATATAATGCATGTTTTTCCCTTTAAATACCTTTAAAATACTATATAATTGTATTTTTTAACAACATAAAGTAATTGTATTAATTAAATCGCTCAATATTCTTAATGGTTAGCTCAACTCAGTGATCACATATGGGAAAATTGTATAACTCAATAAAGGCCGATAAGTAGGATAGTGTTATTACAAAATAACGAAACATTTTAAGATAAAATTCTACACTTGTAACCAAATGTGTTTAAGTTGTAGATAATATATTTATTATGTGTGTGAACTCATAAGCCCAACCCGCTACTATCTTGGGATGTTGGCCCCTCCCCTGGTGTAGTGACCGGGGGCGGAGCCACGTGGGGGCCAAGTGGGGCCATGCCTAGACTTTTTGGAAATTTTTGAAAAGTACAGGGGCTTATGCATAGGAAGGGAAACTTAAGGGGCCATTACTTATAAGTTTAGGGGCAGGAGATGTAATATAAATTACGGAGGCAATTTTTAGTGAAACACGTGTGTAGTTTTTGCAGGGGGCTTTGTGTAAATAGAGCTATAAGTTGAAGGTGCAAATTTATAATATAGACCAACTTTTCACCTCCTTCCCTTAGGGAGCTGTTTTTTACTACCGTTCATTTTTTTTTTTTGCTTTCTAAAACACAACTTTTATTTTATTTTTGGATTATATATCAAAAGATATTTCAAAATATATGATTAATTTTAGTATATTATTTTAACTTTTCCGAAATATCGAAATAGAATGGAAAAGTATTTTAGTAAAAAATTGGTCCGTAAACATAATTATTGAGTTTGATTTGGCTTAAATTTTTTTTGCCCCCCCCCCCCCGAAAATTAATCTTGTCTCCGCCACTAGTGGTGACCGCAAAAACTTTACTCATCTTTTAACTCAGTAGTCCCATTTTTATCTCACTCTGTTTTTTAGAAATTTATCTCACTCGGCAGTCCCAACCCCATAACCGTTTACTCCCACATCCGCTTTTGCTGTTTTGGCTAAATACACTAGGTAATTTTTGACAATGAGAGAGACTAGGCAAAGTATAGGTGGTGAAAACATTTTACTGGAATCTATTTGTATTAAGTTCTAGCCTCACTAAAAATTGCGAATGGAAGTTTTTCTTTATTAATCTATAAACAAACATATGACATACAACAATTCAATCAAAAAAAAAATGACAACAATTAATGGGTTTAGTAGCTAACTACTAAATCAACCACCCCAGCCCAACCAAAGCCACTTAAAACTCTCCAATTCTCATTCTTTTAAGCACCAAAAATTTAGTACACAACCCCTTGCCCTTAGCCAATTCCTTGTATATGACTATGCCCAATTCCCCTTCCAAACTAACCACCACTTGGTTCCTCCTCCTCTTTGCCTTCACTAACTACTCATTTTCTGCCCGAACCCTCAGCGAACCATCACCGCATCACTACCCCCCGCCCAATTACCTTCTACATGCCAAATCCACTAATTACCATATACACCTCCTCTCCAACACCACCACCACCACCACCTACCCTTCTCGAAACCACTAGGTTTTTTTCCTTTAAATTTGTGTGTATATTTGACACCACAAATTTTTTTTTTACTATTGGGGTCAATTTTTTTTTATCTGGTATAACTTGTGCCTATGACACTCTCTTCATTGATTTTTTTCTGTGTGTAGTATTATTTGTACTTGTAAAACTTACACATGACTTGCATTAAAGTCAAACATACTTAGTTCATAGTTTTTAAAGGCAACGGCTATTTGCACACCGCTTTTAACTTTGTAACACTCCACTTTTTCATTCACCTGATGACAAGCTTGAAAATGCCTTATTGGCCCATAAGCACCTAATATGCAGGCTTATACTCGTTTATTATCAGGCGAATGAAAAATTGAGTATTACCAAATATTTTGTGAAGAGCAAATAGCAGCTACTTTTTTAAATTTACTACAATTCATGTAACATACAAGAACCTCGTAAAATATATTACATATTCTAGTTCTTAAAAAAAATTGACCCACTTACTAAATTCCCCTTCCAAACTAACCACCACTTGGTTCCTCCTCCTCTTAGCCTTCACCAACTACTCATTTTCTGCCTGAACCCTTAGCGAACCATCGCCGAATCACTACCCCCACCCAAATACCTTCTATGTGCCAAATCCACTAATTACCACATACTCCTCCTCTCCACCACCAACAAAACTAAATGGCCACCTACCCTTCTCGAAACCACTAGGTTTTTTTCCTTCAAATTTGGGGGTAATTTGAATTTGTTTGTATATTTAACACCACAAAATTTTTTTTACTACTGGGGTCAATTTTGTTTTTTATTTGCTATAACTTGTGCCTATGACACTCTCTTCATTGATTTTTTTTGTGTGTGGTACGTATTATTTGTACTTGTAAAACTTGGACATGACTCGCGTTATAGTCAAACATACTTAGTTCATAGTTTTTAAAGGCAACTGCTATTTGCACACCGCTTTTTACTTTGTAGCACTCCACTTTTTCATTCACCCGATGACAAGCTTGAAAATGCCTTATCAGCCCATAAGCACCTAATATGTAGGTTTATACTCGCTTGTTATCTGGCAAATGAAAAATTGAGTATTACCAAATATTTTGTGAACTGCAAATATCAGCTACTTTTTTAAATTTACTACAATCCATGTAACATACAAGAACCTCGTAAAATATATTAAATATTCTAGTTCTAAAAAAATGAAAATCGACCCACTTACTAAATTTCCTAACTGTGCCACTACAAACACCATACAAATAGTCATCCAAAATATTCAAATTGATTACATTAGCAAAATATGGTAAGGGTGTGTTTGAGTACCCAACTCCGATCTTTGAAATTAGAATTGGAGAAAAAATTAATTTACACAATTCTGAGCGTGAAAATTGTGTAGAGTAATTTTTACTCTAATTCCAATTTCAAAACTCCAACCCAAGTAGTAAAAAAAATAAATTCGTGTAAGTGGTGTCAAATATACACACAAATTCAAATTATCCCAAAATTTGCTATATTTCTATGCATATTAATACAGTAGGTATTGCTCATGTCGAATGGCAATATTATACACCCACTTATGGAATGCTTAAATTCAAATCCGTTTTGCCATTCATTAAGGTCGAGTTGGGCTATTTTGTCATCCCAAATCATTCACCGATATATACAAAAGCAAATATTTGAAAATAAAATAAAATTAGTGTACTGTATTATTATTACAATGGCATTATATATTTCTAAAATTTTAATCATAAAGATAGTATCGTTGATAGTAACATTAGTTTACAAAAGTAATGTGCTTTTTAATATATCTACATTATAAAACATTAAGTTTGACTTAAAAAATATAAAGATCTAATTGTTAAAAATATACATATTATGGTGTGCATTAGTTTACACCATTGAATGAGTTTTATACACACATTAAGATGTCATATCAAAGTTAAAATACTCACACTAATAATATACACACAATAAACTCTCACATAATTTTGTCTATACTAAAAATGCTATAACTTAAAACAAAAAAATCAAAATTTAATAAAAATTTAATTTTTAAAATCTACTAATCAATATCAATTAAACAAGATCCATCATGACTATAAAATTATGCAAAAAAATCAAAAAAAAATTATTAAGTAACATTTAAGAATCCATACATTGTTGGACTACTTTTACATTTTCTGTTGATGTTTGTCGAAATAAACTAATGATATTTGTCTATTTAAATTTAGAGCACGTTACTCTTTTTTATTCTATTATTTCACCGTGCCAGATGACACGGGTATACCATAGTATATATATATATATATATATATATATATGTATGTATGTATGTATGTATGTATGTATGTATGTATAAAAAAATTAAGTTTGTAAAAGATTAAATATATATATATACATATTTTTTATTTTTAAAATAAAGGAAGAATTATGTTATAACTATATTTCAAACAAATAAATTGTGTAAAATAATCTGAATGTAAGTTATATGAAGAATGTTTAGAGAGAGAAAAAGTGGGTTACAATTGCTTTTCCTGAATATTTTCTTTTTGCACATAACTTTATAATAATAGTGAATCTTATTTTACAGATATTGATAAGTAAATTTCAAATATGAAAATTTTAATAATTTTTAGTTTTTGTATTTAAAGTTAATGTATCTTAAATTTCAAAAAGAAGTTAATAAGAGGGAAATTATTAACTTTAAATAAAAAAACTATAAATTATTAAAATTTCATATTTGAAATTTACTTATTGATATCTATAAAATAAGATCTATTACGATTATAAAATTATGTGTCAAAGAAAAAAATCAAGAAAAGTTATTTTAACGTACTTTTCTCTCTTTAAACATATTTTCTTCATATAACTTACATTTAGACCACTATACACAATTTATTTATTTCAAATTCAGTTGCAACCTAATTCTTCCTTTAACTTAAAAATATAAAAACATGCATGTTTTTATTTAATCTTTTACAAACTTACATAGTTTATTTTATAAATATATATATATAAACACATTACTTTGTAAAGCAATGTTACTACCAATGGTAACACATAATTGCAATTAAAATTTGAAAATATGAAATGTTATTATATGGTGAATGATTAGGGATGGCAAATGGCAAAACCCTTCATTTAAATTAAATATATATATATATATATATATTTAATCTTTTAAAAATTTAAATAGTATTTTTTTAAAAAAGAAAACACATTACTTTTGTAAACCAGTGTTACTACCAATAATACTATTTGTTTGTAATTAAAATTTTAGAAATATAAAATGTCATTATAATAATAATCGAAAACATTAATTTTTCAAAATATTTATTTATATATATTGGTGAATGATTAGGGATGACAAATTGGCCTAACTTAGCCTTAATAAAGCGGCGAAATGGGTTCGAATTTAAGCATATCATAAATGAGGGCAAATTTGAGTTTTTTAATTTAAAATCACTTCAATCTAGTCAGATCGAATATATAATTTTGCACCTCGAGTTTGGCTTGAACAACCCCCTGGTTGACGGTTAGAACGATTGTCATACCTATTTATGATAGCTCATTTATGTGGATACAAAAAAAGCCCAGTTTATTATAGTGTGATTGTTGTGTATACAGTTTTCTTAATATATGTTTTGGGTTGTACGTAGGTTAGATGTTATTAAAATGAAGAGATTAAAAAAAATAAAAAAAAAAAACGACAATGAAAAATAACCATTAGTGATTAAGAATTACTTTATTATATCTTGGTATTTTTGTATTTTCCCTAATGAGTTAACTTGATATCCGTGTACGTTAAAAGGAGTGTGCACACTTGTCACGTGTGTTGAGCGTCTAGTATTCTAAAAGAAAAATTGTAACCCATAATTTGGATTTTTTTTTCTTTAAGATATAGATCTTTTAAATCTTAATTACATTGATGCATGTGATAGTTTTGGACTTAAGTGGCCAAATGTGGTAAGTAAGTGGGAAAACATGAAAATATATACGCTTTTCAGCTTAAAATTAAATTGTGAGAATAAGTGACGTATTTTCAATCATGTAAAATTGTGAGTTGGATTCGTAGTTTCACATTTAAAAGTAAGAGATGGAATCACGCTTTTACATTAAAAGTGTAAGTTGGAATCACACTTTTACATTAAAATTTATTAACTTTAAAAGTGTGATTATGTAGAAGTGTGAACTAAATTAAATCACACTTTCACAGTAAATTTATTAACTTTATAGTGTGATTTGGAATAACGTTTTACGTTAAAAAGTGAGTTGGAATCACACTTTTAAACTTTAAAACAATTTTAAAGTTTAAAGTGTGATTAGACTCAAGTTTTTTAATGTAAAACGTGATTACATCTTAAGGTTTTAATATTTGACAACTTTATACAATTGAAAAAACGTCACTTGCTATCATGTCACTTGCCCTCATGTTTCCTAGCGTAAAAGTGTGACCTATTGTCATGTTTTTTTTATTTACAATATCTAGCTAATTAAGTTCAAAACTAGCACATCAATATAACTAAATAGTAGATATATTTTTTCTTTATCAATTCACTATACATAGTTACATAACATGGTCCACCAATTGAAGTAACAATGATTGAAACAAACTACATATATATATATATATAAAGAAGATCCAACAGTCTTGTAAGTCAAAGAATGAACATATATAAACTAAGAAAGTATATATATAAACAATAAACTTAATTCCAAGTCGATCAATTTAAAACCATCATCTGACAAAAAATTGCCAAAATTACCTTCCATTTTTCAACCACTCTATCTCCCATCCATGTTTTGCGTGTCGATCCTCATCCCATTCATAATTAATTGGCGAAGCTAAATTTTGAATGAATGAAATCGCGTCCAACAAGTTGTTTACATTCGGCAAATTGAACACCCTCACTGTCTTTTTTTTCATGTTGTATGCCAAAACATGATGCGCGTCCTTCTTTCCTAAAATCTCATCAGTCTTTGTAAAAAGAAACGGATTGAAATCTAATTGGAGAAATGTCACATACGTCCAAGATTTTCCAATGCCATATTCCTTCATTACAAATATGTAAATGTGGAAACGAGTATTTGTAGCCATACAAAGACATTCTCCTAAAACCCCCAATCCAATAATAGAGTCTTTTTCATGGAAATTGCGCGGGGATGGGAATTCCTCGAATAAATTCTTATGCGGATCAAAGCATACAATTTTTTTGAACCGAGAATAATGATTATTAGCTCTTTCATTGACGGTCCAATGCATCCTACCATTCACTATTGGCCCTGCCTTTGTAGAAGCAACAACGAAAGGGAAATTAATCTGGACCCATCGTTTTGTCTTCAAACTAGCTACCACGACGACTCTGCCATGACCAAAACGGTGCGTGAATCGAACTACGACCTTGTAATCATTAGTAGACGCATCATAACAAAGGCCAATCACGACGATACCATTTTGGCGCATACAATTGAGTGCTAAAACTTTGACTAAGTAACGAGTCAATGGATTGAACATAAAAAAGGACTCGCCTAAACCTATAATAACCAAGCCATTACAAGAGTTCGAAACCACAATCCTTTTGCCATGATATTTTTTTTCATTACACAGTATAGGTAACGATTTACTAACAAATTTATCGTCATCAATTGAGTAAATAGAGACTGTCGGAGATTCCAATTTTTCGATAAGGAGAATCGACTCGGACCCTGTCTTATGATGAAAATTAAGATTTGAAATTCTAAAAAGCCATAATTTACAGACACACTTAAATCGCATAAGAGATTTAATTGAGAGTCTGTAGAGTATCTCATCAAGAATTTCGTCTGGTATATGAACCAATTGTGCTTCCATCACTCTCTGCCGTTTCCCTTTGTTTTGCATAATTGGTAACTCTGATTCCATTGTTTTTTTTTTCAATGGCACCTAAAACACCTTATTCCTAAATCTAGGGTTTTTAAAATTTATTCTAAAGCGTTTGAGTCAAGTAATTTGGGGCGGAAGTAGAACGTGACAAAGTAAATTCTAGTCCAGTCTAATAAAAAGAAATTTAATTACCTCTGTAAGATTTTCGACAAGAAATTTTCGACATTGTGGCCGTGTGATTTATTTCGAACTGCGAGTTTCTCCCAGTTGCGATAATTGTTGTACTGTTATTGTGAAAGCAATTATATTTGTAAATATATGAAAAAAGAGTTTTTTATTATATAAAAAAAAAAGTTTTTTATTAAGAAAATAATTAATCAATTGAGTGGAAAGTTGCGTGTATTTTTGTAAAAGGAATGTTACCCAATAAAAGCAAATTAAATGTAAGCCTTTATTTAATGTGGACCGTAAGATACATATTCATCGTGCGGCCAAAGGATGACATTGAATTATTGACTTTAAATAAAACACTACTCTTTTAATTAAGAAGATTTTTGGAAAGAGGTAAATTAAAGAATAACATAAGAATCATATATCTCCTTATTTGTATACCTCTATTTAAGGTTTTCTTACTGATTTGTGAATTATTTGACAAAAATAATTCCATAGCTAAATTGATACTAATATTTGTATTTCGGTTTCCGTTGAACCGTGTAAAAATTACTGAGACCCAAATCAAATTTAAAAATTCAGTTTTTTTTTCTGAGTAATCCGGGCCCAAAACCAACTTTGTGGTTCGGATTTAATCGGTTTTCATATATAGTTTTAAAATAAATAAGTAAATTTTAAAGCAATATCAAAAAAGCCATCAGCCACAGTCAAATTCAGTTAGTTTAACACACCAAACATTGAGAGTATCTATACTTTATTTATTAAGTTGATAAGATTTATACATAAATTTTGGGGTGCTTTCAGTTTTCTTCGATGGTGCAAATTAGGGAGCTCGAAACCCAATCTAAACTTGAAAATTTTGTTTCGGTTTCAATTTCTGAACCACCCAGCCCCATACGTGAACCCAACTTTAAATACCATTAAAAATTTAAAATACTATACAATTAGCAGATTCGGTTAATAAATGGTATTTCAACAGAAAAATAGTATATTCAAGGCGAACCTTGTCAAACGGGTTTATTTTATTAATCTAATCTGCTACTAAAATCTTTAGTAAAAAATATTACATTTTCGGTGTTACTTGAGAAATTAATTATTTAAATCGATTTAGTCGGAATCTACGTATATTTCCTACTAATTTTTCCTTTTTGTTTTAGATGCTACAAAGACGACATTGTCTAAGGCAATAAAAAATAAAACATAAAAATAAACTCATTTACGTTATAATGAAAAAATAGAAGCTGGTAAAATAGCTAACGTAAGCCTATTTCTTTAGTTTTATTGTGAGAAATCAGTTTAAAACATAAATGGAAATTAAAATTATTGAATAATTATTTGTGATACAAAGTGATAGTTTTACAAACGGGGGACACACAATCACCACAAAGGTAAATACAATATTAGATTCAATAATCACGTACATGTGGAACGAACTCAAGATATATTTATTACGAGGGTAAGTAGGATGCTAACGAGCTATAAAGCCGTTTACAAAATTATCAAATGTTTTACATCAAATTATTTAACTAATTTTTAACTTTTCATTTTCTGAATTTCTGAATTCCGGTGCTTGTCCCATGATGCAAACAAGGCTGCTAAGGAGATTGCGCATAGTGCTCTTCAAAGTGGTGCTATCAGAGGCGTAATTCTTTTCAGCCTCCTAGAGTTAGAATGCTGGTGTTGAACGAGTCTAGTTTTTGTGGGCTTTTTCCATGTCAAAAAAAAAAGTGACAATGATCAAACCAAACAACATAAAGAAGAACAAGCAGCCTACTAAGTCATTGAATGAATACAAACCGAGAATAAACCTATCACCAAACAAAAATTAGACAAAATTATCTTCCGTTTTCAGCCACTCCTCCACCCCATGATTCTTGTGTCGAATCTCATCCCACTCATAGCCACTCGGCCATGCTATATTTTGAACTATTGAAACCCCGTCCAACAACAAGTTCTCGACATTCGGCAAATCAAAGATCCTCGTGGTCTTTTTTTCTGGATTGTCTGCCAATAATTGGGACTTGTTTTTCTTTTGTACAATCATGATATCACCATTATTTGTAAAAATAAACGGCAGAAACGGATGAGACGGTAGTGGCATAGTAGTCAGAGACGTCCAAGATTCTCTAATACCGTATTTCTTCATTATCAGTACTTCAATATTGAAACGGCACAATCTAACCATACAAAGATATCCTCCTGAAACTCCCAAATGAAAAATAGCTTTTTTACCCCCAAATTGTGATGGTGGGGATGGGAACTCCTCGAATAAATTCCTAGATGGGTCAAAGTATATAATTTTTTTGGACTGTCGATTATTGACGCTATCATTAACGGTCCAATGCATCATGCCATTCACTACCGGACCAGCCTTTGTAGAAGTAACATCGAAAGGGAAATTAATCCGGACACACCGTTTTGTCTTTAAACTAGCTACCACGACAACTCTGCCATGCTCAAAACGGTGCATAAACCTGATTACAGCCTTGTAACCATTAGTATAAGTGTCGTAACAAAGCCCGGCCATGACAACATTGCTCTGGCACGAGCAATTCAGTACTAAAACTTTGGCGAAATGCCGAGTCGATGGATTGAACAGGAAAAAGGACTCTCGAATGCCTATTATCACCAAGCCGTTACATGAATTCGAGACGATAATATTTTCGTAATAGTAATTTTCCCTTTCATTACACGGTACGGAGAACGATTTGGTAACAAATTTATTAGCATCAATTGAGATAAGAGAGGCAGCAAGAGTTTTTAATGATTCCACAACGAGAATTGACTCGATCTCTGTCTTTTGATGAAAATTAGGATCAGAAATTGTAGAAAGCCAGCGTTTGCAAACGCACTTAAATCGCAAAAGAGACTGAACTGGTAGTCTAGAGAGTATCTCGTCAATGATTTCGTCTGGTAATTCCGATTCCATCAGTCTTTCTCGTTTCACTATTTTCCTTTGCTGGAATTGCGATTCTGTGCCTGCTAATTGTGATTCCATTGTTTTCTTCTTCTCTTGCAAAATTATCTCTCACTTTATCTTGAAGCTAGGGCTGCTGCTTCTTCTGTTTTTTTTTTCTAGTGTTTCCTTTAGATTTCACTCTATCGAACGGCAATGCCCTTACTCCCCATGTCAGCTTTCTTATAACCAAAAAAGGCTAGGGTTTTTTACTCCTTTTCCTTTCCTTTTTTTTTTCTTTCCATAATCCGGGTTTGCGAAATACTTGCGTTATGGAAACAATTTTTTTGTAAGATCATGAGCTTTTACCTACAATTTTAGGCTTGTGAACGGGGGCTATCTGAGTCGGATTTGGGATTGCATTTTTTAGCATAAATTGGCCCAAAGTAAAACTTTCCTTGCGTACTCAAATTCAACTCATAATTCGGGTTTAAAATATTGTCAACACTCTTCTCGACTCAAACTCAATTAAAACTCCATCGTCAATTAAGTGGGCCAAATAGGTGGGCTACAGGCCTACTTGGCCCAATTGATAGCCCTATACAATTCTTATATTTTGTTTGCCTTTTTTTTTTTTCCTTTCTTGTTATTGTATATATGCATGAAAAATGTTAATTTGTATTATAAAGGTTCATGTTAAGCATATTATGAATAAAAAAAAAACTCTGATAACTATTTGAGGAGTAGCTAAATTGTATCAAACCATATTATTTTTTTGCCTTTGTGAAATTGTTTGCTTGTGTTTCTTGTTATTTAATTAAGTTTATTGTCTACTCAAGTCTGAATAGTCTAAGCAAATCCAGGTCATTCTCAAATAATCTGTGACAGTACAAAAATTTTAATGAGTGCACTCTTTAATTATTTATGTTGTCCGCATTTACAAAGATGAACAAAAATTAAAACTCGACCGCCATTTTTAGATATAGTGTTTAAAATAGGTCCCTTTTTTTAATATAGTGTTTAAAATATTGGTACTGTGTACCATGTTTTAGATATACTGGTCTCACGTACAACGTTTAAGATATTACCTTAAGTAATCACTATTTTAATAAAAAATGGAAGCAATGGAAAGCGGTTATGACACTAAATTTTAGTGAATTTTTTATTTTGCTTGTGTATTTATTATTTATTCAAAAATATAGTTGGCCTGTCTTAAAATGGAAGTAATAAATCGTCCACACGCATTGCGCATGTGTCGACGTCTAGTATTATTATTAATTTATTATATTAAGCACAAGTTACAAAATTAACATAAGTTATAAAAAGTTGGGTCATTTACCTTTTGGCTCCCATTTATTTACATATATTCCCCTTTGGCAACCAAAGTTTACATTAATTTACATTGACACCCATTTGAAAGGTTTCCGTCTAGCCAACAAGTCAAACTGTTAAACTACCCTTTACAATATCAAAACTACTCCTCTTATTGGATATAAATGAAAACGAATAAATTTTGGTATTATTTTAAGCACTAAAAATTAAGTACACAACCCCTTTACCCAGTGGTGGAGCTAAGAATCTGGCTAAGTGGGGGCGAAATTCAAAACACACAAAAATACATTCAAGACCATAAAATTTGAATGTAATAATAATAATAATAATAATAATAATAATAATTCATACAGCTCAAATGGAGAATGTAAACAATTATGAGAAATTGCATTAATATAATGCAAATATAATAGTATTAATAATATTATGCAATTAATGAAGAATCACAACTACTATTATATAAGTAATTAAGAAATTTATTATTACACCTAATATTAAAAAGTAGATATAAGAAAGGATTTATCTTAGTAGTATTGGAAAAATAGGTAAAATATCATTTTTAGAGCCATTTTGAGGGTAATTTTGAGTGGAACCTCACACTCGATCAGTTTTGAAATATTATTATAGATTTGTATTCTCCTCCGTGAGGACATCGAAATTGTATATTTGTTTGCTCAAAATGATTATGGGGTGAATGAGAAATTATCACTCAAAGTGAGTTACTTGAGATAAAAAAATGTAATAAAAATGAGTTAATCTCATATGGGAACTTTATGAAAAAATTGATGAGTTTATAAGAGATCACTTCTTATAAAATTAACATCGAAATTGTATATTTGTTTGCTCAAAATGATTATGGGGTGAATGAGAAATTACCACCCAAAGTGAGTTACTTGAGATAAAAAAAAATGAGTTAATCCCATATGGGAACTTTGTGAAAAAATTGATGAGTTTATAAGAGATCATATCTTATAAAATTGATAAGTATTTAAGAAAAATAACATTCCTATGTATAGTTTGGTTCTTTTACACTTTGGTAAACTAAAGTAAAAATTTATACACATAAGCTCCTACATATTATTATTATTTTCAAAAAATACCCCATATATAATTAAAAAAAATCCTAAACCAAGTGGAGGCGCTCGACCCCACTTGGCCCAATGTACCTCCGCATGTGCCTTTACCCTTAGCCAATTCCATATGACTATGCCTAAATCTCCTTCCAAGTTAATCGCCACTTGGTTCCTCTTCCTCTTAGCCTTCACCAACTACTCATTTTCTGCCCAAACCATAAGCGAACCATCGCCGCATCACCACCCTTGCCCAATTACCTTTTATATGCGAAATACATTAATTACCACACACCCCTCCACTTCACAACCACCAACAGCAACAAAACTAGATGACCACCTACCCTTCTCAAAACCACAAAGTTTTTTTCCTCCATATGGCGAAATCCTAATTCCCATGCCAAATTCCGCCACTCAAACACTAGGTTTAGCTGGAATTGAAATTCCTTTTCCAACCAGTGTGACACTACAAGAATTGGAACTGAGCACAGTCATAGTTATCGACAAGGACTTGTTTGAAGGTCCAATTTTTGGACTAGTGTTGGTTGGGAAAGCACAAGGACTATATGTTGCATGCTCGGAAGATGGTCATAGTCACATGATGGCTATGACTACGAGTTTTGCCAATGGCAAGTTTAAGGATGGATTGAGGCTATTTGGGATGCATCGCAAAGGGGATGTCGAGGCCTATATTGCGGATATTAGGGGAATTGGGAAGTATAATTAGGGGTGTTCAAAAACCGAACCGGACCGAGAAACCGAAAAAACCGAACCGGAAAATGGACCGATTTGGACCGGACCATTTGAATTCGGTCCGATCCGGTCTAAATTTTGAAGGACCGAATCATTTCGGTCCGGTCTTCGGTCTTGCATTTTAACACTACGGTCGGACCGGACCGGTTTTAATATATATATATATATATATATATATTTAAATATATATTATTAATATATAATATTAATACTAAAACCAAACCCTAATATTAATAATATATATTAATATAAATATATATTATTGTTGTGCTAATTTTTTTTTTCTTTATCATAATACAACTTTTGGGCCCAAAAAAAAAAGCCCAGACCGAATGGACCGACCGGAACCGGACCGAACCGGTCTGGTCCAGTCTGGTCCGGTCTTTACAGGTGTTTCGGTCCGGTCCGGTCTTCTATTTTTTGGGACCGAAATTTCCGGTCCGGTCCGGTCTTAGGCAATTCGGTCCGGTCAACCGGACCGTGAACACCCCTAAGTATAATGGTGCAAATGGCCACGCCATTGTTAAGGCTATCAATGAGAGCTCTTAATATGTAGAGGGAAGCATTGGAGGGGATAACAAATTCCTTGTGTTAATCAGTAAAATTTAATTGCCTTTTTTCGTCTTTCTTAAAGGAAACTCTATTTATTGTAACTAAATGTGAGCCACGTCACATCACTAATTTTGGCTCACACTATAATTACAATAAACAAGATAAATTTTAGGTCATTAGATATGTTTTCAAAACATCAAATCAAAGAAGTCAACATTTTTTTCTCTATTTAATTCCATCAATCTATTCTCTCTCATCAACTTCTTTTCAAATTTAAAATACATTAACTTTAAATACAAAAATTAGAAACTATTAAAATTTGCATATTTGAAATTTACTTATTGCTACCTATAAAATAAGATCCATTATTATTATAAAATTATGTGTACAAGAAAAGTTATTCTAAATCATTTTTCTCATTTAAACATATTTTCTTCATATAACTTATATTCAAACCACTTTACACAATTTATTTATTTCAAATCGAATTCCAACCTAATTCTTCTTTTAATTTAAAAATATAAAAAGATATAAGTTTTTATTTAATCTTTTACAAACTTACATATTTTATTTTTTTTATAACAAAAAAAAATAAACCATTACTTTTATAAACCAATCTTACTACCAATGATACCAAATAATTGCAATTAAAATTTGGAAATATGTAATGTTATTGTATGGTGAATGATTAGTGATGACAAATGGCATAATCCTTCATTTAGTTTAAATATATATATATATATATATATGTGTGTGTGTGTGTGTGTTTAATGTTTTACAAATTTAAATATTAATTTTTTAAAAGAAAATACATTACTTTTGTAAAACAGTGTTACTATCAATGATACCATATGTTTATAATTAAAATTTTAAAAATATATAATGTCATTGTAATAATAATGGAATACATTAACTTTTCAAAATATTTATTTATATATATATTGGTGAATGATTATGGATGAAAAATTGACCTAACCTGGCCATAAAAAGATGGCGAAACAGGGGCAAATTTGAGTTTTTCAATTAAAAACCACTTCAATCTGGTCGAATCGAATATATATATTTGCATCTCGAGTTTGGCTTTAGCAACCCCTTGCTTTTTAGTTAGATCGATTGCCATATCTATTTATGATAGCTCATTTATATGGGTACATAAAAAAGCCCGTCTTATTATAGTGTGATCGTTGCATATACATTTTTTTTAATATATGTTCTGGGTTGCACACTGTTTAGATATTATGTATTTTTGTTCAATTTAGCTATTTTCTAATTATTGAATTTTTTTTTACATCGGCATGCGGTTCGGCACAAGCAATACCTAGTTTGTAATTAAAATGAAGAGACGATAATTATAAAAAGAAAAAACGGACAATGAAAGATAACCATCGGTGGTTAGCAATTGCTTTATTATATCTTAGTATTTTTGTATTTCCCTAATGAGTTAACTTGATATCCGTGTACGCTAAAAGAAGCGTGCACAGGCACACAGGCGTCACGCGTCGTGTTTTTTCTACTTACAATATCTCGCTAATTAATTCCAAAACTAGCATATCGACATATCTAAGTTTTTAAAAAATAATCTTTTTTTAAAAAATAATCAATAATTTTAATTAGAAGCAGTGGTGGTAGTAGATATGGTTTTTCTTATCAACTCACTATATTGTACGGTTTTACTTAACCAATTAAAGTAACAATGGTTGAAACAAACTACATAAATAAAGAAGATCAAAGAATGAACATATAAACTAAGAAATTTTATATATATATATATATTAACAATAAACTTAATTCCAAGTCGATCAATTTAAAACCTTCATCTGACAAAAAATTGCCAAAATTACCTTCCATTTCTCAACCACTCTATCTTCCACCCATGATTTGCGTGTCGATTCTCATCCCACTCATGGCCAATTGGCGAAGCTAAATTTTGAATGAATGAAGTTGCGTCCAACAAGTTGTTGACATTTGGCAAATTGAACACCCTCAGTGTTTTATTTTTCATGTTGTATGCCAATACTTGAGGCGCATATTTCTTTCCTAAAATCTCATCAGTCTTTGTAAAAAGAAACGGATTAAAGTCAAATGGGAGAGTTCTCACATACGTCCAAGATTCTCCAATACCGTATTCCTTCATTACAGATACGTAAATATCGAAACGAGTTTTTATAGCCATACAAAGACATTCTTCTAAAACTCCCAATCCAATAATAGAGTCGTTATCCCCAAGATTGCACGGGGATGGGAATTCCTCGAATAAATTCTTATGCGGATCGAAGCATATAACTTTTTTGAACCTAGAACAATGATTATTAGCTCTTTCATTGACAGTCCAATGCATCCTACCATTCAATATAGGCCCTGCCTTTGTAGAAGCAACAACGAAAGGGAAATTAATCTTGACCCATCGTTTTGTCTTCAAACTAGCTACCACGACGACTCTGCCATGACCAAAATGGTGCGTCAATCGAACTACGACCTTGTAATCATTAATAGACACATCGTAACAAAGGCCAATCATGACGATACCATTTTCGCGCATACAATTGAGTGCTAAAACTTTGACTAAGTAACGAGTCAATGGATTGAACATGAAAAAGGACTCGCCTAAACCTATAATAACCAAGCCAATAACAGAGTTTGAAACCACAATCCTTTTGCCATGATATTTTTTTTCGTTACACAGTATAGATAACGATTTACTAACAAAATTATCATCATTAATTGAATAAACAGAGACTGTCGGAGATTCCGACTTTTCGATAAGGAGAATCGACTCGGACCCCGTCTTATGATGAAAATTAAGATTTGAAATTCTAAAAAGCCATAACTTACAGACACACTTAAATTGCATAAGACATTTAATTGAGAGTCTGGAGAGTATCTCATCAAGAATTTCATCTGGTATATGAACCAATTGTGCTTCCAACACTCTCTGCTGTTTCCCTTTGTTTTGCATAATTAGTAACTCCGATTCCATTGTTGTTGTTTTTTTCAATGGCACCTAAAACCCCTTATTCCTAAATCTAGGGTCTTTAAAATTTATTCTGAAGCGTTTGAGTCAAGTAATTGGGGGCGGAACTAGAATGTGAGAGAGTAAATTCTAGTCCAATCTAATAAAAAGAAATTTTATTACCTCTGTAAGATTTTCGACAACAAATTTAATTACCTCTATAAGATTTTCCGCATTGTGGCCGTGTGATTTATTTCGAACTGCAAGTTTCTCCACAGTTGCGATAATTGTACTACTGTTATTGTGAAAGGAATTATATTTATAAATATATAAAAAAGATTTTTATTAAGAAAAGAATTAATCAATTCAGTGGAAAGTTGCGTGTATTTAGTAAAAGGAATGTTCTCCAACAAAAGCAAATTAAATGTAAGCCTTTATTTAATGTGGACCGTAAGATATATATTCATTGTGCGGCCAATGGACGATATTGAATTATTTGACTTTAAATAAAACAATACTCTTTTAGCTAATTAAGATGATTTTTGGAAAGAAGACAAGAAGTAAAGAATAATATAAGAATCATATATTCCTTATTTGTATACCTTTATTTAAGGTTTTCTTACTGATTTGTGAATTATTTGACAAAAATAGTTCAATAGCTAAGATATTAATATTTGTATTTCGGTTTCCATCGAACCGTGTGGAAATTATTGAGACCCAAATCAAATTTGAAAATTCTGTTTTTTTTTCTGAATCATCCGGGTCCAGAGCCAACTTTTTGGTTCGGATTTATTCGGTTATCATATATAGTTTTAAAATAAATAAGTAAATTTTAAAGCAATATCAAAAAAGCCATCACCCACAGTCAAATTCAGTTGCTTTAACACACCAAACAGTGATAGTAACTATACTTTAGTTATTAAGTTGATAAGATTTATACATAAATTTCGGGGTGCTTTCAGTTTTCGTCAAGAGTGCAAATTAGGGGGCCCGAAACCCAATCTAAACTTGAAAATTTTGTTTTGGTTTCAAATTCTGAACCACCCAGCCCCATACGTGAACCCAACTTTAAATACCATTAAAATACTATATAATTAGCAAATTGGGTTAATAAATGGTATTTAAAGAGAAAAATAGTATATTCAAGGCAAACCTTGTCAAACGGGTTTATTTTATTAATCTAATCTGCTACTAAAATCTTTAGAGTTACTTGAGAAATTAATTATTTAAATCAATTTAGTCGGAATCTACGTATATTTCCTACTTATTTTTCCTTTTTGTTTTAGATGCTACAAAGAAGACATTGTCAAAGGCAATAAAAAATAAAACATAAAAATAAATTCATTGATGTTATAATGAAAAAATAGAAGCTGGTAAAATAGGTAATGCAAGCCTATTTCTTTAGTTTTATTGTGATAAATCAGTTTAAAACATAAATGGAAATTAAAATTATTGAATAATTATTTTTAATACAAAGTGATAGTTATACAAACGGTGGACACACAATCACCACAATGATGAACACAATATTAGGTTCAATAATCACGAACATGTGAACCAAACTCAATATCTCTTTATTACAAGGGTAAGTAGAATGCTAACAAGCTATAAAGCCACTGACAAAATTATCAAATGTTTTACATCAAATTGTTTAACTAATTTTTAACTTTTCCTTTTCTGAATTTCGGTGCTTGTCCCGTGATGCGAACAAGGCTGCTAAGGAGATTGCGCAGTTAGAATGCTGGTGTTGAACGAGTCTAGTTTTTGTGGGCTTTTTCGATGTCAAAAAAGAAGTGATAATGATCAAACCAAACAACATAAAGAAGAACAAATAGCCTACTAAGTCATTGAATGAATACAAACCGAGAATAAACCTTTCATCAAACAAAAATTATACAAAATTAATTATCTTCCGTTTTCAGCCACTCTATCTCCACCCCATGATTCTTGTGTCGAATCTCATCCCACTCATAGCCACTCGGTGAAGCTATATTTTGAACTATTGAAACCCCGTCCACCAACAAGTCCTTGACATTCGGAAAATCGAAGGTCCTCGTCTTTTTTTCCGGATTGTCTGCGAATACTTGGGACTCGTTTTTCTTTCCTAGAATCATGATATCACCATTATTTGTAAAAGGAAACGGCAGATATGGACGAAACGCGAATGGGGTAGTAGTAGTCAAAGACGTCCAAGATTCTCTAATACCGTATTTCTTCATTATCAGTACATCAATACTTAAACTAAAACGAGATAATCTAACCATACAAAGATATCCTCCTGAAACTCCCAAATAAAAAATAGCATTTTTATCCCCAAATTGTGATGGCGGGGATGGGAACTCCTCGAATAAATTCCTAGACGGGTCAAAGTATATAATTTTTTTGGACTGTTGATTATTAACGCTATCGTTGACGATCCAATGCATGGTACCATTCACTATCGGACCAGGCAGTGAACAAGCAACATCGAAAGGAAAATTAATCTGGACACACTGTTTTGTCTTTAAACTAGCTACCACAACAACTCTGCCACGCCCAAAACGGTGCATAAACCTGATTACAACCTTGTAATCATTAGTAGAAGTGTCGTAACAAAGCCCGGCCACGACAAGATTGTTCTTGCTCGAGCAATTCAGTACTAAAACTTTAGCGAAATAACGAGTCGATGGATTGAACAGAAAAAAGGATTCGCGAATGCCTATTATCACCAAGCCATTACATGGATCCGAGACGACAATATTTTCGTAATAGTAATTTTTCCTTTCATTACACATTACGGAGAACGATTTGGTAACAAATTTATTATCATCAATTGAGGAAAGAGAGACGGTCAGAGTTTTTAATGATTCCACAAGGAGAATTGACACGATCTCTGTCTTTTGATGAAAATTAGGATCAGAAATTGTAGAAAGCCAGCGTTTGCAAACGCACTTAAATCGCAAAAGAGATTGAACTGGTAGTCTGGAGAGTATCTCGTCAATGATTTCGTCTGGTAATTCCGATTCCATCAATCTTTCTTGTTTCACTCTTTTCCTTTCCTGGAATTGTGATTCTCTGCCTGCTAATTGTGATTCCATAGTTTTCTTCTTCTCTTCCAAACTTCTCGCTCCCTTTATCTTGAAGGTAGGGCGGCTTCTTTCTTTTTTTTCAGTGTTTCCTTCAGATTTCACTCTATCGAACGGCAAAGCCCTTACTCATGTCAGCTTTCTTATAACTAAAAAAAGGCTAGGGTTTTTAACTCCTTTTCCTTTCCTTTTTTTTTTCTTTCCATAATCCGGGTTTACGAATTAATTGTGTTATGGAAAGAACTTTTATGTAAGATCATGAGCTCTTACCTACAATTTTAGGCTTGTGAACGGGGGCCATCTGAATCTGACTTGGGAAAGTTCTTTTGAGCATAACTCGGTCCGAAGTAAAACTCACTTTATATACCCAAACTCAACTCATAATTCAGGCTCAAAATTTTATCAACACTCTGCCCGACTCAAGCTCAATTAAAACTCCGACGTCAATTTAGCGGGCCGAACGGGTGGGCGTCAAGCCTACTCGACCCAATTGACAGCCCTATACAATTTTGATATTTTGTTTGCTTTTTTTTTCCCCCTTTCTTGTGATAGTATATATGCATGGAAAATGTTAACTTGTGTTCTAAAGGCACATTTTAATCATATTATGAATAAAATAAAAAATAAAATAAAAATTATGTAAAAATCCCAGCCCTATTCAGTCAGGATAAAAGCTTTATTCTTTGTATAATTATGCTGTTAACATTGTCAACTGTGAAATGTTCCAAATCTCTGATAATAGCACTGATCGAGGAGTAGCTAAATTGTATCAAACCATATTACTTTTTTGCCTTTGTGAAATCGTTTGCTTATGTTTCTTATTATTTAATTCAGTTTATTGTTTACTAAAGTCTGAACAGTCTAAGCAAATCTGGGTCATTCTCAAACATTCTGCGACAACACAAAAATTTTAATCAGTGCACTCTTTAATTACTTATGTTGTCTGCATTTACAAAGATGAACATAAATTAAAACTCTGCCACCATTTTTAAATATAGTGTTTAAATAAGCCCCCTTTTTTATATATAGGGTTCAAACTATTGGTTCAATTCTGCGTACCATGTTTTACATATGTTGATCTCACGTACAATGTTTAAGATATTACCTTAAGTAATCACTATTTTAATACAAAATGAAAGCAATGGAAAGCGGTTATGACACTAAATTTTAGTGAATTTTTTATTTTATCCACGTATTTATTATTTATTCAAAAATGTAGTTGGACGGACTTAAAATGAAAGCAATAAATCGTCCACACGCATCGCGCATGTGTCCATGTCTAGTATTATTATTAATTTATTATATTAAGCACAAGTTACAAATTTAACTTAAGTTATAAAAAGTTGGGTCATTTACCTTTTGGCCCCCACTTATTTACCCGTATTCCCCTTTGGCACCCAAAGTTTACATTAATTTACATTGACACCTATTTGAAAGGTTTTCATCTAGTCAACAAGTCAAACCGTTAAACTACCTTTTACAATATTAAAACTACTCCTATTGCTAGATATAAATGAAAACGAAGACACTTTTGCATGACTATATCTCATTTGATTCACATTCAAATGATGCGATCCATATATGACTTGAAAGATAATGAAACATAGGTTATATATATGGTAATAACATTAAATAATAAGCATTTCTTGTGCCTCTAAATCACTGAGAATCTTCCAAATCTTTGATAATAAGACTGATTGTTGAATAGGTAAATTTTTAAAAATCATGTTATTTGTTTGGCTTTGTGAGATTGGTTGGTTATATTTCGTGTTAATTAATTCAATTTGTTATTTACTCATGTCTAAACAATCTAAGATTAATTCAGTTTATTATTTACTCATGTCTAAACAATCTAAGCAGATCCTGGTCATCCTCGAACAATACAGGACAGTACAAAAATTTAAATAATGCAATCTTACTTACACAAAGGTTGTTTACCACTAAACATAGTGTTTAAAATAGGTCCCTGGTCCTAGATACCATGTTTAACATCAATGGGTCCCACGTACAACATTTATAATATTACCATACGTAAGCACAAATTGGTTTCATGTACAACGTTTATAATATTACTATAAGTAAACATAAGTTAGAAGTTTAACATAAGTTTTAAAAACTTCTACTATAAAAGGACCATGCTTGATTACATTTTTCAGACCAATAGTAGAAAATTTTATTAAGAAATCAAATATTGTTGGAAGGGAGGTAATAAGAACATAGGAGCCTCCTCCTTCCGGACTTCAACGTTTGACACAAAAATTGTTTGTTTTGCAAGACAATGGGCGACACCATTGTCGTTGCGACAAACAAAAGTTTTGCATAATAAGTGTTTGTGTGTTTTTTTTGGACGAAATTCGTTAGTCAACGTGATCAACCGTTAACTTATTTAGTTTTTACCCACTTTACCCCTAAGAAAGAGTAATATGATTTGTCTTTTTCTAGGAGTAAAATGGATAAATTGGGTCAAAAATTAATAAAGCTAACGGTTGACCACGTTAAATAACGTATTTCGTCTAAAATGACACCCAAACACCTATTACGTAAAACTTTGGCATCCAACATTTGATACAAAAGAACAAACGGCACTCAAAGTTTAAATTGTCCAAAAAAAAAATTGGTTTTCAGCTGTCTTTTAAGAAACTTTAACACTGAGAGCATTTCCAACAGACTTCTACAATTTTGTTATGTCTAAAATTTACACAATTTGTAAAATATTTCATTTCCTACAGTCTTTTAAGTTTGCATTTTTGTGTAAAATACACTTCCAATTTGCAATATCACATTAGCATTCTATATCTTCAGATTTTTAATAAAAAGATTTAAATGTAATAATTTTTAATATAAAATATATTTTTTAATAAAAATAATATATTTAAAATCTACTCACCAAGATTTACAAAACAAGATCCATTGTTATGATAAAATTATGTACAAAAAAGTTTAAGAAAAAATAATATTAAATTACGTAAATAAACATTTAACATGTGTTAGTATCTTCTTAATTCTTTCAAATTTTATACAAAATTTTGAAAAACTACGACTGGGGCATGGCGTGAATCGCACATTTGTTTGGTTAATAACGAATAGGGCTATAACAAAGAAAGTGGATCTTTTATGCAGCGCCCGTCCGGTGTTAGCTTGTTCCGTATGAGAAGGAATTTCTTTGTAACAAATGCCTGATTCCTTCACCTTTTTTTCTACTATTGTTTCTGAAAATGCATCCAAAACAAAGAAATAACTCATCCAAAACAGGAACAAAAAGTTACTGATTAAGCAAAATACTTCCCACTTTTTATGTTTATTTATATAAAAGTAACCACTAAACAAAGAAAGATTACCAAAATTTACATCATTTCGACATAATTGAGTAGGCGTAATTGGGTGTAGATGTTTCCAATCCAAACAAAAATTTGAGAACTGCGTTTTACTAAACAATATTGCCTAACAGACAAGCGTCATTTTTCCAAAAAGAAGGATAACCAAATCAAAAATCCATAAGCTGCTAAAACAACATAGAGATGAGTAATATCATCACAAAATGATAACCAAACACGCCTTCAATGTTCAGTGTCAACTCCCAAAAAGCCCTTCTCGGGAGTTCATGGGTTACTATAACTCTGTAAACATAGAAAGACCGCAACTCATCTTCTGGAGTGAACCGAACTTCAGAAAAGGACTAAGTACCATACAAGAAAGCACCCATAAAGCATACTCTAATCTACATTCTTAAACTATTACTCAGCCATTGATCAAACATATACAAAGTCTTGTTTTCAAGTAAACATGTCCGAGTTATAACGAGAAACGGGCAACTTCTTCATCTTCATCCTCGTCTATCGCATCTTCTTCATCCTCACTGAACCTCTCGTAATCACCGTCTTCATCTTCCTCTTCCTCCTCCTCCTCTTCTTCATCCATCATGCTCTTAACATTTGCATCTTTGTCCTTCAAACCGGTGCTCAAGACCACAGTTTCTCCCTTCGACTTCTCCATGTCTTTCCTCAGCCTCTCCATGTTCTCTCTCTTCCGTTCTTCCTCCATCCGTTGTTTCTCTGCTCGTCTCTTGCCGAGATCGGCTCTGAAATGGCAAGACGAAAGAATCAATTTCAAACCGAATATCCTAGGGTGCATTTGATTTTACAAGCAAAAAAATTCATGCCTCCTGATTATTTTACATTTAGACTAGACTATAGACTCCCTCCGTTTCAAATTGATAGTTTCACTTTGACTTTTGTACTTTTTAATCAAACATTAACTTCAAACTAACCAATGGGCAAAAATACAAGTTATTTTTTATTGTGAAATTTGGTACATTGATTATGCTCCCAAAAAAAAGGAAAAAAAAAAGAGGACTATCAATTTGAAACATATCAAAAGGAAAGTGAGGACTATCGGTTTGAAACACAAGTAGTGGAAAATTGTAACTTATAAAAGGAAGTGCAATCAAACACAACCCTGCAAAGTTTGAGAACCAGACACACAAAAGGCAGTAACATGCAGTAGTAATATGTGGAAGAGTTTGAGGGGATTAATTGAGTTGAGATTAGATGATTACTTGTATGTTTCCATGTACTCGACAGCACTTGCTTCAATGTCTTCAAAGAACTTTTATTCTTCACAAACTCTAGAGAAAGAAAGAGAAACGAGAGAGTGATGAGAAATCTAGGGCTCAGTGCGTGTGTGCGCTTTGGCTGCTACAAAAGGATAGAAAACAAATACTCCGTACGTGTAAGGAAAGAAATGAATATATACATGTGGAATATATGACTAAGATTCATTCAATTTAACAGCCAAAAAAGGATAGGAAAAAAAAAGTATTGTTTAAATTTTTTAAACAAGTCTCAAATAAGGAAAGAGTGCAAATTACATGCTAGCCAATCATATTTAAGAATTGTGTTTCACATGAATCAAGATCTCTATTATTGATTAAAAACATATTAAGGGCTATTAATAAAAGAGAGCTATTAACTAGGTAGCACAAGCAAAAAAAGCACATCAAAAAATATACTTAAGATCAATAAAAAAATTTATAAAACCATTTTTTATTTCTGTAAAATATACTAGAATGGATTTTGAAATATACTTGACCTTTTTATCGTTCTGCATTTAATCCTCTTCTCGGATACGGCTTCAAACGTTTCAAAAATATACTATGGGATATGCAATCTAAACATGAAAGAAGACTTTTTTTTTTACTCGAAATGCTCTAAATCTTGTAGGCCGAAAAAATGGCACTTACAAAGGAGAAAAACTTACCTACACTAAGTATACCACATCAGCTATGCCACGTGGTATACCAAGCCAATCAAAATCCGCCACGTCGCCTTCTCTCATTCTCTCTCTGCCGCGTCACTTTCCTCTCCCTCTTCCTCTCACACACCATCACCACTGCCGCTGCCTCCGGCCACCGCCGGCTTCTTTTCGGCGACCACCGTCACCTCCTCTCCGGCACCGGAGCACGACCACCATCACTCTTCCGGCTCTCTCTCTCTCTCTTCCGGCGACATCCACATGTCGCCGGAGAGCACGCCGGAGGTGGTGATGGTGGTGAGAGAGATAGAGAGAGGAAGAGAAAGGAGGAGAGAGAGCACGCCGGAGGTGGTGATGGTGGTGAGAGAGATAGAGAGAGGAAGAAAAAGGAGGAGAGAGAGCGCCTCGCGTCAAAACGGTGGATGTCGCCGGAAGAGAGAAAGAGAGCCGGAAGAGTGATGGTGGTTGTGCTCCGGTGCTGGAGAGGAGGTGACGGTGGTCGCCGAAAAGAAGCCGGCGGTGGCCGGAGGCAGCGGCAGTGGTGATGGTGTGTGAGAGGAAGAGGGAGAGGAAAGTGGCGTGGCAGAGAGAGAATGAGAGAAGGCGACGTGGCGGATTTTGATTGGCTTGGTATACCACGTGGCATAGCTGACGTGGTATACTTAGTGTAGGTAAGTTTTTCTCCTTACAAAGGGCATTAAGGAAAATTAAACCCACATTCATAGCTTCTATTTCACGACACCCACGTTCTTAGTTCACGGGTAGGCTTCTTTTTAACTTCATAAAGTTTTGAATTAATTGCTAGGAAGAAAATACATTCAAACTATCATAATTTTTTATATTCAGGGATTGCGATACTAATTTTGTTGAATAAAAAAATTTCTCCCGCACATATCGTGTTTGTCATGTTTTAAAGTTCAATAACAAGAAGAACAAGTTGTCACTTTAATATGTTAATTTAGTTTAGTACTTATTTTATTGTGATAACGTAAAACACTTTTTTTTTCAAAAAAAAAAAAGAACGAAAAAAAAATTTGACATAGTTTTAATTGCGCTATAACTTTCTCTAATAATAGATTATATATGATACATTGCAAGGGATATGTAATACCCCTTACTTTAATAATTTTTAAATTGAAGTATATTAGCTTATTTATACTCATATGAGTGATCGTTAGGTGATTCGAGTGGTTCGAATCAATTTCGGTTGGTAAATAGAAAGTTTTGGTTCTTCGCAATTTGTTGATTTTAAGTAACTTTGAGCTATCGTAACTCCTTTGTTACTTATCCGATTAATATTCCGTTCGCAAATGTATCTAATATTTGTATAATTCTACAACTTTTATGTTTTGACCGAAAGCTAATTATCACTCCTTGTGGGTCAAAACAGGGTGCAAAGTAGGCTCATCGCTAAATTCTGGTCATTCGGTAGTGCTTTGGTAGAGCGCTGTCTTCCGAGCATTTATAAGATTAATCTATCTATAATTTTGGAAAACTTCCTTTTATGAAGTTGTAGATCTTTGAATTACCTTTTCGTGGACATAAAGATCACCCAAATCCGAGTTCCGAGCAAGGAGTTGTGACCAAAATACCAACAGTGATCAATGCTGTGAAATCGGCTTTGGCTGAGAGCTCCCAAAATCAATCTTAGGAGGGGAAAGATCGATCTTGGAGCCCTAGAGACGAATTTTCTAGAGTTTTAACTTCATTTTCTTACCATTTATCACCATAACACATCAAACTCGAGCCAAGCTCTCGACTATCAACTAGAAGGCTCTAGAGAGAGATAGAGGTGGGTTCTTGAAGGATTCTCACTCATTTTTCAACACCTATCTGAGATATAAGCTCCAAATCCTCCGAATCATCCTCTTGTTCACTATTCATCGTCTTCTTCGTGGTGTTTGCTTGGAAAAAGGCCGAAAGCTTCATCTTTTCTCCTTCTTCTTTGCTAATAAGTCGAGGTAAGGGTTTATATGCTCTTAAACTTGAAATTTTGGCATTGTTTTATGAATATCATCATAGTTTCAATTCATTTGTCTTATTTATCTAAAGTATGGTCTATAACATGATGTTTTATGATTAATAAAGATCTAAAAGTGAGGTTTAAGGCAATAGATGCTATGTACACTTGATAATATGATTTCATTTGACTGGAAATGGATGATTTATACATGTATATTAAATATGATGATTTTGCCTATTGATCTCAATGATATATGATTAATTGGAGTATGAATTCATGTATTTAAGCAAGATATGCCATCTAAGCTCTATGATTACATGTTATTGATTCATATGGATGTCCTTTGGGTATGTATGTGTTGATATAACAAGAAAAGGGTTTTGTATACACTAAAGAACATGGACATAATTTTGATAGAGTTTATATGGCATATGTAATATCTACCTTATCTTTGATGCATGAAGTGGAACAATATATGCCGCTTGAACTTGACATCTATGTGATATAGACTGGTAAGCGATGTTCCTTAGATATACATGCTTGATTGTATCCAAGTGAATTTGTAAATGGGCTATGTATGCGTTGAGGGACATGAATACATGATGAATGAAATTTAAGCGGCATGTGTTGTTTTTAGTTGTCATAAAGAGCATGTATGCATGTTGTGCATCATTTTTGTGTCAACCGCAATCTTGAAGATTCTTCGGCAAGCTCGAATTCCTTTATGGCCTATCGAATGGGCATATATCTCTTATCATGATGCTGAGAGCTCATTTATATATATATATATATCTGTTCGAAGGCTACATGTCATGGTAATTCGTGGAAGTTTAATTTCTATCTTGATATTGTCTTATCAGATATAATTGGTGGATTGATCTTTTGAAAATAATTGTACTTGGTCGTGGATGACCAAGGGTGATGTGAATATATATTTTCATGGTGTTTGTCGGGATGGAAAAATAGGCAGGGCCTGGTGCCCTTGGATTGAAAAGCCCTAAACCCCTAGGGGATATTATTTGGCTGCTTATAAGCCACCGGCGCAAGACCCGAGAGCCTAGGCATCGGCAATGCACCATTGGTTTGATTATTTTTTATGAAAGATAGACGGGTTATTGTTCCACTTCCTGGATATGATGATGATATGCCATTTAGAGGCAATGGATTATATAATGAGATTCCAGTTTAAGTTCTCGTCGACAGAAACTATGATTATGTTGTATGCTCTTGGAGCGAATGGATTCTATATGGCCATCTTGGTTTGGTTTCTCATCGGCATATATTGTCGAGATTCGAAAATGGGTTGACACAAAGGGAGGTAACATGCATATGCATGAGCACGCATCATCATGAACTAATTATATTTTGTGATATGTTATAAATAACGTTTAGATTATATAATGAAAAGGTTTACTTGGCTTACAGTAATATATCAAGGAATGTTTTCAAAACTTTCCCTTCTATTTCCCCCTACTGAGCTGTGAGCTCACCCCGTTTTTCATTTACAATTACAGGTACACAGGGGGCGAATGATGGTAACGGGACTACGGGTTCAGGAACGAAATAGATGGCTCTGATACAGATTTATTTTTGTTATGTATATGTTATCCAGGGAAGTCACGGCTAGCTCAAAGTGTTATCTACTAACTTGCGCATGCTTAGTTTGGTTTTGTATATCGGTTACATGTATGCATGACACATTACATCACTATTTGAATTTCTTTATGTATTTACATATATATCCATTTTAGTCAATCTAAGATGGATTAGTAGCACTCCAGGTCTTAATTACGGGTGTTGTCCTGTATATTAAAGCGTGGGTGTTACAGGATATGTTATTAGACGGGAGGTACATACCATGTATACAAGGAAGGAGGTGTGTTTAATAGTTTATGGAAAGATGTCTAAGTATGATTTTCAGCCTTGGCTTTCCATATTTTGAGAAGAGACAATTTCATTGAAACTGCGGTAGATAAGTTAATTCAAAATTTAAAAATTCATAAACAAAAAATTCAAGATTTTAAGCTTTTTTCTCCATGAATTAGCTGCTTTTTTGGGGGAACAATTCGGGCTATTTTACTTATACAAAAACAACATCTCTACCATTATTTATTTTCAAAACAGGATATATGTTAACTCCGACGAAAATACTTACTTTATCCATATCTGAAAAGAAAAAGGTGTTTCAATTATAAAAAAACTCTTTTTTATTTTAATTAATTTATTTATTTTTATTCAGGGAGGGGGGAGGGGGGAGGGGGCAGAGAATGTGTGAATTAGTTGGAAAATAAGTTAGTTCAGTGTGTTCTTCTAAAAAAAAAAGAGTTAGTTTATTGTGTTATTTTTGAGGAGTATTGTAAGGAGATTAATTAAAGAATTATTTTCACACTTTAAGTTAAAGAATAGTAGAGATAGGGGTGAGTTTCTCGACTCTTTGTTCACATTCCATTTAAATGAACCCGTTTATATTTCCCCTCTCCTTGTACTTGTAGTTCCCTCCCCCCTCCTCCCGTAGTTGAACTTTTTTGACTTGTCATGGAGACTAATGTTAAGAGCATCTCTACTGCAAAAATTAATTGGATACCTTTTAATCATGGACATAAAATGGAATGGATACCTCCTAACAAATATATATATATATATATATAAATTAAAATGTTAAAAACTTAAGAACTCATTTGGTAAGACTTTTGGTATTGCAATTGACATCCTAAATTATTGTAAAGCTTTTCCCCTAAGTATAGGATGCCTAGCTTGAGATGTTTTTGAAACGTTGAATTATCTCCTTTATACTTGCTTCAAACTAAAATATGAATGAAATACCATAATGTCCTTCATTTTATAAAATTATAAAAGAAGTTCTAACAATTTTATGAAGGTAAAGATTTACTTTTTATTGTCAAGAACTGTAAAAATTTGTTGTATGTATTTAGTAATAATTTTTTGTTAATACTTTGTAAAGATATAAAGGGAAAAAAGTTGTTCTTGTAAGTAAGAGGGATATTTGGGTTTTAAAAATAACCTGTAATAATTTTATATTCTTATTCATTTAAGAGAGAATCTCGAAGAATAATCAATTCCGAGCCTAAAATTTGAACTCAACATTGGAATCTTTTTGAAATATAATGTAGGATTGAGAAAATATTCAAAACAACCGTTATAACGACACATGTTTTTTTTTTTTTTTTTTAAAAAAAAAAATTAAGGGAGGTCTAAGTCTCTCCCTTAATCCTACAAATAAAGAAAAACTCTCCCCTCCCACCCCATGAGTCGAACCCTTGACCTCAAGGCAAGGGTGGAGGTTGCTAATTAAGTTGCAGGAAATCAATGACACTTGAGATTGAGGAGAAAGAAATGCACATTTTTCTACAATTTGATTTGTACGTGATAACATGTATCGTTATAACCGTTATATTGAATATTTTCTCATACGTAGCATTTCAAGATTGCTTTAAAATCTGGACCAAAAAAAGCCAAAAAAGAACGGCAAATAAAAAAATTGTCACGGTGGCCCAAAGACATTGTCTAAGTGACCATTGCAATATTTATTTTTATTTTTTTGCAGATGGCCTTTATTATAGTCATTATTAATGGTAGTATTGAAGAGCATTTTTTTTGTTTATTGTCTATAAATCTTATATAGTTTTGTGACCTATTTGTATCATTCTTTTCAAAAGTTATGAGTTTGATGCATATAAACTTGTAATTGAATCATTTGTTGTTTATATTTTTTATTATATTGATTGTAGATTCATTTTGAAATCCATCCTTTTGAATATAATTATCGAATTTTGTTATTATTTCTATCCTTTCGTTGCGTAGATAGTAAATTCATGACTTGTATAAAATATAAAAATTATTTACCTGTGTATTGAAAAAAAAACCTATACTATATTCCCAAACAATTAACAAGAAGTATATGTTATTTATGTATCACAAAATATTTGAAAATATTTAATTTGTTCATTTAGTTGATGACAAACGAATATAAATTTAAAAATATCTTACTCAGTTGTTAAGTATTAAATATATAAATTTATACTCGTTTATTATTAAATAAATAAAAAATAAAATATATTTTTAAATATTTTATAAAGTGTAATTAAAAGAAGACAAGCGCCCGCCGCTTGGCATGCCTGTTCACTGCACCATCAGAATGATTTGATTTGATGATCGTGCAGGACTACAAGAGAGCATGGCAATCACGATACGGTGTCAGTAGCGTATCATTTATTTTTGTGGCAGTTCAGTATACTACGAGCACGCAACAGGTTCCGTGTGACAGTCTAGGGAGAAAGAGAGAACAGTGTGTGTGCCTCTCCACTGAGACACTGCTATCGACATTCAGCACACAAAATCGTCTTTTCAAAACCACTCCATCACCGCCCACCATGGCGATCACGATTGTAGAATCACCATGCTACAAAAACTACCAGCGGAGATACACCGTTGATTTCTTTGGCACTGAAATCACCACCGTCGTTACCTCCACCCCCTCCGTCGTTCGACGATGGCTTCACTCCACTCGGTATCTCTGCCGTGACTCTCGTCCTATCGGCAACCTAGTTGTCGGACTTGGCGTCCAGTGGCCCCCAAACTGCTACGCCGGTTATTTCCAGCCTGCGTCGACTATCCAACTCTGCGTCGACAGCCGTTGTCTCATATTTCAGCTGACTCACGCCGTCGACGTTCCTGTATATCTCAGGCGCTTTCTCACTGATCCGCAAAACACTCTCGTCGGACTGTGGAACCACTCCGACGCAAAGAAGCTCCAATACTCGGAGCATCAGTTGGAAGTCGGCGAGCTTCTCGATCTGAGGCATTACGCCATTTCGAAGAGAACTGGCGAGAGGCTTGGTCGATCCTCAAGGGAGACGATAGTGGAAGAATATCTAGGATATTATATGCAGTTTGATAGGGAGATCAGTAGGAGCAACTGGGACGATTATAATCTGAGTCTGGAACAGATTATGCAGGCTTGTGTTGATGCTCATGTGTCGTTCTTAATCGGAAATGATCTTTTCTTTTGGAAATAATCGGAAAGGATCTGAGGAAGTCATGCAGCATGGATGTTGAATGATTGAAAAAATCACAAAGATTCTGGTGAGTTTTGAGTACGTTCGCCCTTTAATTTGTTGCATTTTAGGTCTATTTATAATCTGGTCTGGTATATATAATAAAATAACTTGCTAGTACAATGTGTAAGCAAACTGCATGCGCCTTCTCTTTAATCTTCTTTTGCGCAAGAAGCTAGGAACGCTCCCTAGCTAATATATTTTGTGATCTCATCTCACTGTGGATTTGTAAGAAACTAAACCAAATGTCTTTTCATATTGTTCTTGTTCTTGGCTATTTTTGTTCCATTGATATCGATAAGGGCCGGCATTTTAAACCAAAAAATTGATAACCAAGCTGAAAAATACCGTGGTCAACTGTTAGCTCATTTAATTTTTACCCATTTTACTCCTAAACAAGAATAATATAATTTGTCTTTTTAGGGGTAAAATGGGTAAATTGAATCAAAAATTAACGTAGCTAACAGTTGATCACGTTAACTAACAGATTCTATCCAAAATAGCTCCCAAAAATCTATTATGTAAAACTTTGGCATTCAACGTCTGCAAGAAGAAACGGCACCTAAAATCTAAATTACCCAATAAAAAATGGTTTTCAATTGCCTTTTAAGAAACTTTAACACTTAAAACATCCCCAACAGACTTTTAAAGCATCCCCAAAAGACTTTTACAATTTTGTTATGTCTAAAATTTACACTTTGTAAAATATTTCATTTCTAATAGTCTTTTAAGTTTGCATTTTCTGTAAAATAGTTGTGTAAAATACACTTTCACAGCCACATTAGCATTTTATATCTTCAGATTTAAAAAAAAAAATTAAAATGAAATAATTTTTAATATAAAATATATATATTCTAATAAAAATTATATATTTGAAATTTACTCATCAAAACTTATAAAACAAGATGACAAGATCTATTGTTATGATAAAATTATGTATAAAAAAATTTTAAAAAAAATAATATTAAAATACATAAAGAGACATTTAACATATGTTAGTAGCTAATTGATTATTTCAAATTTTACGCATAAGTTTGAAAAACTACCACAAGGGCATGGCATGAGTTGAACACTTGTTTGGTTAATAACGAAAAGGGCTATAACAAAGAAAGTGGATCTTTTATGCAGCGCCTGTCGGGTTTTAGTTTGTTTCGTATCAGAAGGAATTTCTTTGTAACAAATGCCTGATTCCTTCAACTTTTTTTACACCACTGTTTCTGAAAATGAATTGAAAACAAAGAAATAACTCATCCAAAACATGAACAAAATGTTACCGATTAAGCAAAATATTTCCCATTTTTTATGTTTATTTATATAAAAGTACCCACTAAACAAAGATTTCCAAAATTTACATCATTTTGACACTAGTAACTAAGCGTAATTGGGTGTAGACGTTTCCGATCCAAACAAAAAATTGATAAATGCGTTTTACTTAACAATTTCCCTAACCAAACAATCGTCATATTTCCAAAAAGAAGGATAACCAAATCAAAAATCCATAAGCTGCTAAAATAACACACAATGTCACGCATAGAGACGAATAATATCATCACAAAATGATAACCAAACACGCCTTCAATGTTCAGTCAACTCCAAAAAGGCCCTTCTTGGGAGTTCATGGGTTACTATAACTCTGTAAACATAGAATGACCGCAACTCATCTACTGGAGTGAACCGAACTTCTTAAAAAGGACTAATACCATACAAGAAAGCACCCATAAAGCATACTCTAATCTACAGTGTTCTTAAACTATCAGTCAGCCATTGATCAAACATATACAAAGTCTTGTTTTCAAGTAAGCATGTCCAAGTTATAACGAGAAACGGGCAACTTCTTCATCTTCATCCTCGTCTATTGCATCTTCTTCATCCTCACTGAACCTCTCGTAATCACCACCTTCATCTTCCTCGTCCTCCTCCTCCTCTTCTTCATCCATCATGCTCTTAACATTTGCATCCTTGTCCTTCAAACCGGTGCTCAAGACCACAGTTTCTCCCTTTGACTTCTCCATGTCTTTCCTCAGCCTCTCCATGTTCTCTCTTCTCCGTTCTTCCTCCATCCGTTGCTTCTCTGCCCATCTCTTGTCGAGATCGGCTCTGAAATGGCAAGACGCAAGAATCAATTTCAAACCGAATATCCTAGGGTGCATTTGATTTTACAAGCAAAAAAATTCATGCCTCCTGATTATTTTACATTTAGACTAGACTATAGACTCCCTCCGTTTCAAATTGATAGTTTCACTTTGACTTTTGTACTTTTTAATCAAACATTAACTTCAAACTAACCAATGGGCAAGAATACAAGTTGTTTTTTATTGCAAGATTCAGTACATTAATTATGCCCCAGAAAAAAAGGAAGTGCAGTGGAAACACGAGTAGTCCTCACTATCAGTTTGAAACACGAGTAGTGGAAAACTGTAACTTATAAAAGGAAGTGCAATCAAGCACAACCCTGCAAAGTTTGAGAACCAGACGCACAAAAGGCAGTAACATGCAGTAGTAATATGTGGAAGAGTTTGAGGGGATTAATTGAGTTGAGATTAGATGATTACTTGTATGTTTCCATGTACTCGACAGCACTTGCTTCAATGTCTTCAAAGAACTCCTTCATCCCAGCACCAGAAATAGCTGAAACTCCAACAGAGGGTATGTTTTTATAGAACTCCTCCAGCGCAAGGGAGAGGCTTCGAGTAAGGGTTGATGGGTAAGAGTGATCTGAATCTAGTGCAGCATGAAATACCTCAAAATCTTTCATCCACTGCAGTCACACAAGTATGCAACAACACATTCTTTTAAACAATAAGTAAAATAATACAAAGCAAGAACATGAAGCATAAAAGAAAAGGCAACATCACAACACTAGCAATAAATAAACATAAATAAATCAAGCATGTTAAATGTTGGAACGTTACAAATAAAGATTGTCATTAGTAAACATACATGTTCTCCTTGTGCTTTATGATGAAGATGTTTTATATGCTATGAACAAGACTTGGAATTCAACCAAAAGCAAATTTGAGCATCAGTACATGTATAATAAGTACAGTATAAACTTCTACCAATAAACAAATCAAAGGAATGTCTCTCATCTCTTATGCAATACATAAGGTAATCCTACTTAGCAATAAACTTTAACAGCACTATATAGTATCTGACGGATAGGAGCTTCACAACTTCATAACAATTGACAGATTTTAATCACCTGACTCAATTCATAATCAGGACTGTCATTTCTGTCTCTAATACACAAGCTTAATAAAGATGATAACCAAACTCTAAGATAAAATGTGTGGGGACAACTTGTAACCTCGATTTCAAACCAGAAAATAGCAGTCTGCACTAATCAAATATACATGAAACTAGAATTTTGCCACACACTACACGTGCAGTAAAAACAAAATAGTTGAAAACTTAAGGTATGGCACGGGTCTGCTGATATCATTAATTTAACGAATTATAAACAATTCATAACCTTCAAATTAAGTGAATTGCAAAGGAAAAAAAGTTTAATTACAACAAATTTTCTTCTAGATCAAGAATGTACTTTAACTCAAAACTTATAAAAGTGATGGTGAAACAATAAGGAAGTGGCTATTTAGATGCAGCAGTTGCTAGTTATTACAAAAATGTTTATTGTGCCTCTAAATCTCGTGACTTCCAAACAAATCCAACTTGAATATAAAGGGTATCTCACACAGTGGAAAATCGACTGCTAACTACTGTAAGGGCGCTTCCAATTCTATTAGCAAAAATATTTATTATGTGATTCAATCGAGCAATAATGATTGTACATTCTATTTCTATCTCCTTTTTGTCATGAATATGATTCACTTAGGGTAAGTTAAGAGATTTGTTCATAGTAAGCGGTGCAGTATTTTTGAATGCTTCAGATTCTATTTTGGCACATTAATTTTTTTTATTCTAACATTGGAAGCTTCTCATTTCTAGACAAAGCAAACATTAGTTTATAATAGAAAAGATAGGTTACCAACATGAGGAGAGTTCTAAGATGATCCCAAAACTTAGACATGAGTCAAGCTTGTTAATGGTTCAACAGTTCCTCTCTTTTTCCTTGGCACCAGATTGGGACAATCCTACCTCCCCCTAGTTACCACTGCCAGCATAAGGGCTATAGTTCCCCTTTTTGGACTGTAACATTATTACGCTGATTCTCTAACATAAAAACACCATTTCTACACAACAGGAATTATAGGCATGCCTTTTTGGCTGTGGTTAAAATGTACCTAAGGGCTACATTGTATCACAACAGAACCAATACACAACTAGGCACTAGCATACGCTAACTGACATGGGGACTTCTAACAAACAGCCAAGTATATACAATACATTTACCAGTAAAGGAGCAGTATTTGATAGTTACAGTGAATGTACAATGATCCACATATTTTATATACTTGGCTGTTTGTTAGAAGTCCCATATTCAAATTAAGAATAAGTTACGCTAAATGCAAGTAATCAACAACAACAAGCCTTTATCCCACTAGGTGGGGTCGGCTACATGGATCAAACGACGCCATAGTGGTCTGTCGTGAATCATATCTATAGTGAAACCATTCGCCTCTAAATCCTTCTTAATAGTTTCACCTATAGTTTTTCTAGGTCTTCCTCTGCCTCTAACAACTAGGCTTCCCTCCATATGATCAACTCTCCTTACTACGGCATCTACAGGTCTCCTCCATACATGCCCAAACCATCTAAGTCGAGATTCAACCATCTTTTCTGTAATAGGTGCCACCCCAACTCCCTCTCTGATGGTAACATTCCTGATCTTATCTTTCCTAGTCTTGCCACTCATCCATCTCAACATTCTCATCTCAGCTACACTTAATTTATTCTCGTGTTGGCTTTTGACCGCCCAACACTCAGTCCCATACAACATCGCTGGTCTAACTGCGGTACGATAGAATTTTCCTTTTAACTTGAGTGGTACCTTTTTATCACATAACACACCCGAAGCTTTCCTCCATTTCAACCATCCTGCTTGAATCCGGTGGTTTACATCTCCCTCTATCTCCCCATCTTCTTGTATAATGGATCCAAGATACTTAAATCGCGTGACTTGTGGTATGACATTGTCCCCAACTTTTACCTCTAAGTTAGTAGTGCTCCGCCTTTTACTGAACTTGCACTCCATATATTCTGTCTTACTTCTGCTTAAACGAAAGCCATGCGCTTCTAAATTTTGTCTCCAAGTTTCCACCTTCCCATTTAGCTCTTCTCTGGACTCACCCACTAGGACAATATCATCTGCAAACAGCATACATCGCGGTGCTGGCTCTTGAATGTGTTCCGTGAGTACATCTAAGACCAAGGTAAACAGATAAGGGCTCAAAGCTGACCCTTGGTGTAGTCTTATAGTTATAGGAAAGTCTTCTGTGGACCCACTATGTGTTCTCACCCTAGTCATATCTCCTTCATACATGTCCTTGATAACACGAATATAGGCAATCCTAACCCCTTTCTTCTCTAGGGCTTTCCACAAAATCTCTCTGGGTACCCTATCGTACGCCTTCTCCAAGTCAATGAAAATCATGTGTAGGTCCTTTTGATCCCTCCGATATTGCTCCATCAAACGCCGCAACAAGTAAATTGCTTCCATGGTCGACCTTCCGGGCATAAAACCAAATTGATTATCTAGAATGCTGGTTTCTTTTCTTAGTCTCCGCTCAATCACCCTTTCCCATAACTTCATAGTATGACTCATGAGTTTAATCCCCCTGTAATTGGCGCAATTTTGTATATCCCCCTTATTCTTATAAATCGGGATTAGGGTGCTTCTCCTCCATTCTTCCGGCATCTTCTTTGACCTCAATATCTCGTTGAAAAATCTTGTGAGCCAACCAATGCCTTTATCACCTAGACCCTTCCAAACCTCAATAGGTATACTATCTGGCCCAACTGATTTACCACTATCCATTCGTTTCAATGCTTCTTTCACTTCCTTTTCTTGAATTCTGCGATAAAAGGTGAAGTTTTGGTCATCCTCTCGCATGTTCAGCTCATCACCACATGCTAAAATCTCATAACCTTCATTAAATAATTTGTGAAAATAGTTCTTCCATCTCTCTTGTATGTCTTGTTCTTTAACCAGGACATTACCTTCTTCGTCCTTAACGCATCTCACTTGATCCAAATCTTTTGTCTTCCTTTCTCGACCCTTAGCAAGTCGGTAAATAGCTTTTTCCCCAGCTTTGGTGCCTAAAGATTGGTATAATCCATCAAAAGCTTTAGTCCTCGACTCACTCACCGCCTTCTTAGTCTCTTTCTTTGCTTCTTTGTAAGATTCCCAGTTTTCCGCATTCTTACATAGAGACCAAGCTTTAAAGCATTTCCTTTTTACCTTAACTTTATCTTGTACACTATCATCCCACCACCAAGATTCTTTATCCCTAGGTCCACATCCTCTTGATTCACCCAGCGTCTCTTTAGCTATCTTCCTAATCCCCTCGGCCGCCTTGTCCCACATATCATTTGCGCTTCCGTTTGCCTCCCAAAACCCTCCCTCCAGCACCTTGTGTTGAAAGATCATTTGTTTTTCACCCTTCAAATGCCACCATCTAATCCTTGAAACCTTACATTGGCCCCTTCTCTTCACTTTTCCCTTAACTCGTATATCCATCACAAGGACTCTATGTTGGGTAGTCAAGCTCTCTCCAGGTATGACTTTACAATCCATACAACTCTTTCGATCTCCTTTCCTAAGGAGGAAGAAATCGATCTGAGAGCATGATGCCCCACTCTTGTATGTGATGTGGTGCTCCTCCCGCTTCTTAAAACATGTATTGGAAACCATAAGATCGTAAGCAGACGAGAAATCAAGGATAGATTTTCCCTCGGTATTTACCACCCCAATGCCATAACCTCCATGCACCCCCCTATAGTTTTCAGAAGAGCTCCCTACGTGCCCATTCAGATCCCCTCCTAGGAAAATCTTTTCTCTAAGTGGTATATCCTGGATCAAGCCTTCTAAGTCCTCCCAAAATTTTATCTTAAGGTGTTCTTCACATCCAACCTGAGGTGCATAAGCACTGATCACATTAAAAGTGTCCTGCTCCACTACAAATTTTATGGCTAGGATCCTTTCTCCTACCCTCTTTACATCTACAATGTCCTTCTTCCACCATTTGTCGACAATTATACCCACTCCATTTCTCGATTTAACCTTGCCAGTGTACCAAAGCATAAAACCCGAAGTGTCTAATTCCTTCGCCTTAGCTCTTGCATCCTCCCCATCCTCATAACGGGGAGATGCTGGGTTCGATCCACATGGACGTGGTTATCGAACCCAGTGGTTGTGTCCACCCTTGTCGTGGTGGTGTGTCCACCCTATTGTGTGGTTGTGGATTAATTGCATATATTAAAAACAAATTTTTGTGCAAGGATGTATCAAAAAAAAGGATGATCTGATGAACCCTACAGCAAGTGCTTTATGCCAATCAGAAGAATATACATGCATGAAAGCATAAAAGATAAAACCTCAACTTTCACAATCAGAAGAATCTGCAAGTGAACATGATTATACCTCCAGCGCAAACTGATGGTGAGCCACATCAGTCTTGTTAAAAGCGATAACCAAGGGCAATCGGGTCTTGTAGAGGATGCTACAAGCATAAAGCATATTGCTCATAAACGTAGTTGGATTCTCGGAACGAGGCGTATCAACTACGTAAGTGATTACGGTAGGAAACGTTGAAGCAAAGGCTTCTGTGATTATTGCTCCAGATGCAGACCAAGTGAAGATCTCAATTTGACCAGGAGTGTCCACGAGAACATAATCAAGTTGATCGGCTCTCTTCTCAATTACTGATATTACCTGAAATGTGATTTATAAAGATTACATTCATGGAAACGGCAATAAAAGAAAAGTAAATGTAAAATAGTCACTTTTTTAAAATAAGAAGTTAGAACTGGGATGTGTGCGACAGAAAGAAAAGCAGTGACAAATTTCTGTCACAAAATAGAATTTCTTTGCTAATAAGGCTTACCTCGTCAAACTTGGTTGCAAACAAGTTGAGTGATGTCAGAATTCCACCATTAGGTCCGAGATTATACTGCTTCATTACTTCCTTATACCGGACCGTGTCTCTTATGTCAATATTTGCACCAAATGGGAGGGTCATAACAGCAGGGTCGAGGTTCATGACATAACCCCGCTTACCCGAAGCTTGTGTGTGGCAAACCAGCCGATGAAGAAATGTTGTTTTTCCACTTCCTATTTAATACATAAAGTAAATTTCGTACCACTCATATTCCGTAAAAACATAGCAAGTGGGTATCGAAGAATATAAAAACAAATACTTTTATATACATATAAATGTAATATTAACAGTGCAATATACCTGCCATTCCTACAACAATGATAATAACTGGTTTTTTCTTGAAAGTGGTTGATGAAGACTCCTCCATTTTTAGTTTCTCCATAGACTTAGCAATGTCGTCTTTCTCTTTGCCAACCGACTAAACAAGAAAAATAATAACACAAAAATGAGAGGAGGACAGACTATTAGATATAATTCAGCAAATGTTATTAGAAATTAAGCGGGAGTATGACATAAGTTTCTGATTGTTCACGTTGATATCGGGTGATTCCTCTGAATCTATTTGCATTGAACTTGTAGCTTCCATGGGTGCTTTTGAGCTTGACTTGACAGAATCTGAGTCCATGTCCATTTTCACAATGGGTCCGAACAAGAATACTTCTGATTTTGGAAAATCTGACCACAGAATAAAATAATTTGGGTTTTGAGAAGGAAGCAGTGAAAGTAGTGAGGGATTGAGCCCTTGTGAGAGATTAGGGTTTAAAGTTTCATACAATCTTCAATTAAAGAGAAATCATGTTATTGATAGGAATAGGCTTACTCTGTTGAAAGAAGACTGAAGCGAACTCCCAACTTCTGCTTGGACTTTCAGTTAGCAACGGTGGGGACTGAGTGTAATCTGAAACTCCTGCACTTACAGAAACTATATGTAAACTCAAACTGGAAAGAAAATATTGTAAGGAATTTATCATACAAAAAGATAAAGAACAACGATTTATTCCGCAGAAGCAAAGTACAGCTTATACACAGCAGCTAATTCGCAGCAATAACAACAGATTCGCAGCAATCGAAAACTGATTTTCAGCAATTTATTCACAGATCAGATTCAAGTTTTATGCAGCAACAATTAACAGCAATATCAGTTTTTCGCAGCAGAAATAATCAACAGATTCAACAGAGAACTCAGCAATATTAACAGATTCGGTATCAATAATCTTAACAGCAACAGAAACCAGATTTAGAACGTATTCAATATTACAAAACAGATCTCGAAAATAAGAACAACAAGATATAGATCTAGAAAGGTAAGGCCGTCTCCAACGGTCATTTCACTCCAAGCAAATTTTTATGGTAGAAAAGAGAAAAGGGAAAAAAGTGTTCCAATGGTCATTTCTATAACTATTTCTATATGAGGTGCAAGGTGAGTCATATAAGGAATTTCTATAAGCATTTTTACATGTAGAAATTGTGATAGAAATTTTCAATGTGACATGGCACATCCTCATTGGATATAAGAAACCCATTAATTCTCTCTCATTCTATAAATGCCAAGTAAGATAGAAATGGTACCATTGGAGAAACTTTACTTGAGACTTTTCTATCTATACAATTATATTGCCAAATAGATATAGAAATGTATTAAAAACACCACACATAGGATATAAATGAATTTATAGAAAATACCATTGGAGATGACCTAATACCTGGATTTTAGGAAGAAAATACCACGCAAGATCTGAGAAATTAGAACCAGTTTTGATTTTTTAAGACAAATGCACAGCACCACCGAGTGAATACACATCAAGCGCACAGCCAAATATACACAGCACAAAACCACCGAATGCAGCACTCACAGCCCTCAAAAAATACACAAGCAGATCTGTATCACACAGCAATACCAAGTGTGTGCAGCTGATCCAAGCACACATGGCAATACCGAGCACCACAGCCAAACATACTTTGAAATTCGAATCTTCAATTTCCAAAACCCCAAACTCAATATAAAACCCCAGCAACGATTTCACAAGAAGATTAATCAAAAATATCACCCAAATCACTCTCTCAAGTCAAGAGATGGATATTCAAAGTGCCTAATCTCTAGATTAATACACAAATAAACCTAATTTCGAACTGCGGGTTTCTCCCCAGTTGCGATAATTATAGTACAGTTATCGTGAAAGGAATTATATTTATTTATAAATATATAAAAAAGACTTTTAATAAGAAAATAATTAATCAATTCAGTGGAAAGTTGCGTGTATTTAGTATAAAGAATGTTATCCAATAAAAGCAAATTAAATTTAAGCCTTCATTTAATGTGGACGTAAGATATATATTCATCGTGTGGCAAAAGGATGATATTGAATTATTGACTTTAAATAAAACACTACTCTTTTAGCTAATTACGAAGATATTTGAAAACAAGTAAAGAATAATATAACAATTCTAATTTACATATTGTACAAATTAAGGTTAAAATTGGAATAAGGCGAATAATTCATTAAAAAAATTGTTTTCCCTCCCAATCCTCCAAAAACAAAAAGGAAACAAAATAAACGACTAGAGGGGATTGGCATTCCCTCCGTTTCCTCTCCACCCCCTCTCATAAATCTATCCAAACAAGTAAAATGTAATCTTTCCTCCTCTTTTCTTTTCCTTTCTTTCTCATTCCCTCAATCCAAACGGACTGTAAGTTTATCACAGGAAGTATGTAAACTTAAAAGAAAATTTGGATTAAATCATACTTTTGTCAAAAGGTGGATTAACTTACATATTATATGGATATTGGATAGAAATAAAATTTTCCTCACGATAAAAGTGATGTGCTAAAAATTGATCCAATTGCTCTAATGTAGGGGTAAGAATCTGTCAGTTTGGTTAACCAAGCCATGCAGTTTTTCGATTTTTTTGTTTTTTTTTTGGGGGTACTATTCGGTATTTGAACTATTTTGTTTTCTTGGTATATATGCTTAATTTTAATTTTAGCATTTCTTCATCAAGACAATTGAGATCATTCCTATTGAGTTTCGTGAAAAAATTCATTCATCCACCCCTCAAAATAGATGGAGAATGAGGCTATATATATATATATATATATCATAGCAACACTATCATTTTAGGAATAAACTTTAAAATATAGCACATAATAATAAAACAAAAAATATTGCATACGTAACATATGAAATATAAAATTCATCTATATTTTAACCTTATTTTCGGTGTTTTTTTGTTCAATATTTTTGGTTTTCTAATTTTAGATATTTTTGGACCCAAAAATTTAAAATTATTAATTTTAAGTATTTTTTGTTTTTGATATTTAAACATGAGACCAGATACCTCTGAATTAGTTTCGATTTTTATAGTACCAACGTCCACATCTTAACAATTAAAATTAGTGTGGAATTTTTTTAAAAAAGAATTCAGACAATCAATTTTATTTCAGCATCAAGAAAACACCCCCCAAGGAATCCACTTGCGGCCTTTGCCTCCGCCCTTTATCTCTCATAAAACCAAAATCAACGATAAAAAATGTGACATGTCAGTTTCGCCTTCTAGAAATCGACAATTTGCATTTCATGTTGTTGTTAATCTTGGTCCTCCCCTTCTTTTTCTTTACATTTCTTTCAAGCTCAACGCAATTGAGTCTTTGTGGCGGCCAAGAACTTGTACGAATAATTGTCAAAGACAATGATAGATGAGGTCCACCAACAGGGTTCTATGAAGCAAACCAGCGTTAGCCTCCATTAAATGTTGGAGTTTGGGTCCAAACCCACACAAAATAATTTGCTTCTCGCCTCTCAATTTCTCTATAAAGAAATTCCCATTCGAATTGCTCGTAGAACTATTGAACTTAAAACCCTCCCCTATGGCTTATCCCAAAAACCTGCTGTTTTAAAGGTAATTTTTTATTTCATTTGTATCATTTCTTGTTTTCTTTGTGGGTTTTGAATTTATTTGATCTTTGGTGTTCTTTTATTTCATGTGGGTGATTTTTAATTGTCTTGTATCTTTCTTGTTTATTTTGGGTTTGAATTTGTTTTGATTATTGGTGTTCTTTATGTGGTAACTACCAAAATGTTAGTGAAAATAATGTGTTGTTGAAGAGGGAGCGTCCTTTTTTGGAACCCAGATGATTTTTTATGTAATTTTATAATAATCAGGGAAGTATATTCATAGACATTAGTTAAATCTTTTCTTGTTTCTTTCTATTTTGAATTTATGTTATTATTGGTGTTGTTTCTGCGGCCATTAGGAAATGTGTGATTATTGTAGGACTTCAGTTATTTTTTTTTTATTGTTATTTTATAATCAGGGGAAATATATTCATAGACATTAGTCAATATTTTATTTTTTATTCCTTTGCTTTTCATAATGTTATTGGGGTTTTCTTCTTTCTCATTTTTTTTTTCAATTGGGTCTATAAAAAGAACCATGCTATGTGGATCTTGTTTGTAGAAATGGTGTTCATTTCTATTTTGCTTTGCATTTTTTGCAGAGAGAGAATGAGAATGAGTGGTTTTGTCATCCAATGGTGTTGCTTTCTAGCTGTCATGTTTATAGATGCTGAAACAACCATAGAAATTCCCGACGACCCATATGCCATGTCGTGTAGGGAATTTATACCCTTGCTTGTAAATGTAGAAAGAACCCTAGGAATTCAACTCATATGACAACTCAAAAATAAACTCATATTAGAAACTACAATTGCCATATGACATCTCAAAAAGAAACTTATAGTCTTATATTAGAAACTACAATTGCAGAGCCCTTTTTGTGTTTCTGTTGTACAAGTTTTGATAGTTACTAATGAAAATTGGAGATTACCCTATTAATACTAAGAAGGAGTCCTTACCTCTTGCAAATATTAGAAAGTTCAGCATAGTTGCTATGATATATATACATATATGTTAAATAGGCAGCATATGCATGTGGAGCTAAAATCCATTATGTAGATATATATATATTCTAAGTCCCTAAAACTAAGGTATTGGCAGAAAGAAAGAAAGGCAGAAAGAAAGGCGGCAGCATATGCATGTGAAGCTAAAATCCACTATGTATATATATATTCCAAGTCCCTAAAACTAATGTATTGGCAGAAAGAAAGAAAGAAAGAAACTACAATTGCAGAGCCCTTTTTGTGTTTCTGTTGTACAAGTTTTGATAGTTACCAATGAAAATTGGAGATGACCCTATTAATACTAAGAACGAGCCCTTACTTTTTGCAAATATTAGAAAGTTCAGCATAGTTGCTATGATATATATATATGATAAATAAATAGGCAGCATTTGCATGTGGAGCTAAAATCAACTATGTACATATATATATATTCTAAGTCAGAAAGGAGGTTGAGGGAAGTGGTAGTATATAACTGATACATTATTCACATGTTTTGAGGCCATTGACAGAAGAAAAGAGATCAAACCTTAATGAAGTCCACAGGACGTGGTGGGAAGTCACATGCATTAACAAAAATATCTGGGTATGTAGCTAATAAACAACTCCAAAGTTCAAAGCTAGAATCCAAATAATCATGAGACCTAATAACCAATTTTCAAACATGCAGCTTCTAGCAAATAAGTTGACAGCGAATTGCATGTGCAACACAATCAAGATTAGCAAATCACGAACATATGGACATGGTTAACACAACTAGAGCCAAGGAAGTTGCATTCAAATTAAGGGGAAAAAGGGGCTAGAATGTAGACTACTATGCAAATACATATCAACTTATAAAGTTATTGAGAGAGACCAAAAAAGAAGGTAGGAGATTTACTTCCAAAATAACTTTTCTTAGAGAATTAAAAAAAAACAAAAAAAAAGGAAGGGGATTTACCTCCAAAATTACTTTTCTTTCTACTCCCTGAAAACCCAAAAAACACAAAAATTCATATAATTGAAATAAGAGTCTAGCAAAAGCTTAAGCTATTACTACAATTAAACACCAACTTATGATTACGTTAGTACTCACAGAAAAGTAGTGCCCCCACTCCTTAACCAAGTACTGCTAGTCTTTGAAGAACAGCTGAAAGAAAACATAACAGAAATTCAATTTGATCATTGGCAAATTGAAAGGGCAATAATTAAGATATAGAAAGGTTTCTCACAGAAAGGTTTGTCATTATTATGAAAACAGCCTATACCATAATAACTTAAGTATTGGTTATGGTACACATACATTCCAACTAAGCTATACACCAAACTTAACCACAAAAAAATATTGATACACACATTCTAGTAACATTGGTTTTGTCAGTATAAACTATCAACCACTTAGAATGCACAATATAGGAGCTTTAAAACATTATAAAATCAAATACAAGTGTGTCATAAATTAGATGATAACAAATTCAAATGCCTTGTATTTGGTTCCATTTTTCTTTAAAAAAAAAAAGGTAAATCACAAATTCAATTTTCCTTTAAACCCAAATACCTGAAAATACCCAATTTGAACAAATTTATACATGGCTGAGAGAACCCAAAGTGGACTAACCAGGAGATGCCTTTGAAATTGTTGCTGGGATGGACAAATCACCGGTGTGATTGTATCTCAGATAAGAGGTGAAAACGAGGTACAGAAACCCTAGCTATCGGTGAAGTGTGAAAAAAATCCTAGCGTGGAGTAGAGGCGGTGAAGTGTGAAGAAACAGTAGAGGAGAGGGAGATTGACGAAAGAGGAAGTTGAACCCTTACTTCCCTATTTGTTTACCTCTATCTAAGGTGATTTGTGAATTATTTAACAAAAATAATTGAATAGCTAAATTGATAATATTTATATTTCAGTTTCCAATGGGCCAAATGGAGATTAGTAGACTCAAACTAAATTTGAAAATTGGGTTTTATTTTGTGAATCACCCAAGCCCAAAGCCAACTTTTTAGTTTGGATTTATTCAATTTTATATAATTTTAAAGAAAATAAGTAAATTTTCAAGCAACATCAAAAAAGCCACCCACCACAATTAAATTCGATTATTCTTTGTAATTCTTTTCATATGACTACATTAACACCAAAAAATAAGAGTTATAGTGTATATATTAACTTGTTAAGATTTATATATAAATTTAGGGGTGCTTTCGGTTTTCGACGGAGATGCAAATTAGGGAAATCTGAACCCAAATCAAACTTAAAATTTAGTTCCAATTTCGAATTTTAAATCACCTAGACCCCAACGTCGCGAACCCAACTTTAAATACCATTAAAATATCATATAATCAGCAAACTGGTTTAATAAATGGTATTTAAAGAGTAAAATAGTATATTTAGGGCAAACCTTGTCAAACGGATTTATTTTGCTACTTAAATCTTTAGGAGAAAATATTACATTTTCGGTCTTACTTGATAAATTAAGTATTTAAATCGATTTAGTCTAAATCTACGCATAGTTCTTACTTGTTTTTCCTTTTTGTTTTAGATGCTACAAAGAAGACATTTTCAAAGGTAATAAAAAATAAAACATAAAAATAAACTCGCCATTATAATGAAAAAATTGAAGCTGGTAAAATAGCTAATGTCAGCCTATTTATTTTGTTTTATTGTGAAAAATTATTTTAAAACATAAAAGGAAATTAAAATTATTGAATATTTCTTTTTGATACAAAGTGATAGTTTTACAAACAGTGGATACACAATCACCGCAAAAGTGAACATAATATTGGATTCGATAATCAATTCCATGTGTAACGAACACAAGATCTCTTAATTTATTACAAGAGTAAAGAGGATGCCAACAAGCTATAAAGCCGTTGACAAAATTATGAAATGTTATACATCAAATTATTTAACTAAATTTTAACTTTTCAGTTGACAAAATTATTGAATGTTTTACATCAAATTAGTTAACTAATTTTTAACTTTTTATTTTCTGAATTTCTTTTGTAGTTCTCACGTGATAAGTTTATATGCTAAATAAATGCTTACCTACGTATATCTATACTTCTTTTTCATCTATATATACGGACATACAATATAACATATACACTCATTCTTGTTTTAATTAATTAGATGGTGTCATCTATATATACGGACATACAATATAACATATACACTCATTCTTGTTTTAATTAATTAGATGGTGAAAGAAAAATTGTATTGAACGTCGCTATGGTGAAGAAGAGAGAAACTCGCCGTCAATCAAGAGGAGGGAGAAGGAGACGTCGGCGAGGATTTTACTAACAAATAAGAACAATTTGATTGGTCGGTGATACTATGTCAGGAAAATAAAATGGTATTTTAGTTACATTCCACCATGAAAATAAAAAATTACTGTTAGTAGTGAATTACTAATTAATAATGTAGTTGTATTTATATTCCTCACTGAGCTAGAAAGAATAAGGGTAAAAAAATATAGGAAGACGTTGCTTCAAGCAGCAAAAATTCAAGTTAACTTCATATATAAAACTCAAGATAATACAATTTCATGTCATAGCGGATTGTATCATTCATTGTGTCTAAATTACAAAAGAAAATAAAAACTCTTAATTTAAGACGAAAAGGAAAGGGTAAAGTCAGAGTAATAAATATATTAACCTGTTTCGACCACTTATGGTTATAATTAGCCAATTGAAAAGACAATGCTCAAACTTAACAACATAACACAAGAACAAACAGTATACTTGTGTCAATGAGTGAATAAACCTTCATCAAACAAAAATTAGACAAAATTATCTTCTGTTTTCAGCCACTCTATCTCCACCCCATGATTCCCGTGTCGAATCTCATCCCACTCATAGCCACTCAGTGAAGCTATATTTGGAACTAATGAAATCCCGTCCAAGAACAAGTCCTCAACAATCGGCAAATCGAATGTTCCCCGTTGTCTGTTTTTCAGGATTGTGCGCCAATACTTGGAACTTGTTTTTCTTTTGTAGAATTATGATATCACCATTTTTTGTAAAAAGAAATGGCGGATACGGAAGGATACACTAATGGAATAACAGTCAGAGCTTGTCCAAGATTCTCTAATGCCATATTTTTTCATTATCAGTACTTTCAATATTGAAATGGTCCACATCAAAATAAACCATACAAAGATATCCTCCTGAAACTCCCAAATAAAAAATAGCATTTTCACCCCCAAATTGTGATTGCGGGGATGGGAACTCCTCGAACAAATTCCTACACAGATCAAAGTATATGATTTTTTTGGACAAAGAATATTGGTTATTAACACTATCGTTGACAGTCCAATGCATGGTACCATTCAATCCACCGGACCAGCCTTTGTAGAAGCAACATCGAAAGGGAAATTAATCTGGACACACCGTTTTGTCTTTAAACTAGCTACCACGACAACTCTATCATGCCCAAAACGGTGTGTAAACCTGATTACAACCTTGTAATCATTAGTAGACGCGCCGTAACAAAGCCCGGCCGCGATAGTATTCTTCTGGCGCAAGCAATTCATTACTAAAACTTTGGCGAAATAACGAGTCAATGGATTGAACAAGAAAAAGGATTGGCCAATGCCTATTATCACCAAGCCATTACATGAATTCGAGACGACAAACTTTCTGTTATAGTAATTTTTGCTTTCTAAGGAGAACGATTTGGTAATAAATCTATTATCATCAATTGAGGAAAGAGAGGCGGTCAGAGGTTTTAATCCTTCCACGAGGAGAATTGACTCGGACTGTGTCTTTTGATGAAAATTGGGATCAGAAATTGTAGAAAGCCAGCGTTTGCAAACACACTTAAATCGCAAAAGAGATTGAACTGGTAGTCGGGAGAGTATCTCATCAATGATTTCGTCTGGTAATTCCGATTCCATCAATCTTTCTTGTTTCACTCTTTTCCTTTCCTGGAATTGTGATTCTGTGCCTGCTAATTTTGATTCCATTCTTTTCTTCTTCTCTTCCAATATTCTCTCCCACTTTAACTTGATGCTAGTTTTTTTTTTTTTTCATTCGGGTTTGTCACGCTTCTATTTCACTCTATCGAACGCCAAAGCACTTATTCGTTTATTATAACCAAAAAAAGCTAGGGTTTGTAACTCCTTTTCCTTTCCTTTCTTTTTTTTTTTCCTTCCATAAATTTTTTTTTCCTTCCATAATCCGGGTTTGTGAATTACTCATATTATGGAAAGGACTTTTTTGTTAGACGATGTGCTTTTAGCTACAATTTTAGGCCCCTCAATCGGGGTTATTTGAGTTGAGATTGGAGGTACTCACACTTAACTCGAATTATTTTGGCATGCTTTGAATTCGGTTCAAACTCAACTCATAATTAAAAACACACTAAAAATTTGTAAAGCGTCAATTAATATTAGCCTTTATATATTACAATAATTAATATAGTTTGAAAAGTCTAAAATATTCTAAGCAATATACAAATTCTAAAATACCATTTGCATAAAATCCCTTTGAAACACACTTCTTAAATATTTCTTAATCCTTGTTGAAAAAAAAAATCTTAAATATTTCTTAAGAGAGAGAAGTAGTTCAGAGCGTAGGATGGAGAAGGAATATAATTGAAGGGGAGAGCCGAAAAAATCAAATGTCAGGTGCCATCTAGAAAAGCATGCTCTTTAACTAAAATTAATACCGCCATGCTTGCACTATTCAAAAAGTATTATGAAACAAATTTAAGAAAAGTATCAAATACTACGTCAAAAAAGTTACATTAAATATAAAAAGGGGCAATTAAAAAAAAGGGCTTATTAGAGAAAAAATTTCACACTAAGGCCAAGGAATAATTTTTTTTTAAATAAAGGGCCTATTTTTTATTTTATTGATAATATGATATGTGTCTTTTTTTTTCATTATAAAATGACATCCCAACCCTTAAAATAAATTAAAAAAATATCAATATGCATTAAAATATGCCAATATGAACTTTGCAGTTTATATTTCCTAATTGAACTTTGCAGTCCATATTTCCGAGTGAACTTTGCACTTTTTTAGTGCAAGTTCAAGCTCCATATTTTACTGATGTGAACTTTGCAGCCATATTTTTAGTGCAAAGTTCAATTGCATACATTTTCACTGCATTGAACTGGTTCATATTTTATTGCTTAACTTTGCAGTCCATATTTTTTGTGAAAATTTCAAAAAAGGGGTAATTTAGGTAATACTAACTGTTTTTATTAATTAAATGATATTTAAATTTATTCAAATACTCATTTAAAATATAAAACAAAATAGGCCTCTTAATTAAATTAAAAATAGGCCCTTCATTCAAATTACCAATTAAAAATAGGCCCTCATTCAAAAAAATATTATTCATTGTTTTTGGTAAAAATCAATTTAATAAGCTTTCTACCTAATTTCTAGATATAAAAATATCCATACGTCAATTTGGACAGCACTTGAAGTTCAAGCTCGATCGGCCCGAAATTTAATTTGGGCTTAAAATATTGTTCAAACTCTACTCAACTCAAACTCAATTAAAATACCGTCGTCAATTTAGCGGGTCAAACAGGTGGGCAACGTCGAGCCCACTCAGCCCAATTGATAGCTCTATACAATTTCTATTTTGCCTTTTTTTTTTCCTCTTGTGATAGCATATATGCATGGAAAATGTTAGCTTGTTTGAGCACACGGTAGGCATACTATAAATGAGGGGGGGCATCCTTTATGTGAAAATATGCGCCGTATTCTTTGTATAAATAGGTTGTTAACATTGTCAATTGTGAAATGTTCCAAATCTTTGACAATAGCACTGATTGTGGAGTAAATAAATTGTATCAAACCATATTTTTGTTTTTTGGGCTTTGAGACATTGTTGCTTATGTTTCTTGAATTCATGTTATTTAATTTAGTTCAGTGTTTACTCAGGTCTCAACAATCTAAGCAGATTCAGGTCATTCTCAGACAAACTGCAACACAACAAAAATTTTATTGTGCACTCTTTAATTACTTATGTTATCTGCATTTACAAAGATGAACAAAAATTAAAACTCTGTCACCGTTTTTAAATACATGTTTTAAATAGGTACCTTTCTTATATATATAGTGTTTAAAATATTGGTCCTACGTACCATGTTTAACATATATTGGTCCCAACGTACAACGTTTAAGATATTACCATAAGTAAGCACTATTTTAATACAAAATAGAAGCAATAGAAAGCGGTTATGACACCAAATTTTAGTGGATTTATTATTTTGCCTATGTATTTATTTTTTATTCAAAAATATAGTTGGCCGAATTTAAAAATGGAAGCAATAAGTCGTTCACACGCATCACGCGTGTGTCCGCATCTAGTGTTATTATTAATTCATTATATTAAGCACAAGTTACAAGTTTAACCAAAGTTATAAAAAGTTGGGTCATTTACCTTTTGACCCTCATTTATTTAACCATATTCCCCTTTGGCACCCAATGTTTACATCAATTTATATTGACATCCATTTAGACATTTTTGGTCCACTCAACAAGTCAAACCATTAAATTGCCTTCTACAATACTAAAACTACTCATGTTATTGGATTTAAATGAAAACGAAACAATATTTACAATGCCATATCTCACTCCATTCACATTCAAATGATGAGATTTGCATATACTTGAAAAAATAATAAAACATAGGTTATATATATAATAATTATATTAAATAATAAACACTTAATGTGCCTCTAAATCAAAGAGAATGTTCCAAATCTTTGATAATAATATTTATTGTTGAATGGATAAATTTTGAAAATCATATTGTTTTTTTGGCTTTGTGAGATTGGTTGGTTATGTTTCTTTCTAATTAATTCAATTCGATGTTTACTCAGGTCTAAAAAATCTAAGCAGATCCAAGTCATTTTCGAACAATCCGCGACGTTACAAAAATTTAAATAGTTCAATCTTTACTTATACAATGGTTGTCTAGATGTACAAAAATTTAAAGTTTAAACTCTACCACTAAATATTATAGGGTTTAAAATAGGTCCCGGTTCTAGATGCAATGCTTTAATGTATAATGGTCCCGCGAACAATGTTTATAATATTACCATAAGTAAGCACAAGTTAAAAGTTTAACATAAGTTATAGAAACTTCTATTATAAAATAACCATGCTTGATTATTATTATTTTCAGCAAAATTTTTTATTAAGAAATCAAATATTGTTGGAGGGGAGGTAATGAGAACATATGAGCCTCCTCCCTCCAAACTTCAGAGTTTGACACAAAAACTGCTAGTTTTGCAAGACAATTAATGGGCGACATTGTTACCGTTGCGACGAATAAATGACCATTTACATAAGTCAAAAGAGTGAATAACTCATCTACTATCATTAATAATATGACTAAACACGCCAAAAAAATCACGAATTCCACTAATAACATCTATAACTATTTGGGCATCCCCTTCAAACCACACTCCCTAGCAAATTCTGTCGCATGAAAAAGCCGCCAAAGCTTTAGCATCTCGGTCTGCTTTGATTGCCAACCTCGTACATTTTGCGGCCAAGAATGTGCCATTCCCGTTTCTTGCCACCAACCTGATGCCGATGCACCTCGGCAGCCGACAATGAGGCATCAAAATTAATTTTTATCCAGTTTTCAGTGGGGGGACCAGCGATCACAAGCACCAACAGGTGGGAGAGAAGGCAAAGTCGCTTCCCGGAATTGCTTCAATAAATTCTTTGCCCAGGTTACCATAAAAGTCGAATCCCACCCTTTCCCTTCACTTAGAAAACGAGGGAGTTTCGGTTATTCCATATTTGCTATAATGATGTTTGATTACTCACTTTGCACACTCTTAGATTCGGCAGTCTTTGATTTTAAAAAAATCGCAAAATTTTAACTCCCAAAATATATTTTATTTAGGATGCAAGCAATTAATTGGCATCATTTAATTATTTTTGAATCAAAGTTTATTATTTTGTAGAGCCAATGTAACTGTAGATGCGAAGTTATAGAACCATAGATAAGCAGAATTAATTCTCACTGAAGGGTGAGTCTAATAAGTCAAGAATATATATTTGCATAAACTATGATAATATATATAAATTTAAAGATAAACTTCAACTTGCATAAACTATGATAAATACATGAAATTAAAGAGTCTCAGAAACATCTGCAAAATATAATGCATGTAAAGTGTAAATGCGGACCACTTGTCATTAGTTTTCTCCTAATCCAGTGCAAAAAATTCTTTCAAGAAAGATGTGAATTAGGAAGTATCAATCAACCAAACACGAATTGGAGACCGGGAACCTATATATCCTAGAACAATACATTAAAATCTTGTTTGGTTCACGGGTTTGAGAATTCGGGAAATGAAAATCTTTTTTTTCTTTTGTTTGGTAAGCACAAATTCCGGATACACTTTCCCGACAGAGAGGAAAGTAGGGGGTAAAATCATTCCTCTAGCTCAAAACCCATAGAATTGATTTTCCCATGTAATTTTCAAACATTTATTATAAAAATTTTGGTTAACAATACCTTTACCTAAATACTTGCCATACTTTACCAAGCACAAGAAAAGAATCTTGACTGAAAATTTAGTTTTCCACCTTCATGAGAAAGACAACGGAATTAATTTCTCTTTCGTGAATCAAACGAGGCCTGAGATTTGATAGGAATGAAATTTGGAATAGGCATAGTTAATGATATAAATCAATTCAGAAAAAAATATCTATGGAATTATATTGGTACTCCATTCTCTTCCAATGCTCTTTGTGTCGCATCTTATCCCACTCGCAGCCAACCGGTGAAGCTAAATTTTGCGTAAATGAAACGACATCCCACCAGTTTCTATTCCTTAACATATCCAAGTCCATAGTTGTCTTTTTCCTCAAATTGTAGGATAATAACACTCCCGGCACGTTTTGCTTTAGTAAAACCTCACGATTCTTGGTGAAAAGAAACAAGCTGGAATTCGAAACAGGTTTTTTCTTTAGGAAAACCTCATGATCCTCGGTAAAAAGAAATGGCCTGAAGTCCGATGATATAAAGAAGAGGGTTGTCCAAGATTCCCTCACGCCGTATTCTTTCATTTTCAGTACTTCAATCCTCTCTTCAGCAAATTTTCCCCGGAATCTAGCCATACAAAGACATCCGCCTAAAACTCCCAAACAAAATATTGCACTCGCATTTCCGATTGGGGATGGGAACTCCTCGAATACATTCACACACGGATCATAACGAATGATTATCTTTTTGGACTGATAAATAAGACTATTAGTTTGATTTCTATCTATTGCATCCTCAACAGTCCAGTGCAACCTCCCATTCACTATCGGCCCTCCCCTCACAGAAGAAGCATCGAAACGGAAATGGAAACGAACTCGAGCCCACTGTTTACTTTTCAGACTAGCTACGTCGGGCGTGGCCATATTCGAACTTAGATTCGCGCCATAAAGTCGTGAAAGCTGAAGTACAACCTTGTAATCATTAGTAGTCGCATCATAACAAAGTCCGACAGTTTCATATTTGTACCTATGGGGACAGCATAAAACTTCAGCGAAATAACGAGTAGATGGATTGAACAAGAAAATGGACTCGCCGAAACCTATAATAACCAAACCATTACAGGAGTTCGAAACGACAGTCTCGCTGCGCTTATATTTCTTCTCGTTACACGGAACAGGTAACGAGAACGATTCGGTAACAAGTTTATTGTCATCTATTGAGTAAAGAGAGACGTTAAGAACTTCATCCGAATCCGATTCTTCCACGAGAAGAATGGACTCGTGTTCTGTTTTTCGATGAAAACTGGGATACGATATTGTAGAAAACCAACGTTTACAGACGGATTTAAATCGCAAAACAGACTTCACTGGTAGTCTGGTGAGTATATCGTCAATGATTTCGTTCGGTAAGTGAGGTAATTCCAATTCCATCGTTCTTTCTCGTTTCTCTCCTTTTCTCGGTTGCGGTTGAAATTCTGTGCTTGGTAATTGTGATTCCATAGTTTTCTTCTTTCTGTCCCGGCTCCCTTAACCTGAACCTAGCGCTTCAATATCTTTATAGCGATTCTGTGCTTATCAACTTCAACTGTACGTGATTTGGATTGGAAATCTTGGAAATCTTTTTTTTTACTTAGGCTTCTATCGAAGACACAAATCCCTATTCCAATTCCTTCTGCCGTGGGTAATTTGAATCCGTGTTTGTATAGGAAGTGAACAACCGCTTTTACTCGTTTACAAAGTTTAGCAAATTAGGATTTGGCCCTAAATTTCAAGTTTCCATGTACTTAGACCCAATTTGTTTTCAAATTAGTGAACAATCCATTTTTTTGTTTTTAACTCGTTATTTTGCTTTTAGCCCTGTTCTAGAAATTATTGTTTTATCTAATTTAATCTAGTTAAATTTAGTGTAAATAACTACCTTGCCCTTCGTAACTGATGATGTATATTATGTATCTTCCTCATAGTTATTATAACAATGGGTCATGTTAAGGTATTCTCATACAAGATTTTATTATTTCTATTTATAATAGTTTTAATATGTGCCCTTAGGGCACATCTTATCATTTTTCTATAACAAGTACGTATAAATTACTTATCCCTACGTTTATGTTTTAATAGGGTACCCACCATGGATTATAATAAATTTATTGAATAATTCAATTAAAACCAATTGAAAATCTTAACAAAATATTGTTTTTGAAGATAAATCAGTTACAAATATATTTGAAATCAAATATCTTTTTGTTTTGAATTCAAAAAAAAATGTTAATTAAGACCCTTTAAATATTTCCTTGATTTTCGGAGTTCTAAATTCTCAGTGGTTATTAATTTTGAATTAAAAAGTCAACCAAGAGTAATCTAGGAAATCCGAAAACAATTCATGAAAAAAAATTAAAAGAAACTAAAAATTATTAAATTGGGGCTTTTTGCTTTTAGTCGATATATTTAAATTGTTTTGTAATTAATCCAAAGAGTTTTGCAAATTAGTTATTTGCCCAAATGTATGGATAATTACAAAAGTTCTTGTTTTTTAATGTTTTTATTCGTTTTAAAAATAATTACATATTTCCAATGATACCCTTTTTGACTTCTTTTTTTCAAATATATTATTTAACTAATTTTTAGGCTTGCTAAAATTTAGAGAGTTTTTCAAGAGATTTAAACTATTTTTGAATTCAAATTTACATTATATATAGATAACTTAACTGACAGAATTAATGAGATTTTAAGTAATTATTTAAATAATTACTTAAACTTGCTAAAATCTAGGGACTCTTTTAGGGATTTGAACTTGTTAAAATAACTTTTAATGAGATTTTAAGTAATTATCTAAATAACTTCTCCCTGCTCTTTAATTTTTCGTATCTCTACTTTGATTAGTGTAGTTCGTTGTTTATGGCTCGGTTCTTATTGGAAGTTAAAAAGGTCAACATTGTTAATGGTGGGGTTGGGGTTACAGGAGGAATATTTGTGTCGGAGATTTTGGAAATCTTTGGAACAAGGAGTTGTTTTCTCCATCATACACCTTGTTTGTTTCAATTTTGCATTTAATATAATGCAACTAGTCGTATCACATGTCAAAAGCATTATTCGTCCTTGAAAAAGCATCTTGCAATCTCAACAATTCAATCTTTTTATCCCTTATCTATTTTCAAAATTCAAAACCACTCTCCCTTTTTATATAAATGGTTGACGTTGATTTCTTTTAACCTTATTTCTTGCCGCATTAAATGTGGTAGGTCTATGGGATCCATCTACATATAATCTTTAAATGTTGAGATTTTATGGGCTGATGGTGAACTTTTACTGGTTATAGACCTAGAGGATAAATGTGGCATTTTCTCCTAAAAATGAAGAGTTGATCAATAGGCCTGGCAAATGGGCGGGTCAGACCGCCTGGTTGTAGGTTCATATTGCGCAGGCTGGATTCCGGAACAACCGGAAAGAACCCGGATAGGGTCAGGCTTGATTCCGGTTCTCATTGTGTTTGATTTGATTTTATGGACCGGCAAAATTCGAAACCAGACTTGAAGAATTGTTGCATAATTACAGTACAAGAGAATGAATGTGGAGCTAATGAAATGCCTCCTTTGCTAGTTATGAAACTTGAGTTCTTAAAGAGGTAGATAATCAAAAGCTGCCAAACTTCTTAGAATTTGAGGTCCGTTTGATTGCTAATTTGGAAAAGTAATGAGTAATTTGGTGTATGAGAAATTGGGCTAAAACGTATCTCGGTAGTGATTACAATGAAGTCTTTAGCTTATACATGGATTTAATGGACTTCAATCATAACTTAGACTATCCATTTTGGTGTTAGTCTTGTTTGTTACATACTCCTGGCCTCATTAAGAATCTACTTTGGTTTTTACGTCTTTTAGCACAATCAGTGGGTAGGTCAGGATTGAGGGTTGGGGTGGAGGGATCTCAAACTCCTTCAAGCAGTTGGTCAAAAACCCGAATTGATCTAGCTTTTACACCATGTGTGTGAACTCAAACTCTTTCATTTCACCAGTTGGCCGGCTAAAATCCAAATCGATATGACTTTCAGGCCATGTGTAACCAGCCAGACTGAGGCCCGGATCAATCTGACTTTTACTCTTTTTTAATGATAAAATAATTTCACCATAATGTATGTTTAAGGAAAAAACTTATTTTTTACCGCGAAATTTAATGTACTGGTCATGTCCAAAATATAAATCTCATCACTTAGTTTGTACAGTTACTTTTAATTTCAAACGCAAAGTATTTGATCACATGATGAAATTACATAATAACAATTAGATGGTATTTATTTCATCCAAAGATCATAATAAATACCATTATACCAACACCCAGTAGTTTCATATATATCAATACTATTAACACACATGACCAAGTTTTAAGAAAGAGAATTGTATTTGTTGATATACATTCAAAGAAGGTAGAACCAACAGTAGCCATACCAAGTAGCTAGATAGTGATAAAGTAGGTGGTAAGGCTACATTTTCCACTCCTTACTTGTTTGCCTCGGGATTTGGACCCGTAGGAACCTCGTGCTCCGCCACCTGAAACTCTCGATCGACCGCGATTCCAGTGGCGCAAGCAGCGGCAGCAATGGTGGTCGTGGTGATGGGTATATCGAGAGGGCGAGCCACCAGAGGTACAACCAAGATCAGCGCAAGAAATAGGGAAAGAACTTGTGATTTTGGAGAGATTTCACATGACATCTTTTTAGTTGTAATTGCCATAAAATTGAAATATTTTCCAAGAATTTAACCAACCCTCAAAGCCCACAAGAGAAACAATTTCCATGAACCAATTGGACCATTAGTACTTAAATAAGGTGTTCATTGAATTGTGGGATGACGGTGGAGCTAAATTTGGTAATGCTTTTGGATTGACAAATTTCCTTAAAAAGGGTATTTATCAACACATGTTGTGAGTACCTATGGAACTGTGTAAGTTAAATTCTACCCTCATTTTATCATTAAATTACAAAATGATACCCTGTATACCTCTGTACTTGAATTGACTAGCTACCAGTACTTCTAAAATAAATGTTCACTTACTTTCTCGTGTAAAAGTACTCTCTTTGCCAAAAGCATTTATTGTTCTCAACCGAACTGTATGACAAATTAAAAATAAAGTTTAGTCATGTGTTTAGATTAATTTTTATATTTTGGCATTTTGAATAAAAAATAAATATTTTGGCGAGTGAGACCAAAAAAATAAAAAATGATAAAAAAAATATATATATTCATAAAAATAAGTATATGATAGAAAATATATCACCACATGTATCAACTTATCATGCATCGACTTATTTTTCATATTTTTATTATATGAGTTGTTTATTCTCACTTAAATTAGTTGGTGTTTTTTTATATCTTTTTCTATATTGCCAACAAACAAGAACTAAGCTTACAAATTATTATTATTATTATATATGAAAGTAAGTTGTATTTAAGATTAATTTAATTTACTTATAAGTTAAAGATCTCTCCTTTATATTACTAATGTAGGATGTGAGTCGTTAAATAATATGAGAAAGATTAGGGGGAACGGTACGTATCAATTTTGTGAAACTTCTTGATATTTTACTATATAAGTTGATCTCGATTAGTTCTATTCTTGTTTTTTTCTCAAATTCAATGTGTACAAGTATTTCGAAATATGATTTTAGGAAAAAAAAAAGATTGAAATGAAATATCACTACATTAATTCAAAATACGATACAAAAAAAGTTCATTAAACTTGTGAAAAATCAAAATATTCCGCAAACGATCAAAATTTTGAAAAAAAATATTGTCTTACGGTACGTGACATCATATATTATAAAAGAAATGGAATAAATAATATTTAAAGATGTATAATTCAATGCCTATCTACATGTCTTTCTCAATATACTACAAAAGAATACCTAGTTGTCATGATTTTTCCAAAATTTAATATAAATTTTAGAAATGTATATACGTATATATAATTTTAGATGATTATTGCTTACAAATACATGCAAATAATTTGCTTAAAAATATGGATTAATTTATTTTATTCACGTGGGGTTAGACTGAATTTTGCATTACCCTACAAATGCATAAAGCTAAAGGGAAAGCAACAAAGGGGCTACATGATGGATATGTCACAAATCACAATATGTCTATGAAATTCATCTACCTTTGATTTTAAATTTTATGAAAAATAAATATAATTAAACAACAGCAAATTTCAATTACGAACCAATTTGTATGGACTGTACTTTTTGTGACGGCTTTCCGTCTCTAAAACATTTGGAAAAATATTTTTAGCGATAAAAAACCGTCTCTAAAAAACCATCCGGTCCGTACTAAAAATACACTCTATGTGTATGATGTATCTATTATATATATGTTTATGCAGGTCTATGTATATGTGGTTGGCCAACACTAGGTATTTATTTTGGCCGTATAATTGAATTTAATTACAATAAACAGTTATATTTATATAATAAAGATGATTGATTTTTGAATTCTATAAATATGTAAGGGGGTAAAAATTGGATGACGGAAATCACAAAATAATTTTTTCAAAATAAATAGAAACCATAGCACAAATTAAGCATAGTAATTAATGAGGCAAGAATAATAATTTAATGGAAACATTGGAATCTCGAAAAATAAAGTATGTATGCGGCCGTACTAGAAAAAGAATGGGTGTAAGAAAATGAACATGCATGGCCTTTATCTTCTTTAATAAGAAATATCTATTTATAATTTGACTTGGAACCCCAAAAATGAAAAGTTGTCATTATTATTAAAGTAATTATTTATATTGATAGAGTAATATACAATTTTAAAAGCATATGGTGCAACTTCTTAAAACAATAAAAGAATATTGCTTTGGTAATATGCTAATTAAAAAATTACATAAAAACTATAACTCTATAATTTTGTAATTCTTTTGTTAAACTACAAAAGTTGGTTCAGTGACTTGTCTACCACTAGGCGCCTGTTGGGGCGAATGGTTTGGAGATATCTTGAACTTGAACCCAGGTAAGTACAAAACTATTATGGCGTACGGCACGCTCAAATCTGTAAACGAGAATTAGTCCTACATGCATCCATTGTGACATAGGAAACCAAAGAAAACTTTTGTTAGGAACGGAGCCATAAATTTTAAATTATATTGTTGGGGATTGATGGGGGGATAGTGTCCTTATAACTATAACAGAAAAAAAAAAACTTGTTAAGATATGAACCCTCTTATAAGATGTGCTATAATTGGGGCGAGAATAGCCATGTTTAGTCTTAAGAAAAAGGAGCTTAAACCATAACAAATGTGTGATAAAATAACATTCTTGCACGCTCTAATACACCACACCACATGTGTAGTATGAATGATGAATCTAGTTTAGTATAGGTCAAGAAATGCTATCTCCACCAACAAAATATATAATAAAAACAAAAGATCAATACGTAAAATTTAAAAACTGTTTATGACTTCTAAAACAAAATTAGAGAACACTTGGGAAAGTTGAAAAAAAGGGGCGACCTTCAAGATGTGTGTTTGTCGAAATTGCGTATACTAATTTTTACTCTAATTCTAATTTCAAATTTTAGAATTGGTTTGTTGAAGACACCAAAAGGTATTTGTGTATCATTTATATGAAAGAAAGAAAAAGTAATAAAAATAATATTCTTATTGACATTATTTACCAAAGAATTATACCAGATCTTTTAATTAAAGAATTATACATTTTAAATATATATAATCTAAGAATATATTAAGTATGAATAACGGGTAGATAAAATTGATAAGTTTACCATTACTCAAAAAAAGTAAAAAAAAGTTAAGGAAGAGAGAGAATTGGTTGCTTTAATTTACTATGTATGGACATTATCCTAATTAATGAGTTGCATATATAGGGAAAATTTCAAGTAAGGATCAGACCTTACGGATTGGTCCTTTTTACGACGCTTTTGCGTCATAAAAACACACCCCAAGTGTTTTTACGACACAAAAGTGTCGTAAAAAGTCCCAATCCGTAAGGTCTGGATCTTACTAGAAATACTCTATACATATATATATATATAGATCTATAAGTTTTTACACAGTATTTTACTATTTAAAACTTAACACACTTTCGGAGAATTGTTTTCAAAATGAATTTTATATTAGTGAATGCTTACTAAAGGATCGAACTCAGTTATTGGTTTGCAGCTATTTTCATGCTCAAGTACAACTGTAACCTGTTAAAGATATTAATTGAAAATTTAATAGTTTTACCGTATTTATCGGATAATTAATTATATTGAGTGCATTAATAAATTAAATATTTTAAAAATGTGCAACTCACCAATAGATATAATATTAAAATTTGATAATGAAGTCAGTAAATGTAACAATATTGCCAACCTCATTAAATAATGGATAACAAAGTTGGCATATCAGGTATTCAGGTGGCTCAAAGTAAAAATTTTACCTACTTTGCTAGACGTTTTTAAATTAAGGTCGTGTTTAGAATATCTTCAATCGTATTGTATATTTAATTTTTGTAAATTTTACGTGTTAAAGTAGTTTTTGCACAAATATAATATACAATTCTATTAGTTCTTTCACAGCATTTTAAAATATTGTGTAAATATAAAATTCCCAATTAATTAAATAGGCACAAGTGGCACAAAATCCGTTCCCTCACTTTCTCTATCAATTGAGTATTTGAGTGAGAGATTTGCTCTCTTCTTTAATTGGGAGGTGAAGGAAAAATAACACACCAGTAATTAACATGGTTTTGTAAAGTGCGACTTGAGAGTGTAGTTTACGTATTTTTTTAACATAAATCTACATGTTCAAGTTTTTTAAATGATCGTTAGAGACTAAATTTTTTACAAAACATATAAATATTACAAAAATCAAAAATATAGAAAACAGCTAGAGTAATTTCTCTTGACAGATTAATTTAAATTAATATATATTACATGCAAAAAAAATAAGTTAATGGAATTGTTTTGATTGAAAGATAAAAGAGAAACTTATTAGAGTGGTCATTACGATTATTCGTACAAGCTATTTTTCATTTAATTTATCCAAAAAAGCAACTAGTTTTTATTTTATTTTATTTTTTTTATACAAAACTATAATTTCACAATAATATATATATATATATTATTACAAGTTATGAATTCACAATCCCATAACGGGTGAACAGAATCAAAAGTTTTAAACTTTCTTGGTATGGAGACTAGAAGAACAGACAACTACAAAAGACATTAGCATTTTTCATTTAAGTTGATGGAGTAAACTATATTTATATAGAACAATCAATGCTTTACTAAATTTTGGGGTTGTTTTAATTGGAAATGGTGTAATGGATTGATGCCTGAGAAATGAAAAGAGTCCCTTTTCATTTTCTTTAACTTCTGAACAACCATGTGGGGTTGTTGGTATGTCCATTAATTCCTATTCTTGGAACTGAAATAGTGCCATCATTTAATTTTATTTACACATGCTACAAACATGCAAATTGCAAAGTTTACTTGCTTGTTGAAATGTGATTAAGAGTTTGTTGCAGTGGCAAAGCATGTGATTTTATTTTGAGCGAGTAGATCAGATTAGCGATAATTAAGACATTCACATAGGTTTAAATTTAAGAAATTCGAGTTGGAATCTCACCCAGGTGGAAAGGACTTATTTATTATGTGTAATGAAAGAAAAAATTTTAGACCTTCTTTTGAGACAAGTGGCAAGTTTTTATATGGTACATTTATTCCTAATAATTCCATCTATTAAGCACAACAGAAAATGTGGTTATATTTAGATAGTGATAACATGTTCTTTATTCTTAATGTTGTGGCTTCAAATACTAGTGTAGCACAATTTTTCTTTTAAAGCATGAATATAACTTCTTAATTATTAAATTATTCGTCTCCCTTAATTCATTTTTGATGGGGTTGAGAAAGCTAGTAACGTTTCTCCAAGGATCTTCGAATGTTAGGTAGAGCTGGCAATATTTGGCACGACACGCTAACTCGACACGAAAGTAGTAGATTTGGGTCAAGCATAAATGGGTTCGAGTTAATTTCGGGTCAGACACGCTTAACCCGCAAACTAAACGGGTCGTGTTCGGGTTAACCGACTAACTTGAAATTGACCCGCAATTAACACGATTATTATTTTTATTTTCTTTTGCAGCTACATATATATATATATATATATATTATTTTTCCATCTTGCTTGAACAATTTTATTCTTATTTTGAGTATTGATATAGATGATAGTTATTATGTTTTTAATGATGGATAAAGTACTAATTTTTTATGTTTATGCTTCGGTGATGGAATGTTATATGTTTTGACTTTAGATTATTAATACTAAATTTTGGTATTGGGTGATACTTATTATTACTTATTAAAAATTTAAAACTATTATAAAACAAGTTAATTTTTTTCACATGAGACTTAATTGTCATTATAATCTTAAAAGGTTAATCGTGTTGTGTCGAGTTGCAGATTTAACACAACCTATTTATTAAACGGGTTAGTCAGGTCATGTTGTGTAACCTGTAAAATAAATAAGTCGTGTTCGAGTTAATATAAATGACACGATTAGTTAAACGGGTTGTGTTCGGGTTGACACTAATACTGTAATACTTATGTGTTGACACGACCCGAACACGACACGCGAACTCGAATTGTCAGCCCTAATGTTAGGCTCGCTGCTCACATTTTATTGTCAAGTAATATACAATTTTAGAATTAATACGTACAATGTCACCAAAAAGTACCATACTCCACCAAAGGGATAGTTACTTTAATTAGTAATATTAAATATTTCTTTATTGTATATTAGAGAATAATTATTAGATATTGACTACGCTTTTAAGATTAAAAAGTACTTTTGCACTATCCAGTGAGTCCTCAGCTTTAGAAAAATAAAAAGTTACAAATTTTTGTCTTAATTTAACTCACCCGGTGTAAAAATTCTGGTTTCACTCTTGACTTAACATATAATATAAATAAATAAATAAACTATTTGAAAATTAGTTTGGACATAACTAATAAATAATAATTATCTTATGATAAGAAGATTCTTCCCAAAAGCCATGGCCATGCAAAGTCAACGAGGAAAAGGGTAATTCGAGGGAAATATTTTCCAATGTATTTTTGCTCTTTCTCTTAGAAATTAGATCTACAAAAACTCATCTTTATTTTTGCGATACATAAGCGATAATTTCATAGCACAACTTAGTTAATACAATACAACTTTCTTCATACTATAAAAGTTATAACTATTACAGTAAGGGTGGACATACAACCACCACAGTAAGGGTGGACCAACAAACAATTTAACAACCACGTCCATATAAATTGAACCCAAGACCTAAGAGAATGAAATCTTTTCCAACTTTAATTCCATTTACCTCTCATTTTACGTAATCCTTTGAGATATTCTATGTGGCAGAAATTTTAAATGATTGCGGAAAAAGGGAGGTAACTCTAATTTCAGCATCAAAATCATGGGCAAATTACAAAGTTCAAAATGCTTTTCCTTTTATGTTCTCTCATCTCACCTCTTGTTAACTGTGAAGTGTAATGCTATTCTTATCAGTTTCATCAATCCGTCTATTTGTACCGAATGTATTGATGGGTTGTATATCTTTGGAATGCACTAGATATGATTATCCATTAAGATTATCTGAACATATTCGTGGTTTTGGATTCTGGTCTGCACACATTGAGGCTTATTGTTTGAATATTTTTATTCTTCATCTAAAATGTTGGCTGATCACGGATGAAAGCAGATGAAAACTCTAGCTGTAGCTATAACTGTTGTATACAATAGTCGTAATCTGCGTATTTGCGATTGTAATCGGCCTTGCGTTCCGACAATGAATCCATGCCATTGGTTAAAGAATTGATGATTATTGATTAAGCAGTTCTTCCTATTCTAATGCTATTTTAAGCATGTTCTGAGTTCTACAAGAACTAGTGTGTATATTTGGTTCAAATGCAATTGTAATACCAATTTTGTAATGCTTTTGTTTTTTGGACAAATGGCATTTGATAATTCTCTTCGAATATTACTCCCTCCACCCCAAATTTGGAGTCCCTATTTGATATCCACACTTTTCTAAGATATGCTCATGTCAACACAATGAATAGTTAATATTAAAACTTAATTTAGTATGCTGAAATTTCATGCATTAATTATGTTGTAGAAAAGAGATTGGAGTCTTAGTTTGGGACTGAGGGTGTATATTCTAATGAGCAAACACAACATAGTAGCACGCCATTTGGAAGCTTTGCTAGATTAGAAGAAATTCAATACAATAAAAGTTACCGCGAATAAATGTGTAGAGGGATAACGCACGAAAAATTATCTCCCTTTCTCTTTTGACTTCAACTTTTGGTCTTTGTCATGATGTATCCCACACCCGAATTGGGATGGGACTAATCCCCACTTAAAAAAAGTGCCACAAGTGCTTCTAGCAGGAATCGAACTCCTGTATCTGGGACTCACATGAATGAGAAAATCCCAAGACCAAGAAAAAGACATTCCAGTAAACCCATTCATTGGCTAAGCTATACTCATCATATCCAGTTTTAAGGGCTCCATTTTCCAGTCCATGATCAGCAAATCTCCTTGCTAAAGACATGATGCTATCCGGAATGAGACATACAACTATGTAACGTATCCAGCGAGCTCTCTTGTTAAAGAGTGACAAACGTATGATAATATGCGAGCACATACTCGGAGTTAAAGAATTGGAATACGAATCAGAGAAAACCTCGACCAAATCTTTAACTCATATGAATTGGTTCCAATTCTAAAGCATGGAATCGGAGTTCCCAAACACACCCTTCAAATGATCAAATTTAACGCATTATATCCACCAACCCAATGGCCAAAAAGTTATTATATTACTCTGCACAAAGCCACTCCTAATATTATTTCTCATTTCTCCAACTCAATTCTACGAAATCCACAGCCCTTTCTCACTACTATTTCTCATTTCTCCTACTCAATTCTACTAAATCCATAGCTCTTTCTCACTCCTATTTCTTTCATCTCTCTCCTTATTTCTTCCACACCATACCATTCACCAGATTCAGCATAAACCATACTCAACAAAGTTCGATTAGCACCACTCTCGGGTTCTGCCTCAATAAGTTTCCGTGCCAACATTTTCGCAACCCCCATTCTTCCATGAATCTTACAAGCCGAAACCAAAGAGCCCCAAATTATCGGGCTTGGTTTCATAGGCATTGATGTCACCACCCCATAAGCATCCTCGAGCCTCCCGGCCCGGCCAAGAAGATCAATATAACAAGCATAATGCTCTATAGCTAGCGATATTTTATCATCTCTCATTGCTCTATGAAAATGCTTTTGTCCCTCCTCGGCAAGGCCAGCGTGGTTACAAGCTGATAAAACAGCAAGATATGTGATTGAGTCTGCCTCTATTCCTTCATCCTGCATTCTGTAGAAGAATTCTACAGCTTCCTCACAGCGACCATGAATCCCAAATGCACTAATAAGCGTGCTCCACGAGATAGAATCCTTCGTAGGCATTTCTTGAAAAACTTGATATGAATCCATGAGATAGCCACACTTTGAGTACATGTTTATAAGGGAGTTTCCAATAGGCAATTCTGAATCCAAACCGGATTTGAAAACGTAGCAATGGATGGTACACCCATGGCTAATTGATGAAAGGTTGGTACAAGTAGAAATGAGTTCCAATAGAGTAATAGAGTTCGGCAAAAATCCCTCTTTCCGCATTTGATTAAGAAGGCTTACCGATTCATCTGTGGTATCACAACTTCCAATTATTGAACTCCACATTACTACGTCTTTCTTTTTTGATCTCTCGAAAATAAGTTTGGCATAATGCAGGGCTTCTCCGCGTTTACAGTACATGTGTATGAGAGCTGAAGAAAACCGAATATCTGAATCAAACCCATGCCTAAAAGCATACCCATGAATCTCTTTACCATGCTTGATTGAACAGATCTCATCACAAGCCGGTAAAATTGCAAGCGATGTTACTCTGTTGGGCTTTATTCCTTCAACCTGCATTTCCCGAAAGAAATCAATCGCCATCTTATAATCGTGATCAGCAACAAATCCCGAGACCATCGCGGTCCAACAAACCTCATTTTTCACATCCATTCGATCAAAAACCCAAAAAGCCATTACTGAATCGCTACACATCCAATAAAAATCAATTAAAGCAGTTGATAGGAACACTGAATTATCTTCAATCCTTTCATCTACAATAACTAGAGCATGAATTGTTCTTCCTAGTCTCAATTGCCCGGTCTGGATGCATATCGAAATAACACTAGCTGTCAACTCAGGCTTTGGTACAAACCCACATAAATACATTTCCCTAAACATTTTCAATGATTTGAAAAAACATCCATTTTGAGAATAGGAATTTATGAGCGAGTTCCATGAGATGGTGTCTCTATTGGGCATTTCATCAAACACCTTACGTGCACATTCAGGGTCATAACACTTCGCATACATTGATATAAGAGAATTGGATACGGCAGATTCCGAATCTGACCCATTTTTTTGGGCATTGCAGTGAAGCTGAAGACCCAAAAAGTGATGAGTTTGATCATTAGAACAGGCTTTGATTAATGAAGGAAGAATAAAGGTGGAACTTACTGAACGGAAATGGAGGTGGTCTTTGTAGAGTTTAAGGGCTTGATCATATAAACCTTCCAAGACCAGATCTTTGACTTTAGCGCTGACCTCTGACACTGATTTTGAGGGACCCGAAATTGCGGTCAACCATCGGATCGGCTGATGCATTTCCTTATGGTCGTTAAAATATTTCCGCTGGTAGATGTGACTATTTAAAATTATAATTAGTTTGTTAATAGTGTTACGAACAAAAATGTCATACTTAATTTTGTACAAACTAATATAGTATTACTCTAATGAACAGGTGAAACCACGTATTTATGTTGTTTTGTGGAATTAATGATCAATCCCCCATTTTTCACCTTATTTATAGAAAAATTTAGGCATAAAACGTATGGGTTTGTTTGGGTTGGGGATGGAGAAGGAAGATGAGACAGATTAGGTACTACAATGGATTTTTTAACTTGCGTTTTTTTTTTCCTTGGTTTTTAGCTAAAACCAAAATATTAGCATTACTTAGATAAACCATCATCAATGTTCGACGAAGCATAATTTGCAACCTGCAGCACCTAGTACAGATACGAAGGTGTGTTTTAGAGGAAAGAAAATATGGCGTAAATAAAATTAATCCTTCTTAATCTTGTCTAGATGTTCAACCACATTAACTCGAGCTGCAGCACCAAGACTATTACATGTACGAGGGTGTGTTTTAGATGGAAGGAAATTGGGTGTAAATAAAATTAATCTTTCTTAATCTTGTCTCAACTCAAAGTCGGTTTACGACCGAGGACACTAGCAGCACCAATCTTTTTACATATCAAATGAAAATTGGTGCAAGTTGTCAACTTTTGGGGAGAACTTGAATCACAAACGCCATGAATGTGTACGGAATGACAAACATGCCTCGAGTCCCAATTTTGACCCTCACTGACAGGTTATAACAATTGGCATAAGAAAACATGGACCAGAATCTAATGTTATCAAACTATAAAAACTTGAAGAAAAATTTAGATGTTCAACACCCCAATAAAATAAGAATATATGGAAAAAAACACAACTGCTAAAGACCATGTTCAAAAACTTAACACCACAAACTCAGAAAAGGGTTTACAAAAGAAAGAGATCTAATAATCTTCCAAAATGCAGACTCTAAAAGACAAGCTCGTGGGGTTTCATGCCTGCTTTGAGTGAGAACCTTGCAGCCAAATAGGTCTTCAAGTCTGCAACTCCCTCAATTGACTTTATCAAAGCCGCGTCCACAGATTTCTGATCCTCTTTCTTCTCTGTTGGAAGCACATTCTTCTCCTGCAAATTTTCAAGGAATTAATAATCAAACCATAAGGCTTGTGCATATAAAATTTAAACATATATATAATTATTATGAATATATATAGAGAGAATGAAACCTCTTTATCGGCCTCAAAGAACTCTCCTTCTCCTTTCTTCTTCTTCTTCTCAACTTGCTTGGAAAAATACTTGTCATCAAATTTCTCAACATTGACTCCCGATATGTCAACCTTGGTTGAAGTTGCAATCACGTAAGCCTGATTAACGCGTCTTAGAGGAACACCATTAATCTTGAAAGGACCTGTGACAGGCCAAAAGGAAAAAAAAATATTATATCTTGTAGCTCAAAAAGTGAAAATAATGCAGGTAACTCGCCTATTAATAAAAGTGTTGCTTATCTCCACTGATGCTTTTCAAAGATGCAATGCAACAAAATTAACACTGCTTAGGAGTCTACAGATGTAAAAATAGGGACGGCACTAATTACACAGACCAACACACTCCAACATTGGCTTGGCCCTATAGGACCAAGGTAATGTGCACATTACCTCGTTCCTATAGGGCTGAGCCAGTGTATTTGTTTTGTTCACAACAATAGCTCGGCCTTGTTGCACCGAGGTAATGTGCATATACTCGGTAGAATAACACCAAGTAAATGAGATAAGAGTGTTAACGAGTGAAATGGTGTGTGTAATTAGCGCCACCCTAAAAATAGTGTCACTGAATGGGTTCAGCTCAAGCCAGAAGTTACTTGGCATCTACCATCAAGTAACATCCTATCGAATGATGCATTTTAAAAAAATGAAGACTTCATAATCTTCATTAGTCCATGTTCATGTTCATGTTCATGTTAATATTCATATGGCTCCATTCAACATGACGAAACTGTCAGCTCCATTTGAATGCAAAAAGTAGAACAACATGCCACTTCTGTCTATTCTAGAGTGTTTCTTTTTTCTAAGGGAGAGGAAAGATGGAATCCTTTACAATGAGAACCACAACTATTAGAGTTCAAGCCCTTGATAATGATAGCCCCAAAAAGTGGAAGATGCAAGTAAAAGTGATTTTTGTATTTTATTGCGAAGATATTTATAATGCAAAGACTATTTTATATACCAAAATCAAACGGTTATAGCAATAGCCTGGTATCACAAACTGGTAGAAAAATACTAAAATTAGGGAAGTGGCAAATACATCTAAAGAGCATGAAAAACATTTTCTGGGAAAAATTGAGGCTATGATTTTGCAACCCTAATAAAAATTCCGATATACATTATCGGTAGCTATATATGCATTACCATAATAAAAAATCAACCATGAAGTCATTTCTTCATAACAACTATATGTAGTATATGCCATTTAACCCACCACCACCAATACAATATCATAATCATAATTCATATTAACAAAGACTTCATACAGAACAGTAATCCACCGAAAATCACATATTTGTGAATAATAGATGTAAAATCTCACCGGTAACCAGAAGCAACCCAGAGGTGAGCTGCTTCAAGAAAACAACCCTCTTCCCCTTGAACCTTCCAGTTAGTATTATTAGCACTGTTCCCGGAGTAACACTAGCCCTACACATATATACACACAAATGAATACATACATAATAGACCATATAAATACACAAAGATGATATATACAGACACTAGCCCGATATATAAACACTAACAGAAATGAATAGATGCATAATAATCAAACAGCAGATACAATAAGGTAATAAATTACAACAAAGCAAACCCCTGAACTCTAGCACATTTTCACATTGAGCCCCTTTACATTATAAAGGTAGAAGCAAAACCCAAAGAATTAACCAATTCTACAGCTAACCTGTTTTTCTCCAGGATTCTTAATAATCATAAACTAAATTGTCCAAAAAAAATTGACTGATTTAAGTAAATAAACTCAGCTAAAATGATCAGAATATGTCAAAAGGCTCCAAAAATGATTAAAATATATACTCTATAAACAAGGAACCATTATGGTTGATGCAAAATTCAAATGAGGCAACACTTCAAATGATCTATGCTCTATAACTTAAGAGTTTAGTTCAATTCAATCTACAGATAGAAACATCCATCCATATATATATATATATGCACGTATGTGTAGCAGTGTATATATATGTTATAAAAGTGGAAGGAAAACGCATTAATGACTAAACTATTTAACTTTGATAGTTAATCAAAACTAAATTAATGATTAAAATGAGGTAATACTTCAAATTAGCCTAAAAATTAGGGGTTTAATTCCACTTAACCCACAAAATTAAACATCTAAACATAATACACACAAGTATCTAGTATATACATATACAAACAGATATATGTTGGTTATCATACCTTAGTTTGGTGGGCTTAGGTTTCCGTTTGTTGACCAAAGGTTTCTTAACATCGTCGGCAGGGTAGAACTTGGGCGCCTTGACGGCGGGGGCCTCGCCGGCGGCCTTCTTGTCATGTTTAGGGAAGACACCGCCGTTTTTGGCCTTGATGGCCCAAAGACCCCTCTTGTGGTACATTTTGGATCGAGAGTGCTTACCCACCCCTCGGATCAGATCCGGATTCCTGCTTACCTTTGGAGTTCTCTGCTTCGGCGCCATTGATGATGAATATCCTCTCTCTTCTCTCTCAGTGAAATGAATGAGGGTTTTTCAGCGACCACAAGAGGGAGGGGAGTGATTGAGTATTGGTGTTGTATATGGAAAACAAAACCCTAATTTCGAGTAGTTGGGCTTTGGTGTTGTATTTGTGCGGCCCGTGGAGTTCTTGGACAAAGCCCACTCTAAGGGTTTCTAACCTTTTTTCGTTTTCTAACTTCGTAATTACGAGGTGTGAGTCCAATGTTGCAATCTGCGTTTTAAATGAGCAAATTATTCTTAAATTATAGATGTTCAATTTTCCCTGAAAGCATTCGAAGCGAGTTTTCATGAAATAAAGCACTGCGATAAGGCCGCATACCCAAGGCATAAGAGATTCTCAACATATCGTAAGATTCTCGTTCTTGGAGAAGGATAGTAGTTAAGTAGTTGAGCCCGATTCTCCTGCTTGGTTTACTTTTCAGTCAATTTTTCCAAGAAAATGTTATCCCAATCCGAATGCGGACATACCTCGTTGAATTTTTTTTTAAAACAAAGTATCTTTTAATATTTTCATAATTACGATGATTTTTGTTTTAATATACTAAACCACTTGTGCACGTAATTTAATTTAAGAAAAAGAGCTAAGAAAAGTGACAGAAGGTTTGATTAATTATAGCTCGCAAAGTAAATTATTAATTTTATAGTATGACACAATTTTAAATGCAGTTGAAATGGGTCTTATCGTTATAACGTAATATAAATTACAAAGTCATGTTAAATTTTCATTTTTCTGAGAGGTCCGAAGGATAAAATGGAAAAGATGTACTATTTTAATTAGAAGGCCAAAACGTTGGAATTTTGAAAATCTCATGTCAAATTGCATTGACGTGCTCTTAAGGTATAGAAAAAATTTCGTGTTTCTATTTAATTTTAAAAATGGGATGTACATGGTTTTAGCCGCTTAATGCTGAATTTTTTAATTACAAATGAACGTCTGACAAATGTGTTTTATATTATTCTATTATAAATAAAAAAAGAATGGCATTTATAATTTTTTCCCTTCTTATTATGATATAGATTTCCATGCACACATAATGCATGTATTATTCGAATATGGAAAATTCTACTTATACCACTAATTTAACTTAAAACCACCCAAAGTTAAAAAAGTACAAAAATAAGCTAACTTACACCACATTTTTCTTGTGGTAAAAGTAAGATAAAATTAAAGAAGATGTGTGGTATTTTAAGTAAAAATATAATTTTTAAATTGTGCTAAAATTAAGAATTGTTTGTGGTGGTAAGAAAATGTAATGTAAAGAAAAAAAAACCAAATCAAACTCTACTACCACACTCTTCCCACGTAAATAGTTGGCTTGAAACTTTCTTCCAAGGAATCAACAGATTTACAATGTAAGTGAATGTTCATTGATAATTATTGGTTGTTTATCATTATATATCTATGTAGGTCGAAAAATACCCTAGAGGAGGGGTGAATAGGGTTTTTAAAACTTAATCGTATTTTTAAAAATGATTTTAAAATATTTGATGTCTATCTTTATCAAGCAATCAAGAACAAAGTTAATTTCAAACTCAATGAATAAATAGAACAATATAATATAGCAAGAGATAGAAAGATTGAACCGATTGAAGTCGAAGATTTTTTGTCCACACGGTTCGGCTTGTTCCCCCTACTCCGCGCTCGGTTAGTTCCCCGAGAACTTCCACTAAAACCGATCTCCTTCCGGGTGAAGATCAAACCACTACAAGTGTATTCTTCTCACACACTCTACAAGTATTGCTACACCACAATACTCTCACAAGATACCCTCTTGCTAACCTATGAGATACACCTCTCACAAATATGATTTGAATAAGTTTTGGTGGCTAACACCAATGTACAATATCTCTCTTGTGTATAACAAAATACAAATGAAGCTCACACTAAGAGATATCAAAATTGATCAAAGTATATAGCTCAAAAATGAAAGATTGATCAATTAAATGAATTGAATACTTGAATAACTTTGTATATATGTAAAATAAGTTTGTAGAATGATTCAAGTGTGTTAAAACATGTCTAAGACATCATATTTATAGCTTACAAAATCATATGGCCGTTGGGGATGATTAAGAGAGGTTTTGGCTCCAAGGTATACATTTTCAAACTTTCCAACAGCTAGTTTTGACAAAAAAAATCAAAATTGTTTTGTTAATTTCTCTCAATTAGACCGTTGGATCATGCTCAAATTTTAGTCAAAATTGCCAGGAGATGTTGTCTAACTACTGTAAAAATTTCAAAATGATCGGAATTCGGGAAGGCCTCCATTTTACCGTTAGATCAAAACTGGGCAAAAATTGAGCGAATTTTAAACGAAAAATAAAAATATTTTTCCAATTTAATAATTTAGTTCCAAATAAAATTATAATGATTTTTAAACCTCAAATATATGTTTCTAAGATACCTATTTTTATTATAGCTTAAAATATGATCATTTAAGATTAATATGAATTTATTTTGAAACTCGGTTTTTGTAAAATGATGTTTTTCAAATAAATTCAATTTTAAGCTAGTTTGAATCAATCTTTAAAAGATGCATGAATATGTTTGAGCTATAGGAATTTGATCAATAAAGTATCTTTACATAAAATCTAAGCACTCACTCCATTTAATGATAATTCGAGTCTTCGTGATGCTTGATTTTCTTGTGCGTATCTTTACTTGTTTGATGTTCTTGATCATTTCTTGGTTTTGATTCTTTGTGAAGCACATGGAGATCATTTGAGTTCATTTCTTGTGAGTGAAAGCATTTGTGGAGCTTTGTGTGAGAGTTTGACTATATCGATTTGACGTCACACTTGGTTGGAAAAGATATCGGCTAATGGCTATCATCATTGGAACAACCGAGTTAAATAACACTATATTAACTTATTGTAATTATCAAAATAAGATTAATTGACTTTAAGGTCAACAATCTCCCCATTTTTGATGATGACAATAGAGTTAATGTGTGTTTATAAAAAGATAATAATTTTAAGCATATAAATAATATGCTCCCCCTAAATAGGTGCATAGATAAAAATATACAAGCAATTATTAAAATGAAAATACTTGCATAACACACATACTTCTCCCCCTTTTTCTTCATCAAAAAGTAGGGAATCAGTAATTATCAATCTAAAGCTGCAAAAATATTTGTTAATACTCATAATAATGTGTACATTAATGCAAGCAAATTTTATAAAATAAAAATAAAAGAAAATTAAGCATAAAATAATGTATGCTCAAAATTAAGCATTATCAATCCCTTTTATGAACTTTTTAGAATAAACTAGATATCACAAGCTCTAGTCATACCGAGTTCACGTCGAATAGTGCAAAAATGATCATCCGAAAGTGGTTTAGTGAATATATCCGCAAATTGCGATTCGGTGCCAACGAATTCAATATCAACATCACCTTTTTGCACATGATCACGAATAAAATGATATCTTATCTCAATGTGCTTAGTACGTGAGTGTTGTATAGGGTTCTTGGTCAAACTTATGGCACTTGTGTTGTCACATTTAATGAGAATGTGGCTAAGACTAATTCCAAAGTCTTCTAGTTGTTGTTTAATATATAAAGTTTGTGCACAACAACTTCCGGCCGCCACGTATTCCGCTTCAGCCGTTGAAAGGGCCACCGAATTTTGTTTCTTACTTGACCAAGATTGATAAGAGCACTATATTGAATATAAGAATACACTTTTCTAAGCATTAGAGTGCTCTTATATGGCTAAACACACTAAAATAAACCTCGAATTGCAACTTGTTGGTTCATAGCAAAATGGTGTACTAATATATGTTTTGCAAGCATTTGTTGATGATGAAAAGGCACCAAAAAGGGATTTCAGATCAAAAGCCAAAGTGTTCAAGGAAAGAAGATGAAAAATAGCACCATTCTGAAGTAGTGAGATCGATCCTACTAGCTTAAATTATCTAGCAACTACATGGCTCATTCACAAGAAGAGATTTATGCTAACTTGGACAAATAGGGTCAAGCATCGAGGTAACAAAATGACCAATAGGGTTGCACATGCCAAGCTGAAGAGATGGATTGAGAGTTCACAAGGGACATTCACAACCTTGTGGGAAGCATTAGACAATTTGATTAAAGTTGAAATCGACGAAGTCAAGGCAGATTTTCAAGAAAGTATGATGAAGGTGCGACACTTTCACAAGTTTTCGCAATTTAAAGAGCTAAGGTCTCACGTCTCTCATTTTGCATTGACTAAAATAGTCGAGAAAATGGCAAAAGACTCAATACATTGGAGTAAATGTTCACGTATGTGGCCATTTTGCATAGTCCGTCTATAGAATTCCTTGTGCATATGAAATAATGCAATATGAACAAGAAGGACGACCAATTCCAATTTGTGCCATTGATAATCATTGGAAGAAGCTATCTTTAGTACCGGATGTTGAAGAGGTTGATTACGAGCCAGAGATGCAATTGTCCAAGAAAAAGTGGGCTGAGGCAACTCTTGATGAAAGGCACGTTATGTTGAAAAAGTTAAGGGAGATTGCTTGCCCATCAATAACCTTTTTTGTAGAACCGTCTCCAATCATTTTCAAAAGGAGACCAGAGTCCAAAATGTCAGCGAAAGAGGGAAAACATGCCACATCTACAAAGAGAGATCCCTCAGGTTTTGAGTACGCAAAGTTAAACACGAAATGTGAGACGATAAATGAGACAAAAAGCTTACCGGTGAAAGAGACAAAACCAAAATTGTAATCTCAAACTGGAAGAAATGGCTCTTGGTTTGAGTTTACAATTTCGAAAAAATCACATCCATTATTGTCATTTTTAGGCGAGAAAAAGATAATAGCATTACTTTCGTTCCATCTAGTGAAGCAGGCAAAACTAAAATTGCAACCTCAAACAGGGAAAAATATATCCCAATTTGAGTATGCAAATTTGAAAAGTTTTGGAGTAAATATAGCCATGAATGAAGTTACAAATAATTATATGTCATTATTACCTAAGTTTATTTGGTCATTCGTAGCAAAAGTGGAAGATGTGAAGGATGATGGAAATTGCAGTTATCGTTGTATGGGTTCGTTAATGGGCTATGACAAGGATAATGGTTGGAGCAAAGTGCGTTATGATTTGCATAAGGAAGTATTGATGCATCGAGGCTTTCATGAAAGTATGTTTACTAAAAAAGTTGTTAAAGTTGTTATCGGGATATTGAACTGTCACGATAGTCCTTGCCCACCTTCTAAATGGATGCAAATGCCAAAAATGGGTTACATCATAGTTTCAGCATACAAGGTTGTGTTAGTTTTGATATCAAATACAATGCCTAACATTCATGCCTCTTCATAACGCACCTAATCCTAAAATCCCACACAACCTCATAAGCATTGCATTTATAAATAGTTGTCATTTTATGAAGTTGTTTTTGGATAAAGACGCACCAATTCCACCCACTGCTTCATTTTGGAACAGATACTATACACACGAAGTAACTTCTTAGTCTGAAAATTATGATTCTAAAATTGATGAGTTTGTGAAATTAGTCCCTGCACATGTCGCAGTTCTTGACTTTCATGATATCTTATGAAGTGTAAGGTAAGTAGGGCAAGTTATTTTTTTGACACTGTATAGTATATAAGACCAGTGTATTCACCAATGAAGTAAATCCTAATGTTTTTGTTTTTTTGGGTGTGTAAACGTGGCTTTCATGCCATTGAAAATTTCTTTGTAACATTGTATAGTTAAAAATTACTTTTAATGAAAATGAAAATCTTAATGGGTTCATTGTTAAAAATTAATACTATATAAATATGAGTATTCAAAATTTCGTTGTAACATTGTATGGTTAAAAATGACTTGTAATTAAAATGAAAATCTTAATGGGTTCATTGTTAGAAATTAATACTATATAACTATGATTATTGAAAATTTCTTTGTAACATTGTATGGTTAAGAATGATTTTTAATGAAAATGAAAATCTTAATGGGTTCATTGTTAGAAATTAATACTATACAAATATGAGTATTGAAAATTTCTTTGTAACATTGTATGGTTAAGAATGACTTTTAATGAAAATGAAAATCTTAATGGGTTCATTGTTAGAAATTAATACTATATAAATATGATTATTGAAAATTTCTTTATAACATTGTATGGTTAACAATGACTTTTAATGAAAATGAAAATCTTAATGGGTTCTTGTATGTAAGTTAATACTATATAAATATGAGTTGTTTTTATGAGTTCATTGTTAGAAATTACTTATGAAATTAAGGAACATGTATTCACATGAAAACATAACCCAATGCTGTCAATTTACAATGCTCGGCAGTTTATAACCGAGTAAAAGAACCAAATTCGTCATAATATAACCGATATAATGTAACTAATTCGTTCTCACATAGTCGAATAATAGTACTAATTTTAGCACTGTTATATCTACCGAACAGAGGACTTAGATCCAAAATAGAGTCAGAGGGACTTTGCCGAAATCTACTATTCGGCACTAATAGGAAGAGAATTTTGGCTAAATTTGGCACAATAATACCAACTTATTGATCACAAATCGGCACTAATATGCCGAGAATTTGTTTCAGACAACACAAAATACAGTCGGCTAGACATTACCGAATTTACAACATCGGTAATATAGTACCGATAATTTTATGTGTATTCGGCAATTTATTATCGAATATAAAATTATATTAAGATCACAGTCGGTGAGATAATACTGAAAAATGATAAATCTGCCAATTAGTACCGAAATTATCTTATATTTTCGATGATACATTGCCGATCAAATTGTATAAATTCGGTTACGTGAGATTGCCGAACAGAGTAGTTTGGCCCAAAAAAATGTCGGTAAGATATTGTCGAATTCTAGGAATCGACAATTATGTGCCAATATCAACATATGTTTTCGGTAATACTATGTCGAGGTTGATGAAAAAATTCAGCAAGAGTTAACTGTATTTTCATAACTTCCAAAAATCTTGTTAAAAGTCATAAAGTTACAAAGCAAATCAACATTCGAAAGAAAATCAGTATCCCAATTTGATGCCAAGTGAAGTTAATATATTATCACAAAATTGGTCTACAACCTCGTCCATTAACACAAAACAAACTAATAATATACCATAATCTAAGCGCTTGTATCTAGTACACAAAAATGATTCTACCCAGTCAAAAACCAATTAAACCATAATCTAAGCACTAGATTTTACAAAAAAAATATTCTAATTGTTTTTACCATAATCCAAGCACTTGTACCAAACACAAAAAATGATTATACCAAGTCATAAAACCAACTAAACCATAATCTAAGCGCTACATTTTTCCAAAAAATATTCCCATTGGGATTACCAAGTAAAAAAACTAGCACATGCAAATGTTTTCTACTGACGTTGTTTCTTGCTTTGTGTTGAAACACGACTTTTTACCCTCTTGCGTTGGGTAGGCTGTGTGGGCTGCATTGGATGTACTACAACTTCATGTTCTTTACCTCTTCTCTCGGCGGCTTATTCTTGATGTTCATTTTCATTTGTTGTCTTTGTCGCTTCACGTTCATTTTCACTAGCTTATTGATTACTTTCTTCTCTGTTGCGATCATCTCCACTATCTTCTTCATTAATTTCTTCTTCACCGGTACCATATACTGGGTCAAGAATTTATATCGCTTTTTTTAACAGGGTCTTGTTAACTTGCCCTTCCCCATCAAAATCAATTTTTTTCAAAAGCCCAATTGCCCTCCTACCTTCAGCAATTTGCAATTATATACAAATACATAAACAAAAAGACTTACATATATAGAAATAAAATGTGGCTTAGTAGTAAATTAAGAATTATTATTTTACAATAACCTTATCTTCAACTAAACCTTGCACCTCAACTACTTTAGTTTTCCATACATGTTCAATTGCATGTTTTGAGTTATGGACTAGCACGTGGCTTATCTTCGTGAACCAACCCATGTAGTTAGCCCTAGCATCCCACGGATCCTTCACCGGTTCAGTGCGATTTATGTTCGCTAGCAAGTGATTTTTCCAACTTTCTTGAATCCAGTTGTCAACGTTGTACTTGACTTTATATTGGCCTTACTTCTTTCCTCTTTGATCATTTGATGGCTTCATTGTTTTCTTTGGGATGGCCTGAACGCGTTCAAATTGTCGTAACACCCAATCAGGGTAATACGGCTCCGCCACATTAAAACAAACTAACAAGCTATTGTAATACACAAAGTCTTGAAGTGGATGAACGCCTCAATTAACATGGTAAGGATCCCAACAAACCTATGATAAACAATATAACAATTACATCAACAACATAAAAAATATTCAATAAATATATAAAGATTTGGAGAATTAAGTTCGCCTTATATGAATAACTTACTTCCTTTTCATTCAATGCATCAAGTTGTGCACGCAAAAGTACCACTCCTGCATTGTTGTCTCTAGGGGTCACCTTGGACAACCACTTACACATTCTAGGCCATTTCTCATCATGTTTTTGGTTGTATAGTGGTCTCCCTACATTAAAGTGCTCATATATCCAAGCCTACATTGATTAAAAAAAGAAAAAGAAATTATTAGCGATAAGTTAATAAATAATATGATCGAATCAGATAAAAAATAAATAATATACATGTAAAAGCGTAAAGTAGCCAACTATTTGAGTGCTAACTATTTGAGTGGCATTAGCCCGAGATGCCTTTCCTAATTGACGAAATAAATATGCAAGGATAGCCATTCCCTAAGCATACCCACATATGGCATCCAAGTCCTTAAGGCACTCTAAGTAGCTAATAGAAACTCTATTCCCAGTCTTGTCTGCAAAAATCATACATCCTAAAAGATATAGCAAACATGCTCTCGCACATTAATCATGGCAACTACTCTCGCTCTCTTGAGGTGTTCCTTTAAACATTGTTTTTAAGCATTTTAACCTAACGAAACACGTATTCATTTCCTTCATTGCATTGCCTCGTTAGTAGAAACGCCAAGATACATCTCTAACAAAGTAACCCCAATAGCAGAGGTAAATTTCTTGCCTCCTCCATGGACACACATACCAATTATAGGAACACCTAGTATTTAACATACATCATCTAGGGTAATAGTCATTTCACCAAACGGGAGGTGAAAGGTATTTGTCACCGAAGGCCAATGTTTTATAAAAGCTGAGACCAAAGTTTTATCAATAAATTTGTACGTAAATTTAGCTAGATTCATAAGACCAGATGCCTTTACGCGTTCCCTTACCCCTTCACACTCTTTAGTGATGTCTCATTCTTTCAATTTTTGGAAGTGATGTATTCATTTTAGACGTTTTCAAGCAGTTGGGTTGTTCCATATATCATACGTTATGTGGCTTTCAAAACTTGTCAGGACTGAAGAATCTTTGGGGCCTCCAGGTATAACACCCCCGCCACTACTTTCACTAGTACGCTTCTTAAGATTAGACGGTGCTCTACTGGTCACTTGACTTTCTTGAGCTTTAGAACTAATTGCTCGGCGTTTTCTCTCTAACATAGTTGGCACTTTGCGAGTAGCCATCTTTTTAGAATAACACCTGTTATTGGAGATTTTGCACAAATTAGTGTTCTAATTTTCACATAAAAAATGCTCAAAGTAATAATAACTAGCTGCTAAAGTACCAAGTATTTAATAATAACTAAGTTATCCAATACAAGAGAAAAGTTAAAAATAACCCTTACCATATCTACCCTGTTGGAGGTAAATCTACAATTGCACTCCTCTCCGTAGTGAATTCGGAGGGTATATCCGGTGTGCAGGTTATCGAATGCCATGGCGCTCTAATGGGCCTTGCGTATAAGGAAATAAAAGTTGTGCCTTCCCTAACAGCTATAGCTTTTGGTGCAATGGTAAGCGCTTGATCCTCACAATTAGTATCAGAGCAGGTCACGGGTTCAATACCTGGGGCACGCCATTGGGGGGGGGGGAATTGTTGGAGGTAAATCCACAATTGCGCTCCTCTCCGTGGTGAATTCAAAGGGTATATCCGGTGTGCAGGTTATCGAATGCCATGGCGCTCTAATAGCCCTTGCGTATAAGGAAATAAAAGTTGCGCCTTCGCTAACAATTATAGCTTTTAACGCAATGGTAAGCGCTTGATCCTCACATACCCTGCCCCACCCTTTCCCCCAATGAACATACAACATCATCAACCCTCTCCTTTTCTTTTTTTCCATCTCATTACTACTTTCTTCATACACATACATATACACAACTAATCATAGCAATTAAATAAAAACCAATCTCATAGGGGTAGTATACTGAGATTGTTACAAATTCAATGTCCAATAGTTCAAAAAAATGACATATAAAAATATGAAGAGCATGGTTCTATTGGTTTTCCATATAATTTTTCTTGCAAATTTATTGCCAAAATCGAAAAAGAAATATAAGAAAATAATTTAAGTTGCTTTTAATGATCAATCACATCCTAAGTAAAAGTTAAAGCCAATAATAACAAATCCAAGTTTAAAATCAAATTGTGAAGTCATATTAATTCAAATTTTTTGAAATGCATTAATATTATAGTCAAGTTTATTGAAAAAAAAATGTTTAAGTCTCTTTTGTGCTACAAATTAAATTCAAGCCAAAAAGTGGGAATGAAATTAAACACACAATCAAGATGCAATTGAAAGACCATAATGTATAAGTCTCCTTGAACTAAGAATCCACACTAAGAATGCGTGCATACAATCAACCTAACACTAGAACTAAATCACAAATAGACTACCAATTTTATCCGTAATTGATCTTTGTTTACAAAAAGTGGTCAACATGGAGATATATAAAAGTATAGTTTAACTAAGCACTTAAAGGTAATGAATATTAAAAAAGAAAAAAAAAACCATAAAATGTCTCCCTTTTTTATAGGATTTTCCTCTAAAAAGGAAGGTCTCTCTTTTTTATAGGTTTTTTTCTCTGAACATGGAGATATATAAAAGTATAGTTTAATTAAGCACTCAAATGTCTCTCTTTTTTATGGATTTTTTCCTCTGAAAAGGAAAGTCTAAATGTATTTTGTAAATTAGAAACAACAAAAAAATACAATGCTACAAGTTATGTGGCTAGCATCTATTCAACTATAGACCATTTCAACTCTAACTCCACCACCACTGACCCCACAACTTCTACATCAAGACTTTACTTTATTAATACAATTCTTATGTTATATGTTGCTTTCATTATTTGTGGTCCATGGGATTCTAAAGGAGAATAATATAAATATATATATATATATATATATGATAGCAAATATATAAAGCATCCAATTAAAAACCTCCAGGTACTCAAATCAACCCATTCCTTCTTTTTCCATAAAAGTACTGTATGTGGTCCATGGGATTCTAAAGGAGAATGATATATACATATATATATATATATAATAGCAAATATATAAAGCATCCAATTAATTAGTTCAAACATCCAGGTACTCAAATCAACCCATTCCTTCTTTTTCCTTAAAAGTGAAATATATAAATACATGCTATATATAGAGAGAGAGATATAAGAGAACTTTATATATATACTAGAAAAGCCCCAAAGTTACAATACAAGTGAAATAAAACTAAAAGAGTTACAAAGTTTCAAAAAATTATTCAAGCAACATAATCATTCATATTTCTTTGCGGAGAGAGAAACCCATTCTCAAAATTACAAGTATAGCGTTAATGGGGGATGAGAGAGGCTAACTTGAGGGAACTATGACCGGCGGCGGTAGAGGAAGAGATGGAAGATGAACAGGTGGCGGAGGCGCGTCGAATTTCTAGGGCTACGAAGGGGAGAAGAGTAGCCGCGTGAATTAAAGGGAAATAGAAATAAGAGACTTACAAATAAAAAAACTTTTAAATAAACAATTAATTTAATTATTTGTAGTGGTGTTTTAAGAAATTTTAAATATTTTTAAGGTAAAGTTTAGTATGTAGTATGTAATGGTGTTTTAAGAATTTTTTTGTACTTTTGTGGTATTTTTCAATTCGCTGTAATTTTCAAAAATATAAGTGGTGTAAGTAGAATTTCCCTTCTAATATAAATAATTCTAAAAAAAATGATGAGTAGCATAGCGATGAAGAGCATTAATGCTCTTGCTAATAGTGAGAGTTCAAATCCCCAATTACTTATACTTACTATAAATATTATTATGAAATCAGAGCTCACAATGGCGAAATTGAAAAATTGAAAAATCTAGCATAGTTTTAATAATTGTCGAAATATGTTATGACTTTATATAATAGTATAAATACATTAATATCTGATTAATAAAAAAATGCAATAAATTTCGTTAAATTAGTGGTAATGAAGGACACAACTGGGACTTGGCTCCTCTATCATCCGATTTCGTTCAGTGAAATTTAATTCGAGATTTGAATGGATAATTTTTTAAAGAAAAAGTCAAACTAAAAGTGGATTAGATGATCATCTAAAATTTTAATAGTTAAAAATGGGCATATGTATTAAATTTTTAATACACCTACTCTCAGTTTGAATTTCTTAATAAAATTTTATATAGATGTCTGCTCATTATAATAGTTATCTCCACCATATTTTGTAAAAAAAACAAATCATCCATATAAGTATCGAATCTTACCTTAAGCTTGGTATTATAATGGATTCTGAATAGCTATAGATTCTAGTTTGTACTATAGTTGAACTCCAAGTTTGTCCCAAAATTAAAGTTGAACTTAATGTTATTATTATTATTATTATTATTATTATTATTATTATTATTATTATTATTATTATTATTATTATTATTTTCCCCTATGTTGAGATTGATACAAATTGTTATTTAAATAAAATTACTAATAATTAATATTTAAACAACATCTTTAAATTTGGAGATCTTGCACATAACTTATTTGATTTAATATATCTTTGTATCAACAAAAAAATTTATTTAAACAAATTTACATAGAGTTTTATCATCGGTTAAAGATCAAATATATATAACAGATGTATTGGATATTTTTTCTTTTTCCTTACGTTAAGCAACATCTCTAAATCGGCTTTCAAAAGATCAACAAGTTCCTTACATAATCTTTAGAAATCAAATTTCCTTTAGTAAAAAAATCTTGAGTAAATTACTATAATAACCCTTAAACTATTGGCACGGTCCTACTTTGGCTCCCTTAAATAAAAAAGATAAAAATAAAAAAAAAATAATGTTTCATTTAAGGACTTAAACTATTGTGAAAGTCTCACTTTGACCATTTCATTCAAATTTTCCATTAAGTTGGACATGATCTAGGGAATTTTTGTCATTTTAATTCAAAATTTAATTTAATTGGATATTTTAAGTTCGTTCAAGAAAAAACTGGATTAGTTTTTCTCAACACTAGTTCAAAAGTTGTTAATTGGTAATATGGATGAAAAAGTTAGGTTTTTTTTTTTTTTTTTTTTTTTTTTTTTTTTTTTTTTTTTGCAACCTTAACTCAACATCACTATCACCATTCACCACCATCTTCTTCATCCTATCACCACCACCCCCTTCACCCATCTCCATCTCCACCTTTCCTTCCACCCCCACTCTCTCTGTCCACCTCCACTACCACCACCACACACTCATATTTGTATATCATTAAACTTAAATCAAGATTAAACCTAAATTGAAGTTGAAATTAAAGTTTTGAATCATTAAACCTAAATCAAGATTATTTAACCCCAAAATCAAATCCTCTTCCTTTTTTTGTGGGTCTCTCTCTCCCCCCCCCTTTTTTTATATATATCATAATTTTTAAAAAATATATAATTAAAGTTTTTATTTTAATTTTGTTTTTACTTAAAATGACAAAAAAAGGTCCCTAATTCCATCCAACTTGACGGAAAATTTGAACAGAATGATCAAAGTGAAACTCGCTCAATAATTTAAACGCTTATGAAACGTTTTTTAATTTAAGGGCCAAAGTGAGACTTAACCAATAATTTAAAACCAGTAGGATAGTTTATTCAAAAATCTTCAATGGTAAAAGATTATATGAAGGTAAAATGACACATTTAGTATTCTCGTACATTCGCAAATTAATTGAGTGTCATATAGTGGTTGACTACAAATAAACATCTACTCCTAATATATCATAAATTTTTATAATTTGTTGACATTTTATAAAAGAGTATCAACATCCATTGCTCGTATATTGTTAAATATTTCGTTTTTGATCAAAGGAATGCAGCCCGAAGGTCCCGAATCCATCATAACTATTTCGCTCTCGATAGTTGAGACAACCATCCTTCATAAAAAATGATCATACTCTTGAGACAAGTGTAATTTTTGATTAGGCCAGTCTTTTCGAAATGATAGCATCGAAGATATATTTCTATATATACACGGTTACGGTTATTTCAGACTGCGTTCCGGAAAAAGTAGCCTACATCCAGTAGGTTCAGCAAGAGTATCCTTGGTACATTCTGCAGTCATCCGTTGCCACTTTCTAAGGGTATGTATGGTAGAGGCGCTTTCTTCTCCAAATTTTGAGTGGTTCCAAAAACCTCGTGATCTCGGAATTCTTCTAAAATTCTACTAGAACAACTTATAGGATTGTTGTATCTTGAAGATAACTTGTCAATAATCCAATAGCAACGTACTTTCCGAGGAGATATAAAACCTTGAAGGACAATGTTCAACATGCCTCAATCCACATACAATAATAGAACAAAAAAAAAAGATCAACATACAACATAAATTTTTATTAATCTTTATTGAATATATTTTTTTTTAGTAGTCCCCGCCTGTTAATGTTGTACATATGAAGTTAACATTAATTATGTTCCATGGGGTTTGGCTTAATTATATATACATAGTTATATTTAGACTCGTCAATAAAAATATTTTCTCAGCTTTTAATATATATATATATTTATATTTAGATTCGTCAATGAAAATCTTTTTTCAGATGAATTATTTGTATATTTGTAGTAGAATTATGGAATTATTTGTATATATATAGCCCATCTTATAGTACAAGTTCCACTAATTACAACTTACTCTTATTTATACTAATTCCAATTTATTTTTGGCTATGGATTTTCACAATTACATAATAATTTGCATTAGTGGCTAGACCACTAGTTATTTTTCCAGAACTGGAATACCCTAAAATTTTAAAAAGTTTAAAATATTCTATCATAATTAAATTAATTTTTTTTAAAACACTTTATGGTATACTTAATTAGCAGATACTAGAACACATTACTCTTTGTTTTTAGTTTCATCCAATATTTTATAAAAACAATGCTTCCAATATTACAAAGTGTTGAGGTGCAATAGTACCATTTTTTCTTTCTTAACTTACTATAATACTTATGAATGATATTCATTAAAATGGTATGCATGATATATTACGCACATTTTATCTTAAGATTATGTTTCAAAATTATGGGGTGTATTCAATTTAGATTTTAAAAGATTATAACTGACTTTTTAAAATTTGTAGATTTTGATAGATTCATGGATTGTTTTAAATCCTTATAGAATTTGATAAATTTTAATGCATTGATTCTTTTGGATTTATGCAGATTTTAATAAATCCATGGATTTCTGCAGATTTTAATAAATCCATCAATAAAATAAAAAATCAAAAGACAAATAATAAAATAAATTAATTACAAGTTTAAAGTAACGTTATCAAAAATGTACAGACAATTAACGAAATAAATTATAAAAATTCATACTGCTCCATTCAAACATCATTATGATTATCATAACCCTCTTCATTCTCATTGCCTTAACCTCTTCATCTCATTGTTGTCCTCTTAATTTCCATTCTCATTATTTTATGGCCACCTATTTACTAAAAAAATTCAAGGCGATTTTTTTATGATTTTTTTATAATTATTAATTGAATTTTGCACTTGATACTATGTTTATATGTTATTATTTTTTTTCATATTAGTTATTCAATTCTTATTATATATGTGTTCGTTAATGGACTTAATGACATTTGTCAAGAACTACGTACAACCACGTGTTATAATTAAATGTCAAAGGATAAATAATAAAAGAATTTTTATTTCAACTTTAAAGTAACAAGAAAATTATAATTTGGCACAAATGATTCGGATCGAGTCTAAAAACCCAATGGATTGGGGTTTTTTTGCCCTTTATATTCGATTTTCATCTTCTGTCTAAAAAAATTCATAAAATGGGAGAAAAAAATAAGGGGCGATATTTTTATAATTTTAGAAGAATATGGCTAATTGGATAATAAAAACTTTAAAAGTAGTAGTACTTGAATAAAAAAAAAGGCTTTAGAGAAAGTGAATGAATTAGAAGTATTTAAATAGATTATAGAGACGAAGAAAAATAATACATAGGGTTTGAGAAAAGAAGAGGTTTTAGATACAGAGAATAGAGTGAAGGGTTTAATAAATTATAAAGATATGAAGAAATAATAACTAGGGCTGGGAGAAATATAAAAAAGAATATATAAAAAAGAAATTCGTGTGAAATCTTTCGCTTGAAGAGAAGATTTGTTGGTGAATTTATTATTCATAAAAACACTCTCAATCCATCAAAATCTATCAACTTATAAAATCCTTCAAAATTTATTGAGTTTTGAATATCATAATTGAATACCAGAAAATTTTAAAAGACTTTCTAAAATCCTAATTGAATACCATAAGATTTTAAAAATCTTTTTAAAATCTTAATTGAATACTCATGGACTTTCAAAATCCAAAAAAATCCTATAGAATCTAATACACCCCTATGTAACTTGAGTATTCAAAAGTATTTTGCATTAATAATTACTAGTTATTTTTCTGGGAGTTGAATGTGCATAAAATCTTACAAAACTTACAATAGATCTATCATAATTTAATTTAATTTTTTTTAAACACTTAATTAACTCTTGCCTATACTAGAGATGCTTATACATACTCTTTGTTTTTAGTTTCATCCAATATTTCATAAAAACAATACAAAGTGGTAAGATGAAATAGTTCCATTCTTTTCTTTCTTTCTAAATACAAAACAATAATATTTATAAATGATATTCATCAAAATGGTATGATATATTAAACACATCTTCCATGTCAAATATGTTGTATTGAATAATTTATTTTTTGCCAACAGTTTTTATGTGCCTTTTATTTTCTACATACAAAAAAAAAATTAAAATCTGCAAATTAGTTTGGATTATGTTTATGTTCAGTTAATACTGGATGCAATAAGAGATTATACAACTAAAATAAGTTTAAATGTAAGCAAAAAAAAAATTTAAAAAAATATATACATGAATAATCAAAGTTTGCTAAATTTTCATTGATTATAGATGACGACGACAACAAAAAAAATGCCAAACTTTCATGGTGGTAATTGTAACGTGGAAGACATGACTTAGACCTAAACTTCTCAAGTGAGATGTGAGGCCAATGCTGCTATTTGTGATAGGGCGCTTGGCAATGCCCCCTTAACATTTTTGTGTTGTATTTTAAATGCTTATTTGTTGTTTTTATTATCCATGTTATACTTTTTCTTTCAAAATAAGAATCCATATTTCACTTTCGTAATTTTTTTAAAAGGATCAACTAACTTTGGCATAATAAAGGGTCAAAATCAAAATTTATTTATTATTGTGAGATTCAATACATTTTTTTTCTTTTTGAAAAGAGAATGTCTAATTCTCCTTCCCTTTACTATAATAACAATGAAAATCCTCCCACCCGAATGAAACTCGAATTCAGAATCTCTAAATTATGTACCTTACTAACTAGGCTAACCCATTTGCTCTTATTTATAGTCTAAAAAAAAGAAATTAGACTCTTAATTTACTTGAAAAAGAGTTAAATCTTTCGTCAAATTAGGTGCAAATGATGAAAAAATATACAGTATATCCTCGTAGTAACCATATTTTGACAAAAAATAGATGGTTTTGGTCTCTTGATAAATAGACTATCCTATGCTGCCAATAAGAAAAAAATTAAATAAAGAAATTTTGATCCCTCAAAATTAAATCCTGATTTTGTCCTGCTTGTATGAAAACAACGATAAAATCAACAGCCACGAAAAAAAGGAAAATGTTTTTGTTGCTTAGTCAGACTTAGAATCTAAATAAATATTAAACGAGGGAGTCGGGGACTATGGAATTCATATACTAATGGTGTAGATTAATATTTTAAGCTTCGTTTCATCGTCATATGAAAAATAGTAAAAAAAAAAAAATTTATTTAAAAAATTAAAAAATAAGTTGAAATATGTATATATTGAGATTAATTTTTACTTTTTAACTTTTCTCATAGAAATTTTTTCGTTATAAAGTAAGGAATAAAAATTTCCACAAAGAATAAAATAAGATGTAGGACATATACTCATAAAAATGAGTTTGAGATAGATAGTATTTTACCACATACATCAATTTATTTTTCAACTTTTTACATAAATTCAAATATTTTTTAAATTATTTTTCGTATCGCCAGCTATAAAAAGGAACCTTAAATCTCATTCTATGTCATTTCTCGTCACATGCTATCCGTTGGTTGGCAAATAGTCATATCTCTTCTCTACTATTGATAAAGTGTGAAGAAGGTTTTAGTTTATTTATTAAATTAACAAAATATCCTTATCTGTTTCACAACAAAAAAAAAAAAAAAAGGACTTTAAGCTTATGATCAACACCTTCAGACGGCACTATTTCATATATCAATGTATTTTATACCTTGATTTCATCACCAGCAATGTGAAATCAAGGTGTTGTGTTATTATTTCATACATTGGCCCACTTAATATAACCAAATTAATATACAAACCATTCTTAAACTCTTAAATTATGTTATTATTTAATTATTCCTCACTTGTATATATAGACGACACTCTTTCAATCCACACATTTAAGGGATTATTCAAAATATAGTTGAACCAATACGTAATATTGAAAAAGTAAAGGGGTTATGTTCTCGTCCCGGATACACAATAGTTCATTCTGTCAACAAGATACAAGGTCATTGATAAAAGAGATTGAAAGAAAAAAAGGCGCATGTAACTTTAGAAATTAGAGAACACATTTGGGAAGATTAATGCAACCAAAAACTCGAGGCTTTAAATTTGTTCGACATGTAGAAAAAGAGGATGACGACGATGATGACCATAGCTCGGCTCTTCTACCAGTCTTTCTTACGGCTTTAACCACCACATTTTTATTTATATACCCCATCACTGTGATCTTGCTCAATATCACATTTATTTCCACGCATGTTACCCCTGTTTCCAAAAATTACACAAAATATGCATATCCATTAATATATTTTTTCTAATTAAACATATCTCGATCAACACTTGGCATGTGAGCTATTCTAATAGTTGTTGTATATTTTCATTTATATTTTTAAAATACAAAATTATATATGATGCTTCTACATAATTTTATGTGATAAATATTATTAGATCTTCTAGAATGTGTGGACACTAAGCAAATTATATATTTGGCTACAATTATTTGTATAAGTTCCAAGGTGATAAATTAATTAACATTTTAAGATTTATTTTAAGTTCCAAGTATATTAATTGGTTAAAGTTCCAAGTTTCATTCGTTAATTGTCACCAAAAAACCACCCACCTTAGCACATTATAAATCGATTTTGGTTGCTCAGTGGGAGTGAATCAAGTAAGAGAGAAATATATATATATATATATAGAGAGAGAGAGAAATAAACCAAGCAATAATAATTCTAAAATAAGTGAGGTGGTGTATGTGAATTAGTGAATTATATTTCTCTTTGTAATCTTCATTTTATCATACTTTTGTGTCGGAGGAACATAAAAAGTTGTCTATCGCGTTTTATATTTGGAAGTACATCCTTATAGTCCCATAGTCACTATATTATAAAAGAAAGACGCTATTAAAACTTGACTGCACCGGTATTTATCCCAGATGTGCAAAATCTTCTCTTAAGGATAGTGCCTAGCATACCTCGACTACTTTAAATATTTATTTTTACTCATATTTATTTTTGTCAAATTTCACCAACAATTATAAAGGATCATATTTAAAGTTGGAAGTCTCGGATTAAAGTTTCATCAGTTACATGTATAATATTAATTCCCTTCTTGTCTTGTAATAGTGTAAATTTACTCAAAATAATACATGAAATAAATGTAAGATGTATCTAGCTAGAAAAAAGCCTCACCGTTAAAAAGTTCAATAAAAAGTTGTGGCAGTAACATTTTCCTTCTTATTTCATTTTTCAACTTTGTTTTATCACCAAATCATAATACTTAATTTTGTAGGGGTCAAAGTATACATAAATCGCACTTGTATTATTTCAAGGTGCTTTTTGGCAGTGCTTAACTCTTCACTGGTATTACTTTTGTACGCATGGAATTGTTGATGCATCTATCTAGAAAGTCGCGCCTTATAAAAGTCTAACTTTTACTTATGTTACACTATTTAAAAAATATGAAAAAATAAAAATATTTAGTAGTCAAGTGAAAGTTTATTTTTCTTAACATTTAAGGTTCAAGTTCCATCGCAAGTATTGCTTTTATTGAAAAAGCGCGGAGGGATAAAATGAGCAATACAAAACTCTGGCGTAATTTATGGTGGTTAAAATTTGTATTATTTTATATATAGTATAAATATAAGGGAGAAAAATAAATTATGTTTGAATGGATTGTAAAGAACTAAAGAGTTTCAAAATAAACTTTGTTACAAATAGTGAAAGATTTTTCTACCTCATATATATGTTGGATCAACAATAGTATTTTTCTTAGATTCGAGTTTGAACTCAAGTAGTTGAAAATGTGAGCATTCACGCAAAATGCCTAGGCTTGATTTCTGTGCCCCTCCACCTTTCCCGCGAACCACCTAGATCTATTCATCACTTTGTATAAAAAAAAGAAGGTTTTTTCTCATTGAAAATATTGATTTTAAAGGTTGGTTAGTGATTTTATTTAAATATAACGAAAGTTAATTTATAGAAAATTTATTAATATTCAAGGAAAATAATAATTAAAATCATGTATAGATAGATGAAAAGAAAAGAGGAAATTAGAATTACCTTTAATCTTGCTCAATGCTTTTCGAACGTTTTTCTCGCAATCCTTGCAGTGCAAACGTACCCTCAACTCAACAACCTATATATCACATGATCATTATATATATGTCAGCAAAGTACTTTTAAGCTAAAAAGAATTACAAATAAATAACTTTTAGAAATTATCTCTTTCAAAAGTTTAAACTTTTACGAGATGGAATCATAATAAATATCATACTTAACACTCCCTTACGTAAAGTTTTTAACATATTCTCTCATATGCAACTCCATATTGGCACGTGGAGAGTAGATAGGAGATGAATTAGGATTACGTTGCAAAGATTAATAGATTGGGGATGGAGGTTGCACGTGGAGAGTATATCATATAAAACGAATTAGGATCAAAATGTAGAGATTAATAGATGGGAGATAGATGTGCCAATACTTGAATATATATTGGACTAACAGATGGGATGAAGATGCTAAACTTTTAACGTTAGACCTCCCATACCTATGATACTACATTAAAAACTCTCTCTCCCATAAACTTAAATTTTTAAGAGATAGAACCACAATAAATATCACGCTTAACATTAACGATGCACATTAATTAGTAAGGATAAAAAAAAATAGAGAGAGAACCTCCATTTGAAGAGAAACATATGCATAAGAGGAGATAGAAACACAAGTTGAATATGAACTCGTCAATATTTGCAAGCTGCAATATATAGAAATAAAGTAGTAATTAAGTAGTAGGTGATAATTGAAAAGGTATATGGAATTGAAGATCATGTGAGTGATATGATATTTTTTAGGTTGGTTTATTATTTTGAGTATCATTATGGCTGACTATTATGAATTGTAGCATACTTATGATCAGTTGTGGCCATCCCCAAGGCGTAAAGTTTACATTTCTTACATTTCTACTAAAAAGAAATTGCTTGTAGGGCCATCTGCCATTCTATTTATTTATTTTTATTTTATAAGAATCTTATATTATGGGTGATGTTATTTTTATTCGATCCATCACAACTGAGTAAGATGTTAGTTAGTTCTTGGTGGTCGAGTATAAGCTTATATACTCAGTTCTTGACAACTAAATAATGCATTGTCATATTTATACTCGATTTTTCACAATCAAATAATATACACAATTACTCGGTTATCAATGACCGAATGAAAAGTAAGTGTGTTTTCAAGATTTATATGGGATTTTAAAGTATCACAATTTTATAAAATTCAAATTCTCACAGAATTTAAAAATCTCAAAAAGAATACTTTAAATATAAAAAATTTCAAATCACACTTCTAAAATCACATGGAAAAAAAAAAAACCATCCTGACTGATTAATTGAATGAGAATAGAGAGTGAGATAAGGTTGGAACTCTTCATATGTCAATGTCTATGAAACCATAGCTACAGTACCATAGTATCATTGGCCTATGGTCCCATATATCTCATTTGCCATTCCTTTTTTTAACTTAGGAGTTGATAATTTTTTTAAGCAATTCATCAATTGGACAGGACCACAATGTTCTTTCAAGGAATTTATCTCGAATGAAGTGCCTTATTTAAATGTCTAGTGATGCGTGAATAATATTGGACACATAAAAATTAACATTACAAGAAGTAAATACATAAAATGAATTTGCTCATTCATAAACTAGTATTTATTCGAAATAGTTGAAATTTTACTCGCTCGAAAAGCAATTGAAATATCATTTTGTTACCAACTTTTTGTTCTATACTCATCATCAGTATGAAACTTAAATTCGTTTATGAAAAATGAATTAGAAAACAAGGAAAATAGCGAGCTTGCTTCTTACAAATTTAGTTTCAGTGTCAAATGTCAAAACCATAGCCGAAGTTGGCTCACATCAATTTTAACTAAACAACATGCCTTTGTGAAGTAAATATGTGAGACCACTTTCTAACATTTTTCAAGAACCATTTAAATAATATCATGTGTAATTAGCGAGAGGATAATGTTAGTACAATTAGTGTGTAGAAGTGTGCGTTAGTTAATGAGTAAATGATGTGTGAGTTATGTAGTAAGTAAAAATGTGTTGTTATGACATCTTAACATGTAAAAAAAATAACATTCTCTAGAAATGTTCTTAATTAAAGCACACAATAACATGACTCGTAAAACAATGAGCGACTCTAAATAATATTTTTCATTGTTCCTTATGTCACAAATTAAAAATTCACTATTATCACTGAACTTGTCAAAATGACACTAAACTCTCTTAACAATAAACTTTTATCACTTAACTCCCTAAATTTTTAAAAGTGACACTATACTCTCTAAACAATCAACTTTTGCCACTTAACCCCCTAAACTTCTAAAAGTGAAACTAGACTCTAAGCAATCAACTTTTGCCATTAAACATCCTAAACTTCTAAAAGTGACAACTCTCTCTAAATAATCAACTTTAATCATTTAACCACCCCTAAACTAAGCGACCCAAAACGCGCTAAACAATCAATTTTATCATTTAACCCCCTAAACTTTTAAAATTGACACAAAACCCCTTTCTCTCCTATTAAACCAAGTTACTAACTTTTACCACTTAAACCCCTAAACTTATAAAAGTAACATAATCTCTCTTAACAAACAACTTTTATCACTTAACCCCCTAAACTTCTAGAAGTGACACTAAACTCTTTAAACAATAAAATTCAATCACTTAAACCCCTAAATTTCTAGAAGTGACACTAAACTCTCTAAACAATAAATTTCAATCATTTAACCCCCTAAACTTTTAAAACTAGCGCTAAACTTTCAACACAATTATGGCTCATTTGGTTCAAGATTTAAACCATTCTAGGAATGCTAAATTCCATTCCGAAACGATTCTTGCTTTTGGTTCAAGTTTTAATTCTGGAATAAATGATTTCAGAAACAAACCTTTCCCCCTAAGTTTTCTCATTTAAGTCATAAGGAATAACCCATTAACAATTGACATCTTTTTAAATTTTTCATGGTAGGACTAAAATAACACTCTTCCTTGTGAATAAATAATTCTTTTTCCATCCTTGTATGAAAATATTGTTTGGAACTTTTTTTTTAGTTATGCTGCTGCACAAAAATGAAAAAAACATATATTTGGAACTTTTTTCTTGTTGTATTTTTTTTTAATTACACTTTTTGTAGGATAGTTATTAGTTGGGCATGTGTAACTTTTTAATTTATTATAGTAATTGTCTCTTTTGAAAAATTAGTATGTGGTGTCTTCTAATCTTATAAAAAGATTGGTATTTTTGTAATTGATAATTTATTTCATTCCTATTCCCGGTTGAACCAAACATCGGCATGACATGGCATCCTAGATGCCAAAATTTTTTTTCTTCAGAAATCAAGTATACCCATTCTATGTTCATTCTATTCTCAAAATTCGAACCAAACGACCCTTAACTTTTATTACAAAATTTAGTTTCTCCCCGGCGTATATTAGCATATACCCTTACGGCGCAGTTTAGTTTCCCGCCATGAACTCCAGTACTCTTCTGCCCCTCATTTGTGTGGTTCAAACTCCAACACAAAATTTATCGTCTCAATACTCCCATGCTCTCACTCTACGCTCTCTCTCGAAATTCATATACATGTCTTCTTCTTCTTCTTTGCCTCTCACCTTCATCAATTCCCTAATCCCCAAACCTCAATCTCCTCCGCACCACAATTTCTGCCAATTCTCCTTATTCACCAAACCATCTCTTCGCAACAAATCTCACATCTGCTTGACCTTTTCAGGCTCGAATTACGAGAGGGAGGAGGCGCGGTGGCTCAGGGAAGAGCAGCGGTGGCTCAGGGAGGAGCAGCGCTGGCTCCGCCAGGAGGAGAAGTGGAATGCGGAGCGTGAGTCACTTGTTAGCCAAATAGCAGCGCTAAAACTCCGAATTGAGGAACTGGAGCGCCAGCAGAGTTCGATACAGGGAGGTTTGGGGGCGGATGCGGTTGCTAATATTGCGGGGCTGTTGCAGGTACGGATGGCAATTCGTGTTTTTAAGTAAGTGTTTGGGCGTGACACGAACAGGATACGACATAAATTTGTGTTATTTTTAGCTAACATGAACATGAACATGAACCTACTTTAAACGCGACGTGTCCTGAAAGTCACTATACACTTGTTGCACCCTAATACGAATATAAATGCATTTTTTATCCCCAAGGGATTGAGTAAAGGCGTACTTGGAATTGGAATTGTCTGGTTAGGCGCACAATTTCAGGTTTAATTCCAAAATTTGAACACAAATATGACAAGCCGTCATGTAAAAAATTGTAGACACAAACATGAATTCTTGTGTCCATTTCATCCCTTTTATTTTGTTTTGTGACGTATTTTTGCATCGTTTCTAAAATTGTTGCACCTAGTTGCAGGTTTTACAGGAGAGAAGGGGAATTGGGGAAGAAGGTGAATCAGATTGCTGAGAGCGGGTCGAGTGTGCCAATGGTGGTTGAGACCACAGCGGACATGGCGGAGGAAGTGGTGGTGAAGGAGGTTGTTGAGGTTTCTGAGAGAAAAAGCAACCAGGGGATCGAGGCGGTGAAGAAGAGGGTGACATTGAAGAAGGGTGCCGAAGGACAAGATGTTCAAGCAATGCAGGTCTGCTTGCTTCAAATTTGCCATTTCACTTGTCTCAAATTAACAAGGCGAGTTCTAGTTGTTCGTATATGAATGTGTTGTGTGAATTGAATTTCGTTAATTTTCATTTCTATATAAAATGTGGGCAAGCTAATGTGCCTACTAAAATAAATCTAAATACTTGCGGAAGAAAATGAAATAGTAGGTTCTATGTTAGACTATTAAATGGCTATGGTGATGGAGTTTTGATTTATCAGCTGAATTATGCATTATAGGTGTTTTCACTGAAGCTGTGTTCTGAGCCTTTTCAAGTATCATCTGATGTTTATCCTTGTTACTAAACTTGAACTAATGGGTTTGTCACAAAACGGTTGCGTATTTTATTTTTTCTTTGTATGCCCCCTGATTTTTTTTTGGCATTTGATAGGAAGCACTGCAACAACTGGGATTTTATTCTGGCGAGGAAGACACTGAATATTCTAGCTTCTCAATTGGTACCGAGCGTGCTGTGAAAACTTGGCAAGTAAGTTTTTATCAGTAAGAAGAAAATATTATCAATGAAAGAGTGTAAAAATGACCACAGAGGACTAGACGTCAAAGTACATCATAAACAATTTAAGCTTAATGGAATAAAGCCCTCCAATTCCTACCAGAATCTAAAGCCCCCTAAGGGCTTCGATCCTTGTACTGTTGAAGTCCACAAATAAGTTAAAATTGTGCTTCTCAATATGAGAAGGAAAACAAATATTCTACACCATCAACAAGTAAGTTAGTGTCATTCTACAAGGAAAACAAATCCTCAGACTCAGTAGGACAAGTGCTAATTTGATCTTTTCCTAAGAAAACAACCAATTTAAAGATGACTTAGTATACTTCTTTTCCTTATCTGACTACTTTTTGCATTGTGAGATTTATATGATCTTGTTTGGCAGGCCTCATTAGGTGTCCATGAAGATGGAATTATGACTTCAGAGCTCCTAGAAAGGTTATATGCAGAACAAATGATTGGGGATTTTGGCTCAACAGTGAATACAGATCCAAAAGGAAACGATGCGAGTTTTCTGGAGGTGTGTCTTGTTTTTGTGAAGTTAACTTTATAGTTGATGTATTTCTTACTTTGCCATTGAAATGTTTTCTTGATTTGAATCGCTGATTTATCTTTTATGCGTTTTGTGTAATGACATCATGAAGCTCACAATGTAAGGTTAAAACAAAGTAACTCGAGATAATATCATGTGCGCTAGATAAGACTGGAAGTAATTTTTGTATAAAAGATTTATGTTTCTCTGCCTCAAATTAATAGTCCCACTTTGGCTTTTGTAACTTAAACTTAATCAGTGACCAAAAATACACCTTATTTTCTATTGTGAGGTTTGGCACATTGATTATGTCCCAGAAAAGAAATGGGACTATCAATTTGAGCCATCCCGAAAAGGAAAGTGGAACTACGAATTTGATACATACTGTCACAGGAATGTGACCTTTTGAGCTGTAGCTTGTAGCCTTGTAGTGTAACTGTATTCTAATATGCATCAAAATGAGCTGAAATAATGTACATTATAGGTTTACTTTGTAAAATTTAATCTTCAATCTTCACTGTTACAACCTATTACACTGTTTAGTCCTACTCTTTGATTTGACTGTCACTATCTACAAGCTGCCAAGTTGGCTTTATTTATATATGTTAGGTATTTCTGTTTAGATTCTGCTCTCTAAGTTTTGACATGATTTGATAAGCGTAACTGTATAATTCTAGGACTTGAATAATTTTCTTCTTCTATTTCTCGCTCAACTTTGTGAATGTGAAAAGGCTATGTTTGTTGAAATTGTGTCAAATATGGTACTCCCTCCACCCCTAATTAAGAGTCCATGTTCGACCTTCACAACTTTTAAGAATGCTCTAATGTCATCAGAATCAATTTAGAACAGAACTTTTACCTATTGTGAGTTGGTATGCTGATTTTATTCTAAAAAGGAAAGTGGACTCGTAATTTTGGACATCCCAAAAAAGTAGACTCTTAATTTGAGACGGAGGGAGTATTTTAGAGAACTATGGTATTCTAGTTTTATTTCAACTTGCGCATGTTCAGTTTCATACTAGGCTTCAGCTTGGCTCGGGTTTGAGCCAAGTTAGATTTCCTCCGAGGTTTGTTTGCCTGTGCCCAGGTTGGTCAAACCAAAACTTAGGTTAGTTTAGCCGGAGTTGATCCCCAACACAATTTTCTTTGTCATTAGTAGCTAGTGGGCTCTGAAGCACGGACATGGATTTGGATTTGAATTTGGAACATGAATACATCACGCCAATTACGTCTACATATATGGATAGTAGTATAAATATGTTACCATATTTTATATAAATGTAATCAAGATGATTGCTCTTACAAGTTCTCTTCCCACACGTGCTTTAGTAAAATTTATCTGTTGATTTACTTTCATAATGATACTATTTTTTGGTTTCTCTTTGTGATTACCTTTTGTTTCTCATATAGGAAGATAAGTTAAATCTCAACATCTAAGATTTGTTTGTCTGGTCTCCATCCATTAATTGCCGTTGGGCAAATTTAAACTTTGGACATGTGAAAAGTTTCTAATTTTAACTCTTTTACTTTTCTTGTTTTTAAAAATGGTAGCTCATAAAAGTGTCAAAATGTAAAATCATTGTTCATACTCGTGTTATTAATCGTACTAGTTGACAATCATTTGAACTTTAATTTTAAAGCAAACTGTTCACTTCTGAAATTATATTGTCTATTATATCATACATTTGTGGTTCCTTTTTTTGTCATTTAGATGGGCACAAATGGAGCCGCATTTGCTTCAGGTATGGAAATATCAGAAATTAAGCAGACCATAGTGAAAGAAGAAAGTGTTGCAGAATATGAGGAATCTGAAAATCGAGTCTTTCTTCTAGGAGAGAACCGGTGGGAAGATCCCTCTAGGCTTTCTAGCCATAAAAAGAAGGTTGGTGCTACAATAAAGTGCCTTTCTTGTCGTGGTGAGGGCCGCTTGTTATGCACAGGTACTCTTTCTTCTTTCTATTTGCCTTATTTATACTGGTTTGCTGGTTGTCATACATGTATAAAACTCTATTTGCTCGTAGTTGTAAGCCCATTGTTATTTCTCCTTATTTTTGTTTGCATAATCAAGTGCATTAATTTGTTTACTGGAAATTTTTTCATTTATGGTGTGTAGATTACTGAGCATTATAGTGTTATTGCTGTTTAGATCATAATCTAATATTGTGCTGTTTCCCTCTCTCCAACATTTGGAAAGAAGAGTTTGGTTTACTCAACAGGGATGTTTGTCAGGTTGAATACAGTGGATTTTAAGCTATGTGCATCCAATTCAATCTGATGTCGGTTTTGGAATTTCAGATCCAATCCAACCCGAATCATCTGAATAATCCCATCCAATCCAATCCAATTGAATGTTGGATTGAATAGGTTTCCAATCTAATTCAATTGGAATTTATGATTTCAAGATTTTGAAGGCAATCAAAGGTACACAAGAGCAATCTAAATTTGCATACTGCCAATTGCCAAACTAATGGTACAATAGGGACTCAATCAAATCCAATCTACTCTTGTTTAGACAAAAAACAATCCCATACATTCCAACATTAAAATCCAATTTTTTTTTATATAAAAATAATAAACGGAGCTTAAATTATATCCCTCTGTTTGGATAAATTAATTCTAAAATTCATACAAGTTGTGAATGGTAGAAATTTCCTTCAATTGCAATTTTGCATGTTTGGACGTCTTTTATGTAGAATTTCAAAAATTACATGAATTACAATCTCACTTGTTTTAAGTCGGAATTTGAAGAATAAAGCCGCATACTAAGGAATTTTAAGTCAGAAGTAAAATTTCAAATTCTTTGCTTATTTTACCAAACAATGGACTTCGACTCTTCCGCACTCCAAATTCCAACTTTTGCTCAAATCCCAAGTTTTTTTCTCTCCGTCCAAACATAATGGTTTGTTCACTCAATAATTAAAGTAGAAATTAGAAATTAGGACTGTGGGTGGATATATAACAACCAAAGGTGTGAATATATAAAATAAGCTCCACTTACAGTATGATGCATGATTTAGGCCTGCGGGTGGTTATATAACAACTAAAGGTGTCTAAATATAAAATAACCTCCACTTACAGTATGATGCATGAATTTAAATCTAAACATGTAATTTAATTCGTTTCAGGTTGGATCGTTTTTTAAGACTTGTAAAACCAAAACCACCTCTAATGTATCGGTTTACCAAAAAGTGGATCCAATCAATCTATAAAAATCCAGTTAAAATGGATTCGATTGGGATCTGTCAGTTTGGATTCGATCTTGAACGCCCCCATTACTCAAAATGAGGGTCAGAGCTTATATTTTTATATAAAAATAGGGGTACAACAAGGAAACAAAATAAATAAAAGACAAGAAAGGACATAATAATCTGTGACCAAATCCTCGTTAAAGATTAAATCTATTTGTTACCTTATTTATGGAAAGTAGTCAAAGTACAAAAGGTACCTAATAACCTTATAATGAAAAATAAAATATGATTTTCCAACTCTTGCCCTCAAATTAAAGGAGGTGTTAAACCAAAATCAATTTGTGCCATACTATGCCACTCCCTTGTTGAAATATTGCTTCCCCTTAAGTCTTCAAATAAATTGCTCCATGTCGAAAAAATTGTGCTTGAGATGTGCATGTCCAAAAAACTACCTCAATTCTGTAAAACAAAAAGGCAACATGCGCTATAAGTGTATAAGTGGGAGCAACATCCACAAAACATGTTTGAAGGTGGGAACAACATCCACCCAAAATAAGGTTGATTGCAAGATCAAGCTGGCCAACAAGCCAAAGAGTGCTGCCAGACAAAACTCAGCAGCACCAAAAGGATTCTTAGTCCATCACATGGAAGCCAAGGGAAAAGAGAAGAAAATTGGCATGGAGAAAATTGCACCAACAATATAATAATAGTTGTAGAAGAAACAGGGGGAGCAGCAAGCAGGTAGTAGAAGCCAGGCTACCATCAGCGTGAATATAGGCCATAGACAGCAATGTTCAAAGACGGAAGAAAAACAAAAAAAAAATTACCAGGTGGGCCTCAAAATACTCCCTCCAGAAAGGTGGAAGAAATTGACGAAAACCCTTGGAATTATCGTATCCCTTTGATACCAATTTTTTTTTTTTTTTTGGTAAAGGCTTAATGGCTTTGAGGCAGAGTTTATATGTATACATATAAAAATAGTGTTTCAATGCGGAAGCAAAATAAATAAAAATGACACTTGAAGCTTCGAACCTTTGAGTGATCTTGCACAAAAATTAGTGCGACCACTAAGGCACTTGAAGCTTTTTGGTTTAACAACCTAATAAAGTAATAATGAAAAAAAAAATATGATTTTTCCAATGGAATATTGGTGGAATAATGACACTCAGACCGTAGAAAGCTTCTATAGAATGTGGAAAGTAGTAGCCAAATTGATTTTGATATGAAACACCCAGACTATAAGTATCGGCATTTACTCCAATATTTGCTCAAGCATTGAAGACACTTGATAATCCAACATTTGTGTAGTTACTATAGTTGTACTTAGAGCATTCAGCTTTTGGTTTTAGCCCAAGTGTTACGTGGCTAAGCTGCTTATATACTATGTGTAACTCAAAACACTTGTTAATAGACATAGTCTATGAGCCCCTAAGCTCCTTTTGAGGTGGACGAAGCCTCTTAAGAGGAAGAAGCACCTTATTCATTCTTTGTCCATTTTCTCTCAACATTACTTTCTGGCCTCCTACGTTTTTACTTAATCACACTTTACACCCTCATAGTTGTGTCCAAATATTTTCGCTAGCTTTTGGTACCATCATAAGGGTTTGGTTCTTGTTGATTGTAAGCTAAACAATTATGTTGTTTTGAATGTTATTCTTGAAAAGGAATTACCTCTATCTCAAATTGATAGTCTCACTTTCCTTTTTGGGTTGACTAAAATTGAAAGTTCCATTTCCTTTTTGGGACACAATCAATGTTCCAAATTTCACAATAGAAAATAAGTTGTATTCTCAACTGTTGATTAGATTGAAATTCCTTAACAGTACCGAATTCAACTTGCAACTATCAATCTGAGATAGAGGAAGTAGACCATTTCATGTCGCTTTCAAAGTTTTCAACACCGTATTTATCTAAAATTAATTTCTCTTGCAGAATGTGATGGGACGGGTGAACCAAACATCGAGGAACAGGTTAGGGGAATGTGTGACATGTTTGCGGATTTATTTAAATTTTTTTGCAACTCATCTGCAGAGATTATATCAGCGTTTTGTCTTTATGCTTATTTGGATTTTGTGCTGCAGTTTATGGATTGGGTAGATGAAGGAACAAAGTGTCCATACTGTGAAGGCCTTGGATATACATTATGCGACCTGTGTGAAGGAAAAACGGTGATTAAGGCATAATATATATGCGTGTATGTATACATGAACTTGATAGCTATAGGTCTTATTGACTGTAACTTAATTTATGCATAGTAGTTGTACATATTTCTATGCAAATGTACGGAGTAAACACTGGTATTTTCACCATGAAATCAGGCATATTTATCTAAGAATAGAATTGTCACATTTTGTTCTCCATTTGTGAATACAGAGAAGAGCTTGTCAATGGATAGTTGAGATGGTGTTTCAACCATGTATTGATGGAACCTGTAGATGTAAGTATTTTTGTTCCTGGAATGCTGAGAGATTTATTAATTTATTACTATATGTATAATTGTGTATATATATATGTGTGTACATTTGTATATATATTTGTGCACTTATGTTTGGTTTTGGGGACGCACAGCTTTAGGTAGTAATAACTAGGTGAAGTTTGGGTTCTCAAAATTTCCCACTATTTTGAGATAGTTACACTGAAGCCCTTCTTCATGTCTAGATTCTATCTCGGCATAATATTCTGTGCATTATGATATTTTTGTTATATTTCAAGGGGAAATGCTATTCCCAGAGCATTTTTTGGTTTTGGCAAAGCAAATGATGCATCGCATGGCTATACAATATGCTTTACTGAGATTATATTACTTTGGTAGTAACTGCTTTTGGAATGACAATAGTATTACCCTATTCAAAGTGACCTAAAATTATGACCTACATCAGGGATGTACATGGCCCAGGCATGTGTACTCGGGCCGCGTTGGCACTACATATAAGAGGACTTCTAATTGTTCAGGCCCTTATTGGGCCTGCCTCTAGAATCCCAATTCACCCCAACTCCGAGGAAACTTTTAGTTCAATCTCTCTGTAACATTGTTTAGTCAACATATGCTCTTTGAATCTCTGCCGCGAGCTATTTTCCTTCACTATTTTAGTGCCTTTTTTTAGCATTGGATTTGAGTCTTTACCTCTTCCTCCTATCTCTCAGATGTCATGTCAGCAATACCCCATTGATTGCATTGAATTCAACTTCTACAACAACTAAGTATAATACTTATTGTGAGAACCCCGGCCTTGATTTCGCCCTCCCAGGAAGAGAGGGAGAGCAGATCTGATGCTCGTGCGGCGGCATGTGCATTCTTTCTAGAGTATGATGCAACTTCAGGAGTTTGCCAACCTATTTTCCTAAATGAGGCAAAATGACGGTTGACTTCAAATGACCATATGGTCTAAAGAACCTTTGATCTAAAAAGCAGGGGTATGGATACGCTAATACGGATAAGATACGATACGAATACATTGATAAGAATTTTTCAGAAAAAAAAAAATGTAGGATACGGATTTGGTGATTCATTATATATCTGTGTGTGTGGCGTTCATAAAAATAACAATGGCAGTATAATAATATTTTATACTGAAAAGTACAAAAGTTCTATGATGTCTTATGTTATAAAAGTGTAATAATATTATTTCCTTCTTGAAAAGTACAAAAGTTCTATGATGTCTTATGTTATACAAGTGTAATAATATTTTATGTTGGCCCCCTATAATTTAAAAGTATAAATTGATACTTTAATCTCAGGTTTAAAGTTAAAAATCAGTCTCCAAATGTATTATAGGCGTATCCAAAACATATTCCTAGTGTGCGTCGCATTAAAGAGGAACAAAAACTGAGAAGGACGCTCAAATTGATCGTTAGGGAAAGCGATAAGCAAGAATTCAAAAACAAACTCTATAGGTTTGTCGTTCGACCACTAGCCTTCCATAGTGGAATTCTCTTTTTTAAGTCAGACGAGAAAGATGTCGGAGCTGATAGGCGTATCCGAAAGTTAAAAATTGAACAAAAATCAGGATACTTTAAAATGTGTATCTGATAAGGTATCTAAAGCGTATCTGAGCGGGTTGTACCATAAAAACTCACAGCTAAATCTTGAGTTCTAACGTTTGAGTATTACGAATTGGATCATTAAGCCCCCTCTTTGATTTTTTGTTTCCCTACTGAGGGCTGAAGCCCAAGATTTTAGTTCTGTTTGAAAGTTATTTTCATCTCTTTGAAAATATAGGAAAAAAAAAACAAATCGATAAAATAAGAAGTGACTCGATGAAATCTGCATTAATTTCAAGCAGTACAGATGGTCTGCTAATATGAAGGCTCCGGTTGATTGCAAAGATGGAAAAAAAAAATTTAATTAGTTTGTGTGAAAAAATATAAAATAAGGTGAGAAATGCTACTTATTTTATGAATATATATCTTCCATCTTTCAATATTTTTGGTGGAAATTTTTTACTCACCACCAAGTAAAGAAAATTTCTTCATGAAAAAACTTAAAATTTAAGAGGAGATCACTTCAAATGGAGCCGAAATATATCATTTTTTGATATAAAAAACAAATATATGTAAATGCTCGTGTAACTGTAATTCAAAACTGTCTTCAAAAGAACTGAGAATCTAAATTCAACTTGATCAATACTTTAAAAAAATAAAATTTATAAAGCTAACTTGAGATATAGCACATTAATTTTGGAGGTCGTGTTTGATTACCCATGAATGTTGCAGAAGTGTTCGTGCACAAAAGATGCAAGTCTATTCGTGTTTGGTTGGTGTTGCAATAAAAAGATTGTCATTCTCATCATTATAATACAAACAAAAAATAGTGCAATTAATTCTCATCATTTCTAATACCATCATAATAAGGCCATTTCCAATAGTTAATTATATCCAAGCAAATTTCTATGTTAAAAAAAAAAGGAAAAAAAAATACTCTAATGATCATTTTTATAGCTATTTCTATATGAGAAGGAAGGTAATCTATATAAGGAATTTCTATAAATATTTCTACACGAAGAAATTGTGATAGAAATTCTCAATATGATATAACACATTTTCATTGAATATAAGAAACTCACTAATTCTCTCTCATTCTTAAATATTCTTAAATAAATGCCAAGATAGATAGAAATAGCACCATTGAAAAAATTTTATTTGCGACTTTTCTATTTATACAATTATATTGCCAAATAGTTATAAAAATATATTAAAAGCACCATGACACATAAGATCAAAATGAATTTATAACAAATACCATTGGAGATGATCTAAGCGGACAATTTTATCTCTCTACATTGAAAACAATTGACATCATATCACAACAAAGCATAGTAACAGAATTTTGAAACCCTGCTTCATATTTACCCCAGAAAATAAAAGACAAATATTTTCATATACCATACCAAAATGTAGTTAAAAAGGCTAAAATATTCTTTTGGTTATTCATTTTTTTTTTAAAATTTCAAGCATAGTACAAAAAATACTTATTCAATATCAATGGGTACAAAATAATCTTGTATTCTTGCGTGGGTTTCTGTTGCTGCGACTAAAATTTACCAAAACACGTAAATACCCCAAATTCCATTTTAAAATTTTCAAATGTATATCTTTTGATAGCGTTTAAAGGTTTGTCTTGGGTTTGCCAGAAGCAGCAATCCTTCTTGTCGCGGTCCTCATTGTCACAAATTCTTCAGCAGCTGAAGGGTGTATCCCCACCTGTAAACAAACAATTCAAAAAATATATATTTAATAATCGAAATTCCTTATAAAGTCAAATGAGAGATAGATTTGCAGTAAATTAACAAACGTAGTCGATCTCCTGATAAACAGTTCTTCATTTCGCAAATGGTGAGAGCTTGCTTTTTAATCTTTAACAATATAAGCAGGCAACATTTCAACTCTATGCCTGAAGCCTAACCCACTGCTTAGTTTAGTCAGCACGTTTGTTACCAGCGAATTCAAGTTCTTTTTCTTCTTTCTCTTTTTTTTTTGAAACTTATTTGGTGGGTTTTCAACTCACTAAATAAACAGAATGTAACACACGAAGGACATTATTTGAGGAGCTCATAGCATCGTTTTGATTAGTGATGAACTTACCGTGCTGTCAAATTGGGCCTTGGTTGCTCCACACTTGAGTGCAATGGCAATGCCCTATTGAACAACAACAATAAAAAGCAAAATATATCACAAAATGTAACACTGGCGGTCAAGTTCGAGAATCATGTTGCAGTTAATTACAATCCTGAAATATATTAAAACAGTTTCATAAAATATAGATTCTAGAGAAATTACAGAATGTTGGGCTTTAGACAAGGAGAACAATCTTGGGCGTTTTGGACTTTGGCCCCCATTTTATAGATGAAATTAGACTTAACCCCCTTGTTTTCATAAAGGTTAGACTTGACTTGCTGAATGCATGTGCGAATCTCAGAATTATGTAAAAATGGGGAGTTCAGTCAAAGGATTACGTTAAAAAATTAGACATTGCCCCCCACGTGTGCATAATTCCTTGAAATTCCCAGCATACTGGAGGCAAAGTTGACATATTGACGATGAAAACAGGGGGTAACTGGCAAGTCTTATTTTGCATTACGAACAGGGCACAAGGTCAAAAAAGATCAACAATCTTACAAGTGCACAATTTTGTTCGCCATTGCAATACTCTATTCGTTTGTTTTCTGGGCTATGCCACAATGGTAATCTAGCACGGAGAGTACATAGTATTTACACAAAGTACAATACGGACAGCATGATACAAGAAACCAATAACCATAACTAAAAGGATTCAGCCAGCAATTGTGTGCAACATTGCAAAAAAAGTTGGTGCAACTACCTTCAACATGTTAACTCATGTAGCACAGGCGCACAGTTATAAACTAATGACTTTTTATTTTTTATTTTGGTATTTGAAGTAGTAGAGTTCAACCACCACCCCACCCCCCCAAAACAAAAAAAAGAAAAAGAAAAAAAGAATTCCGCGACCCCGTTCAACAAGACAATTTAAAGTTGTACTACATTAACATCATGTATACTTTCTAAAATTTCCCTGCAAGTATACTACTCATCCTCTAGATTTTAGTTAATTGCATGTGCTCATATCCTCTTTGGTCGTCCACCTCCCCAAAAGCATCCTAATGCATGCTGATTGGGGGCGTGAGTCAAAGTGTAAGTGATAGTATAGCTAAAGCAAATTGTATTAGAATTATTTATATAGTACTATATTTCTAAAGAAGGAAACATTCATCACGAACTCTGAAATGGTGATTAGACTAGCCACACACTACGAGATAGAATTGGGCAATGGAGAAAAAATGCTTATGGTTGATTTGCAGAGATGATAGATAGAAGAGCAGTAAGATGAGAAAAACAAATGTGGCAAGATGAGGAAAAAAAAATCTAAACTGGCAAAGATTAAAGACAATATGGGAAAAAAATGACTTAGATATTTGGACAAGTGCAGCCAACACCAATCATAATAACAGTAAGGAAGATGAGCAATCACACTGCTAATCTTAGGGGAGGATACATCAAAATTAAATTGGTTGGATGGAGATGGTTAAAATAACGTTGACCGTTTTATAACTACATTGGGTTCACTAAATTGAAAAGATGAGTGAGCAAATAAAATCATGAATAACCCATTGCAACTAAAACCATAAACCCAACCCAATCCCACCTTCTCCAAAATTACTAATATAACCTGAGACTAATTAAAATGCATAATGCATATCAATCATTTCTCTTTAACAGAAAAATTAGCCTTAGCGGAACCCTAAATAAACTTGGGCCTTGATTGCTCACATCGCATACATGCAAAACAATAGCCACAGATGGAAATGTTTATCCAGGGTTATATGCTGCAAAAATTTATTACCTGCATAATCTCAGCTGCATCTGGGCCGCACATGGATGCTCCAATTACTTTATCCGTCTCAGCATCAACAATAAGCTTCATAATTGTCTTCTCTTGCCGTCTGTGGCATACATTTAAATGTGGAAATATTAAGTAATCAGATTACAAAATTGAGATAATTATAAAGCATGCAAGACATATGGATAATTTCTTTCAGCATCATAGTTTAGCCACCAAGCGATCTTTACAAGTTTGAAATCTTCGTCAACTTAAGGTTGATTAGTGCAAAGTGGTACTTCTTGAATAAAGTTGGATTCTCACTATAAGAAAACATCCAAATCCAACCAGGCATCGTCTCTAACCGTGATGACTTACTTTATGACAATTTATTTTGAATCTATTTGGAACTTGCAGAGGCAAAACTAATTAAATACTTATTATGACACTCGACAGAAACATCTTGCATGGGGCAACAAGTCTTCATTCTATAACATCAGTTGACATGAAGAAAGTTACTTGCAATGGACCCCAAACTAATTAGGTAATATGTTTTGACTGTAAGATTAAAATTATTAATTAGATTAGACATCCAATGGAAATAAACATACATACCCAGAGATGGTGTTCTTCATTGGATTAAATGTTGATGTGAAAACCAAGACATCCCCCTTTGCTTGTTCTATAGCCTGTTCTTCACTAACTCCAACTACAGAAAGAGGTGGTATGCTGTGAAGCAACAGAAAACGAAAATTAATAGTGCTACGATAGTAATGATAAAAATATTAAGATACAACAACAAATGCTATCTACTACAGCATGGAGTTTGGCATAGAGTATAACAGTTTGGATAGTATTCAAAGATTGTTCTAAATTGGGTTGAGAGAAAAAGGGAAGAAATAAAAAGTAAAAGCCAGTTTTTAGGGAGAAGAGAAGAAATAAGAATTAAATAAGTGTTCAACTATTATATTTGGATTATAGCTAAGCTTGTTCTAAATTGGACAAGGGGGTTTAATGCCACTTTTTATATTTTAGGGGGTATAGTGCCAAAATTGCACTAGACCAAGGGGGTTTATACTGTACTTCACCCATAATATATTCCGCAGTTCTAGTCCACCTAATGTTGTATTATTCTTTATTCAACCTCTAACACAATGAATTACTATGTCAAACCAGGGATAATAACTGACTGCAGTCAGATCTCACCAAGAACATATCAAAAGCAAAATTATAATTGATACAAGTAGCTTCACTATAAGTGAAAACGTCCTATAAGGAGAGAAACGCGTACCAGAAGACAGCACACGGTATGTTGCTGTAATCAGGTTTGCTAGGTTCACCACCAAAAACAGTTTTCTGTAGGCAATAGAGAAAAATCAAGTCAGAATTAGAAGTAGAGGTAGAAGCTGAGCAAATTCAACAAATGATAGTCAATGAAGGTCTGAAAAACATACTGCAAAAAGGGTTCCTTCCATCAAAGCCACAGGAGTAAGATTCATTCTATTTGTAGCATCACCAATGGCCCATATGCTAGGTATATTGGTACGAGAATATCCATCTACCTGGAGAAAAGAGATGAAAAAGGAAGGTAACATCAAGGATGTATTAGACAATATAAAGAATATCGTTTTTGCAGCACCAACATTGAATGGCTAATTGAAGCATAGCAATTGATGGACAACAAAACCTTATTTAGCAAACTGGAAAGAACTAATTAATATATAGCAATTCTGGCATAACCTTCCTACAGTAAACAAAAAATACGCCCTAAACAGCCAATACCAGAGATGCCTAAACACTGTTCATACCAGCCACTTTTCGCTTTTGTTTCAACTCAGAAAGGGATATAAATACCACTTAGGAAAAAGGATATACCAATAAACCCTCTTCGAAATACATGTAAACTTCACAAAATAAAATCACACTAGAGGTTTGGGTCAAATTTTGAAAAACCAAATAAAACAATCAAAAGGCATGACTCCGAAGGAGGGGATGACTTATGAAGAAGCCAAATATCAAGTTTATAACCCAAGCTGCCATGCACCATCAGTCATCGTAGTTGCCGGCAAATTCTAACGAAACCTAACTCTATTTAAAGAATGTAACAACCCCTGTTCTCACCCAAAATGGCTAGCCCAAATTGTAATTTAGGTTCATACAAGTGAAGGACTTCCCCGTTACACTACTGATGTGGGATGTAGGATGTGACCACCCACCGCCTTTTAAAGCCCTGACGTTCTCATTGGAGTGGATCAAATGATTTTCACTCTTTGCTAGCTACGCAAACATAACCACAATAATCAGACATCCACATGCTAGGGATGGCTCTGCTCTGATATCATATATAACAACCTGGGTTCTCACCCAAAATAGATTGTAATGTAGGTTTATTGGAACCTACATATAAGCCAAGGGCCTCCCCATTCCACTACTGATGTGGGATATGTGGATTTTGACAAATAATGCTAACCAAACCTAACTAATATGATTGTAACACTTGCTTTCAACTAAATCCCTGCTTCTCCATATCTTCTTAGCGTATACAGAATTTAAGCATGGAATCCCATTAACATTGATAGATACAAGAAAAGGCTAATCTACTAACCTTGACAGCTCCCACCCCATCAAGCTCAACACCTACAGCTTCCAAATTCAACCTCTTCGTGTTAGGGATCCGACCTGCAAAGCAGTTACACTGTGAATTAACAATAATGAGAGAGATTTTGGAAAAATGAGAAGGGTGTCGATTTGTACTAGATCATCATATTGCTGACTGGTAAAACTCCAAGGTTATGTAATAATTAGAAAGATTTAATTAGTTTTTAAGAATTTCATTCTTGTGAAACCAGCTAAAGTAAATTCTCATGAACTCGTTAAGATTGTTGGAGAAATTTGAAATGAAATTGGATGCGGGTTAAAATAGCCGAGGCGTGCTAGGCACTGTCCTTAAGAGAAGATTTCGCCCCTCTAGGATAATATCCCGATGCAAACAGGCTCTGTGGCATCTTCCCTCCAAGACACAACAACTATGATTCTATCAATGTTTTAAAATTCGAGAGGCGTATTCGAGGCATTTTGCTCGAATGAGGAGAGGCGTACGCCTCGAGGCGGAATGAGGCGTAAGCCTCAGTTTTTTCGGAAAAAAATATAAAAAATTATAAGGGTTTGCTGTTTATGGCTTTATGCAACAATTATTATCATTATTATTATTTGAATTTATAAGCTTATATAAATGTAATTTTTAAGAACACATGTTAATAATATATTTATAATAAAAAAATTTAAATACACATTTAATAAAATATAAATTTTTACACAATTTTTTTTATATAATATATTTAATATGTGTGTTTAAAAAATATATTACCATTTAAGAGAGAGAAAGGAAACTTGTCTTGTGACAAGGGAAGGGGAAGGGCAAAGGAAAAGGGTAATATTAATACTAACAATAATAATAATAAAGCCTCTTTCTTTCTTTCTTTCTTTCTTTCTTTCTTTCCCCTTCCTTCTCTCTCTATATCTCTTTCTAATCTCTCAGCAAAACCCTTTCTTACTCTCTCTCTAGAAAATCTCTATCTCCGACACTCACATTCATTCATTGCTTCCTTTTAAAAATCACGAGATCCCCATCTCTTTTCCCTTCTTTCTTTCTCTCGCTACAAAAAATTCTACATACATATACATATATGTCTTGTTCAAAAAAACCACTGTACACGAGTAGAGAGGGATGGAGAGAGAGAGAGAGACGACTGGATTAGTGAGGGCTAGAGGGAGAGAGATGATCGGAGGTGAGCATCGTAGGAGGTTCAACAGAGGTGAGCACCCGGAAGGTAGATAGCGAAGGATTTGTCATAGGGTTTTTTACAACTAATGGTAATAATAGAAAGTCAGAAAAAAAAATAGAAAAGAAAAAAAAAGGTAAAAATACACCTGTTTGCTGACTCGTCCGCCTCAAATGAGTATGCCTCACCTCAAAGACTCGTAAGTTTCAGCTTTCGCCCCTAACTCGTACGACTCGGCTCACCACTCTTCCGCCTCGCCTCGACTCGCGAGTTGACTCGTACGAGTCACTTGTTTTTTAAAACATCGGGTTCTATAAGTGTGCACTCCCAAATATAGAACCCTTATGGACAGCTTTATATGTTTCTCTGGCACAAAATTGTTTCGGAGGGATTGTTGTTATTTTTCTCTCGGTTTGTACTCTATTTCTCTCTTGGATTTTTTTTTTGTTTCTCTCCCCTTTTTTTTCATCCATAACCAAGTACCTCCTTCTATTTATAAGTGTGCTAAGGAGGTGGATGTAAATTCTTAATTAATTATTTAATTTTGAAGAATTCAATTATGTAGAAGTTTCAAGAAAAGCTTCAAGATAAACTTTTGAATGAAAGAATACAAATCCAATTTGAATACAATCTTGTAGAAACGTCATGTAGAATTTTTTGTAGAAACTTCAAGATACAATTAATTTTGTATTTTGAAATATACATAAAATATACAACAATCCCCCACTATTTAAAAATACAAAATTGGTGTTTACAAATTATGGCAGAGGACTGCAAGAATACAGTACATCAGAACTGGTGCCTTTTGAGCTATGAACCAGTCTTATTTCACAGGAACTTGGTGAAACTAAGTCTCTATGAACCAATGAACCTTTGTGTGTAATAGAGGACTTAAGACCCACATTATACCCTTTATATATATTGCTAGTCAGTGGTTTTGCACATTTTGGCCCTGCGCTTGTCTTGGTTTTCATTAATGCTCTAGAGGACATGCCTAATTCCTCATAGGAACCGCACTAGTTCCACACTCATATAGGTGGATTTCCATCAAGTGTGTACTGCAGTTCTACACACCACCTCAAATTATTTGGGGCTATGGAATCCATTAAGAGCAAAGTCTCAAACCTTCTTCACTAGCAGAAAGCACTATCTCACCATAATAATGTCAATACTGCTCTCAGAACAACAAGTGACTTGTTTTTACCCTTATGAACCTACTTCGTGGGATCTCCAATCACATTGATGGGGTTACCATCACTCTCGCCCTATGTTTTAGGCATAAGTCCCATCTCATTCAACATATCAACCACTTTCTGCCTATTAAGTAGCTTTGTTAGAGGATCGGCCAAATTCAACTCTGACCTCACATGATCTAGAAATACAACTCCACATTCAAGCAACTGCTTTATTATATTATGTCCCAGACGTATACGTCTGCTCTTCCCATTGTATATCTTACTTTTACCTTTTGCTATTGCGGCCTGACAATTGCAATGAATATATACTGAAGTGGGCAGTTTAGTACCAATGGGAAGATCTGCCAAGAGATTTTTAAACCACTCGGCCTCAGTATCTTGGAAGTTTCTACATAAATCTCTACAAGATTGTATTCAAATTGGATTTGTATTCTTCCATTCATAAGTTTATGTTGAAACTTCTACACAATTGAATTCTTCAAAATTAATTAAGAATTCACAACCACCTCCTTAGCACACTTGTAAATAGAAGGAGGTATAAGCTTTTGGGGGAGATGGTTCCTAACATGGTATCAGATGTTGGTTTTCTGGGAGGTCCAAGGTTCAAGCCTTGGCATCTCCATTCCCCATTTGTTAATCCAAAATTTGTTTGCTATCCACGTGCGAGTATGGGGTCGCACATGAGGGAGGGTGTTAACCATGATATCCATTATGGTTCCTTCTCCTAACAACTTAAGCTTTTAAGAGAGATGGTTTCTAACAGTTATGGATGAAAAAAAAAAGAAGTAGAATACAAACCAAAAGGGAAATAACAACAATCCTTCCAAAACAATTGTGTCAGAGAAACATATAAAGCTGCCCATAAGAGTTCTATATTTGAGAGTGCACCCTTATAGAATCATGGTCGTTGTATCCTAGAGGGAAGATGCCACAAAGCCTGTTTGCATTGAGATATTATCCAAGAGGGGCGAATTCTTCTCTTAAGGACAGTGCCTAGCACGCCTCGACTATTTTAATTTGTTTTTCGCCCGTATCCAATTTCATGTCAAATTTCTCCAACAATTAAGAACGCAAATCTAGGGGGATCCTAGCATGTTTATCGCAAGCAATAACAGCTGGAATTTTTCAAATCGTCCAAACACAATGCCTAACAAGGCTTTGAGTTTCAAATAACAGCATGCTTGTGCTGAAAGGATAGGCTAATTCTAGATGTATTAAAATAAGTTTCACAGTGCATTCTCTTATCAAAGATATAGGATGTTGTAACAGCACATACTCATAGGCCCTAGCGATGTACTTATCTTTGACCGCTCTATAGCCTTACCTACTCCCTGAATCTTTTTACCAATGGTTCGGTGTATTGGTGTAATTCATTAGTTCAGTTGGCATGATTGTATAAGATCCTAGTCAAAATGTTTTCTTTCAGATCAAACAAGGAGTTAAAGGCTATTGTTGTTAGTTCTACGGTTTCAATGTGACATTGTGTCATTATGAGCATGAATAACATTGCTATTGTTATTAATATTTGTTAGTTGGCTCCTTCATGGATGGGTACAGCTAGAACCAGTAGAATCTTTTTAAACAAGAGGATGAGCAAGAGTTCTCAAAAGTTAGAATTGAGTTACTTCACTTTTCTATGGGTTTCATCTTCAAAGTCATCTAAGGAACATGCATTCGAAGTGGGTGTTAAAGTAAGAGAGCAAAAAATTAGATTTTGGAACTTTTGATAATAGTTTGATACTTTGGTGTGTTAGGGTTGATTACCCGTCCTCAAACCATTATGTAATCAGTAGGGGATAAGATACTCTTACCAATTTTATCAACTAGGTGATCATAACGGGTGCATTAATGAGATGTACATTCTGAGAACCTACAACCCATCTATGCATCCAATATGAATAACAGATTGATGAAGCCAGTAAGTCTTGAGTCTTGACATTGCTCAATCAATAATATTTACGTGATATATATGGAATTAAAACCCTCTAGGCATGGTTTGAACATCATAGGTATTTTATGAAGTACAATGTAAAGTTTTGTGCTATCATATAGCAGACATGTTGCATTTATTTGGAAAAAAAAGACGTGCCTAGTGATTGTAAAATGTTTAAGACATCTGTCTAAAACAATTGATACAAAAATACGTAGACAACGTTCAACAAATGTATTATGACTTGTCAAGAAAATGGCATTGTATATGCAAGGGCGAAACTATGCTGTTACGGAAACATTTAGGAGATCCGATACATTACGTTCAACTTCAGTACTAAAAGATAATATTTGTCAGTCCTATCAAATGGCTAAGAATGTTATGTAGCCAAAAGACAATGGGGGACTAAGGAATTTTTTTTTTCGAAAACAAAAACAGTCCATGACTCCAAGCTATCACAAACAAACACAACCAAGTAAGGTTTTGCATGGTTTGGTTCGTTTTTGGATTGTTCTTGGAATCCTAAATTCCTTGTCATTCAAGATTCCAACATTTAGTTAAAGTGTAGGAAAGGAATGAAGGATTCCCAAGAAAGAAGATTCCCTCCATCCATTCCCATATTTAATGAGGGCGAAGGATTCCCGGGAATCCTTTCATGTATATTTTATAATTTTTTATTTTTGACAAGATTACCTCATTTTCAACAACTAACTAAATATTTTTCGTTTGGTAACTAATTCCAATGTTTCAAAAGGCATTAGGCGGTTTGAGGTGTTTTGCCCAAGCAAGGCAAGGCGTAGCCCTCATTTATTTTATTTTATTTTTCCCTGATAAAATCCCAAGAATCCTTTCATGTATATTTTATAATTTTTTATTTTTGACAAGATTACCTCATTTTCAACAACTAACTAAATATTTTTCGTTCGGTAACTAATTCCAATGTTTCAAAAGGCATTAGGCGGTTTGAGGTGTTTTGCCCAAGCAAGGCAAGGCGCAGCCCTCATTTATTTTATTTTATTTTTCCCTAATAAAATCCCAAAAATATAATGACATGATCATCATTACTAAAAAGAGCAAATAACTGTAACAACTTCACAAACATAATAACAATCTCTAATCATCACACCAAAGTAGAAAATATCAATGTCACTACATAAAAACTAGTTAAGCTAGTGCATCACGATAACGTCATCACATCAAAAACTATAAGATTATGATTTTTGCAAATAGTCTAATCCCAAAGAATTTATATATACAAAATATATATTATACACCATAACTTATAAAAATCTGAATTCACAAATAGTTTCAAATTTTTTAAGGAACAAATAGAGTTAAAAATTGTATTTTTTAAAAGCAGATTAAAAATGAAAAAAAGAACAAAATACAAATTAAATAATAATTAAGCAAGAAGTCTAAGTGAAGGAAGGAAAAGTGTCTTAATTATAGAAGAAATAGGAAGAAATCAACGAAGAAAAAAAAAGGCAGCTGCTATTTGCACTCCACAAAATATTTGGAAACACTACATTTTTCATTCGCCCAATGACAAGCAAGTATAAGCCTACATATTTGGTACTTATGGGCCGAGTAAGGCATTTTCAAGCTTATATTCACGAAGCGAATAACATGCACTTACTCGCTTGTCATCGGGCGAATGAAAAAGTGGACTATTACCAAGTAAAATGTGGTGTGCAAATAGCAGCTGCCAAAAAAAAAGCATCAATAAAAGGAATTGGGTTGAAAAAGGGGAACATATGAGGAATAAGAAGAGAAGAAGACTTAGCTGGCGATTAGGTTAGGGCTCCTTTACTGCTGTCAACTACTTTTAACTTCCTTCTTTATATATATAAAAGAGGTGAAGACGACCTATATACCAAGGCCTACACCTCATACGCCTTGAGGCGCTACGCCTCAAAGCGTACACCCTACCAGAGAGAGGCGTAAGCCTCAGATTTGGGATATTTCTGATATGCCTCAGAGCACTTCGTCAATGCCTCGCTTCGAGCTGCACTCCTCAAATGCCTTTTCAAACACTGAATAATTCTAATTGTTTTACTTTTATATTTAATAATATATTTTTTAGTATTCTGAATATGAGGATAGGAGAGTTCTAGTCTTAACCAAACATTAGCAAAGGAATCTCGTCATCAAAGGAACTTTCTTGAAATATAAAAATGCCAATTCCTTTCCTAAAACGCAAACCAAATGAGCCCAAAGTCCTTCTAAGTGGGAGAGTTGAAATTACCAGTGGCAAAGAGTACGACATCAGCCATCATTTCTTCACCATGGTCTGTGCGAACTTTTATGCCATCATCCGTTTTTACAAGCTGAAAAAATTAGGTTAGATGCAAATCAGAAAAAATTACAGAACGGCAAATAAGAACAAGCCCATAAAATCATAAATAGATGTTGCAGCTGTATCAATAATCAGCAATAGTTGAATCAGTATATTCCCAACAGATAAAGAAGTACCTCCGACAAACTCGTCTGTGCATGCAAATAAATTCCCCTTCCTTCCAGATTTCTTGCAACAGCAGCTCTCATTTCATCATCAAAACCTCTGCAACAATTAAAAGAGACGAACAACATTATTGCCTCTAAAATTAAAAAGGGTAGTCTTTTATGAAAGTATCACATACAGATGCTTTTGAAGAAAGTAAAACCAGATGGATATACTTAAGAAAAGAAACTAATTACACCAACGTTTACATCTGTAACTCAATCATAAACCAGCAAGATAAGGAGGCTTCATCATGCACAAGTCCAAAGCTATGTCCGTTTAAGGTTTGAACTCTTAACAGGAGAAATTTAACATAAAAAATGAAGTGGAAAAATATTCATCCTCAACAGCATATGGGTGGCTCACTGTTATAGTGTCACCAATGTTTAAGATCAGAAACTTGAGCTTCTTCAACCTGTCATTAGTTAAGTTCCAACCTGCCGGAAATAAATACGCTTTACTTCCAAAAGAGAGTAAAAGACCAATATTTAATTCTATAACAAGGCAGAGACATGTTTCAGTATTCTAATACCCTGCACTCATGGTGATTTCATTATTTTACTAAACTAATTATCTAATAAAAAAATATATCAAAAGGAGCAAACATAACTACAATCAAAGTTGTTCTAACCTTAACGGAAGTTCCTTTCTGAAACATAAATTCACTGAAGAACCCATCCCACGCCATATTGAAGCAAATTCAACAGCAATGTACCTAAAAATGACAAGCGAAACATAAGTAATCTGAAGAATGCTATTATGAATTAATTGATACGCATGATGAAGAGATAGACACACCCTCCTCCGAGTATCACAACACGCTTAGGTAGCTCATCCAAGCTCAAAGCCTCATCAGATGTTATAGCCAGCTCCTAGTGTTCCAACAAATTAAAAGGAAAAATAAATAAAGTTTAATAATTAGTAAATAAAGAAAATGAAAGAAGTACCTTATGGGATAAAAGATTTTTTTTTTACACCCATGAAGCAAAAACCAAAATATAAGTTTAGATGACGAGGAACAATGGTGCTAAGATAATTATAGTGTAACATACAGTTTCTTGAATCTGTCATTTAATCCTTGTTCATGAACTAAAGAAATAGGCAAGTAATTTCCAATTAGATTTAAAAGGAAAAGAACATGAAAAGTCAACCTGCCCAGGAATTGCTGGCCGTTGAGCTCTACTGCCAGTGGCAATCAAAATGTGTTTTGTCGAATAGCGCAATTTAGTGCCGTCTAGTTGTGTCAATTCGACTTCGTTAGGACCAACTACCTTTCCCTCTCCTTCAAACAGTTTAACTCCCGCATTTGAAAGTAAACGCTTGTAAATTCCATTTAATCGGACTATTTCCTCCGTCTGCAATTTTGGAGAAAGTTCAAAGAAATGGATAAGATACTAAAATATATAAACCCATATAATTTCTTACTTCACTTCCCCTATAAGGAAAGTAACAATCTAAACAAAATTTAAACAGAAATGTGGATAGATCATAGATTGTACACAAAAAGGTCTACAATGTCCGCAGCTACAAGTAATTTATAAGATGTAAAGATCTATAATGTCTGCAGGTACAAATATTTTATAAGGACTTCAAACAGGAATCACTTCTAGAAGGATAGAAGAAATTTAAAAAGATACAACTGGAAGAGGATCCGATCTAGGCGAAATTGCTCTAACTACGATATTGAAAACCCTGAAAAAGTCATTTTATAAGTGAACATAATAATACTCCACTTATCTAACCAAAATCCACACAAAAAAAAAAAAAACCTTGATTTTCGCACAAATCATCATGGCCGTTTTGAAATTTGAAGTAACAAACTCAAAGAACAGCTGGAAGTTGTGCTAGAAAATAATAACTGATATATCCTCCTCAGCTAATACTAGTATTATATTGTATATCTATAACAGAAACAACAAGCTTTAACATGGTTCGGGATACTCCATGAAGAAAGTAAGGGCCAGTTTGTGTGTCGGAAACGGAAACAATTTTGTTTTCGCATGAAAACTCAGGGTAAACATGTTTAGTTAGTGATGTGGCGAGTGTCCATTTCCTGTTGAAACAAACTGCAGAAACGAGGGAATATTTACTAAGATTAGAGAAAACAAAAAACACCTTTGAGGTTTTCTCATCTGATGATGATTGACATCACTCGGGGGCCATTTTGGGGTGCATCTCTTAACCATCCACGCCTACCTTCCAGGGGGCAGTGGGGGAGAGGGGGTGGAATTCTTGTTTTCTCGCAAATAGTAATACAGTTTTTATTCGTTTTTATTTCCTTCCAGATATTAGTGCTTTACACGTCAAAGCATTAAGACCAAATTTATGAAAGGCCTTGCCCAATATTTGGTTTCTTTGTTTTGCTTTTTCAAGGAATGGTAGCAAGTTCTAGAACAGCTACTAATTTGGGCACCAGACTAACGGACAAATTATTAATACTAGAATATGTGGCACAGTTGATGCGTGTACGTGCAATATTGTAACTAATATTTATTAAAATTTAAATCGTAATTAAAATATTTTGAAGACAATGTTATCGTGTCAAGTGGTTAAGGTGCTCATTGTTAGAGTAGTCACTTGTTCACATCCTATAACAACTAATGTTTATTTTTCTAAATTAATGAAGGGGAATTTTGAAATTTAAAGTACAAACCAAAAGTGCTCCTCTCAATATATAGTAATAAATTTACAATACCACTATTTCAAAGACTGGTTGCTAATGTGCCTTTTAGCACTAGTAACCACTCTTTGCCTACCTTTAACAACAAAAATTGACTCAAATGAATAACTTTTAACTTTCAACTGAATGTAGCTTAAAAGTTAAACAACAAATTGGTGTTGACATGGGATCTCTGTGAGATATGATGATACCAACAGCCTTAACAATCACACATAAACATATCACTAACCTTCTTATGCAAAAGCTTTTTCCAATTGAAATCAAGCTTCTCATTCAGCTCCCATCCATAACTCCTGGCATCCTGCAATTCAAAAAGGATATCGAATCATTTCACTGACACAAAAGTATAATATCAATTTTGAATGGAAAAACTGAGAAAGGGAAAAAAGCATTTATCTGAATTCAAAATATAAAAGTATCGGTAAAAGAATAACTTTTCTCGCATCTCTTAGTTTAACGAGATGTAACATACAAAAAAAGGGTAATAATGAGAACTTGAAGAAATAATTTGTTTTTACTTGAATTCAAATGCAAAAGAACAGGTATAAACAAAAATATTCATGTGAATATAACTTAAATTTTCATCAATAATTCAATACTCTCCTAAGTAGCTTGGTAAGATGTATTTGTTTCCATATTAACATTTAATAGAACATATAACAACAAGACGAACCAACAAACCACTTATAGCGTAATCTTCAATTGGCATACACAGTTATGTACTTTAATTTGGGACAGGGAGGTACTAAAGAACCAAAATATAATAATAATGTTCCAGCCATGAAGAAATTTACATATCCTCTATTCTGGGGTAAACTTCAATCTCTCTAAATAATGATATAGTTAAATACATAAACAATCATATATGATTTTTTAACCTTATTTTGTTTTCAGATGATGAATAATCGCATATGTGACTTAATTAGCATCGAAAACCTAACCAGAGAATAGCAATTTCAAATGAAACGGTCGCTAGACCATCAAACAAAACGTATCATGTATTTCTGATAAATCATAATCTCACCTCAAGTTCAGGCCCAAAGGAAGCTCCATATACCAAAATCTTCTTGGGAACACAACCACGAATAACACACCTGCAACTCATGAGAAGCATAAAGATAATGTGAGATCTCCATCTCAAAGATCCTCTTGCATTATTTCCACTATTCTGACCTCTAATAAACAAAACTCTTAAAAAATTTCAATACCAATATGACATCTACTTACAAAGAAAACAATAATAATCATAATAATAATAATAAAGATAAATAAATAAATAAATAATAACCAAACCAATTATTATTATATCCATACTTTTCATTGGCAGGGCTCGTTATAGAAGAGTCAAATCATTGCACAATTCACGAGACAGACATAGACAAGGCAACATCCACAATCTAGAGTACAAACTAAGTTATCCCTGCCTGGTGTTATTCAATTAACATAAATAAACTATACAATATTTGAGTATATGACACATGTAAAGTGAAAAACACAATGACTTTGCATTTTTTTTAATTACAATGGCAAACACTAGTTTCGGTTGAGTATCTGCCATCAGCTTTGAGTTGGAGATAATTACAAACGTGCTCAAGATATATCGAGCTTTATTGAACTTCTACACAAATCAAATTCAAGCTAATGAAATTAAAGCTGAGATAAGTCTTGATCATTGGTGTTTAGATGATAAGCCAAAAGTGGTTGGATCATTAAAATGGTATTTTTGGCCAAATCTCAGGTTTTATAGGTCGGTTTTTCAAATTAACATTCTTGGAAAGGTTTACAACCTTTGGGACACACATTTTCACTTACTTCACATGTTTGATAGTTGGTGTAACTTGTCCCAAGCTTTTTGGACTAAAAATACATTAATTTCCAAAACTGCCATGATGTGGACCAGTCCAGTGTCCAGCAATAACCAGCCTCAGAATGTATGTTAAGAGCCGTAATAAACACAAACACTTGTTTGTAAGATTTAACCACCTACGGTTTTCATCGAAATACCAAATCTCAGTTAAACTTTATGGACGCCTAGATCACATGAAAGATTCTGAGTTCAAATGAGGTAAAAGGAAGTTGAGGAGGCTTGAAGGATTTGAACTGAGAGCAAGTCAATTACGTCCCTATATCATCTTTAATATAGTGGATTATGCCGGTAAGTCTAGTAGTACTCTTAGGAGCCAGTACCACATTAAAACCCTTACGTAGATAAAATTGGGAATGAGAAGAAGGTTTTAACTTATCAAACTAATTTTTCCACTACAATTGTTAATTCAGAAGAACGATCTTTCAACACACTCATACATTTCGACATTTGGAACAAATGACCCCCCAAATGTGACCCACATGTACCATGTATGGTTCTATGATAGCAAATGACTTAAAAGTCCAATCAAACTATTTTGCAGTCTACTTATTTGTACAGCACTGTTCTTTACCTACCTCTAAAAACAATATTTTGTATTTTAAATCACAAATTTAGCTCAATATTTGGTACATGACCATGTTTCTCCTGAACTTCAAGGAAAATTGGAAAATAGTTCCAGATTAATGTCATGTTCTGGATAAAATCTTCCTTCATTTTGTACTCATCAATTGATTATTAGTAATGTTTTGTTTCTTATATCTAAACACCCTTCCATTTTCATGCAATACTTTCCTTTCTTAGGTAATACACACATTCCAGTGATTTTTAGCATTTTCACCAAACATGTGGCAACACAAAGCGTTGCACACCGAGGTTGCTGACATATGCACATTGACTAATTAGGTGGATGAGAAGTGTGTTAAGCAAACCACTTTTATCTGTAGGTGAAACACCTAACTAAGCACAACAGATGAATCCTATCAATCTCAATACATATTCTGACAGGGTAAAGCAAAATACGAGAAATTCTATAGGTAAAGACAATGATTATTAAGTTGCAGTTCCACAAACTTACGTTCCACCAACTCCTCCAACAACTTCTGAGCTAATAGGATGAAATGGAAGCTCGCAAATCCCAACCTTCAAACACAATTTAACATATGCTTAGTAGAAGATCAAGTACCAACTGTTGTTTCTTCTACGAAGAAAAATAAACTAGAACAATAATATTTCTATGAGCAAAACCGTTAAAGAACCATACAAGGAAATCTCAAAATTTCACTAACTATACGTGGTTCCATTTTTAGGGTTTTCCAATATTATAAGCCACTGCACTTCCTACATGCACAAGATCTGTATTTAAGAAAAATAGAAAAAAAAAATTGTCATTGGGCAAGTCATACTTAATCTTGCTCAATCACTTGTTAGTTTGAAGGACGATTAATTAATTAGTAAGATCAATAATAAACTCTATTACTCCAAGTCTAGATCAAGCGAACCACTAACACCACCACCACTGAGACATTGGAACTCGGGAAAAAAAATATTGGGTGTCTTTAGAAAAAAAAAACATTTTTAAAATATTATTTTCTTCTTTAAAATCAATGGGTTTATTGACAGTTTCCCTCCTTGGCAGGAAATCCCGGCTCCACAACTAGGAAGTAGGAGCATATCTACAGTACGTAGGCAACAAACATCAATATGAAAATCATTGCACTGGCAATATGAAAAATGTTCGTAGAGCTGGAGCACCCTGGTCTTGACAAACAGGGTCGTACATGTAGTAGCATAAGGATCTTATATATTGCAATATAAGGCTCTGACCCATCGATGCACGATTTACTATTATCAACAACACCAATCCCCAATCCCACCCCCCCAAAAAAAACGCCACAAGGGGCATGATAGAAGCGAAATAGAGCAAACTGTATGCCGTAATACTACACTTAAGTTAGAAATCCAATTCACATTGCTATTAGTGGGATTTAATATTCTCAACAAGATGACACGTTTTAAAGTTCATCATACTAGGCTGGAGATTGGAGTTCTTCAGGGACCACTGTTTTTACTGTTTTTCAAAACATATACAAATATAAACTGGAATAGATATATATATACACACACACTAGAAGTGAATTATAATTATACCTTAGCACCATACTGAGCTGAAAATCTGGAAGCACGAACACCGCCACTTCCAGCCCCAATCACGAACAAATCAAAGTCGTATTGAGCCTCTTCGTTATTAGAATGGCCAACCTCCCCATCAATTAGCATCTTCCTCGACATGACTGATTAGTGATTGCAACAACTACTAAATCCAAGACACGTAATGTATTAGCAAATAAAATATATATACAGATAATGATACTAAGTAGAGCAAAATCAGGATCTGTAGTGAATGAAATGAAAATCAAAGTCCGCAAAATCCAGGTACCGAATATCCAAATATCAATGATAAATACTAATTATATTTTCCTATAAATTATAGTTTTTCACTTACTGACGGAGATTATTGTGAAGAAGGGATGGAAGAAGAAAAACGAAATGAGATCGATAGAATGAAGAGTTGAGGGATTGAATTGTACCTGTTTGAAGGTAGAAACTTGGGGGAGAGGTTTTTGTGGTATAAGTCTCTCTCTAGGGCTTTGAATGTGAAAAAGAGAGAGACAGAGTAGCGAAAGCAAAATTGGCGAGTGGGGGGAAGTAAAGTGAAGAAGGACAACGTGGTCGGCTCTATAACTATACAAAAGAAAATTTGTAAAAGTACCATTATTAGACAAAATTACATCAATTCCCCTAAACTATATGAAGCTTTCATTTTGCGCCCTAAACTAAATTTTACAACAGTTTGCATCCTCAACTTACTATATATTCCAATTAGTTACTTTAGGTAATATTCGGCCAAAACTAGGGGTGGAAAAAAAACCCGAAAAAATTGAGCTGATCGGTTTTTTGACAAGTCAGTGAACCAACAAAACTAGGAAGAGAATTGACTGAACCAGTGGCAAAAATGATTAGACGACCAGTGAACCGAACCAACCAATTTTATAAAATAATATAATAAATTTTTATATGTATTTATATAATTATACTCAATTTATCAAAATTTCCAACAAACTCTAATTCCCCCACACGCTATTATTTGATTATTTTTCCCTTCTTAGTTGCATAGTGCCGCTAACACCTTAAACCCAAATCCCTCCATCATCTTCTCCAATTTCCCACATCTCAAAACCCACTAAATGTCCCCTCCCTAAAACTCATTTAAAAACTGTATAAAAAAAGCAAAAACAACCCCTCAATTTTGCACAATAACACCAACACTAAAGCCACCACAATAAAGTCATCAAAATCACAAAAAGTTGTACTTGGAGACAAAACCAAGGCTAGAGAGGGCGAAGGGGCTAATAAGGGTATGGTGGTGAAGGGAAGATACTCCACTGAACTAAATTGACCGCAATTATAGGTCAAACCGAAAGTTAGTAAAACCAACGTAATAGGAGCGACGTCGAATGGATATTTGTTCGACCTATTTCAATCGGTTCGGTACTTAGACATGGGGGATTGGTTTGGTTTACCAACCGATTCCACCCCTAGCCAAAACTATAATCTCCAGCCAACACAAGCAGCTCCAAACTCTATGAAAACTTTTAAAACTCTTCCAAATCCTCTAAAAAACACATACATGAACCACCAAGTTGGTGCAATTTGTTATTGTTAAAAAATAGATTGGACAATTAGAGTTGTTGATAATATGGTGTATTTTTGACGTTTTTTCAATTTAGGGTTTATTTTACCCTTAAAATTCCTCCACGTAAGTTGCTCGTGCTAGCCGAAGTTATATTTTTTACCGGAGATGTCTTAAGGGCTCTGATTGAAACAAATAATAAGTATAAGGTGCAAATTGTCATAAAATTTAGTTTAGGGTTCAAACTAAAATCTTCTTATAAGTTGGCGGCATTGGTGTAATTTTGTCTTATTCTCATTATTAGAAAAGAGACCGCCATTACTCTATATTGCAATAATTGCAAATTATTATTTTATACCAAGGCATAATCCATGTGATAGAGACTCAGAATTATTTAAAAAATACATTTTAAATTTTAGTTATATTATTACTTATTTTTTATATATTTTAAATATTCAAAAATTAGTTTCCTTATTAAATAAATTTGTGGGTATGAACAGAATCTTTCCATTTCATTTTTATTTTTTCTAAAAAATTTAGGAAAGAAATCAATCAAAGATTAGACATGGCATATGCCTGAATGAGAATTTATAGTATTTTTACACACCGTCCACTAATTAATTTCTATACATTGCTCAATAAGAAGAAAGGTCGGTGGTAATATTTTAATTTTTATGAGCAAAATATTTGATCATTTACTAACTCATTCAATTCTCCTTGGCTTGACGAGTTTTACTAGAAGACGGAATATATAATTATAAAGCTGAAAATTAAGGGTGTGCATGATAATAAATTAATGATATTAAAAAAATATAAAAAAAATTTAATTTTTGTGAAAAGTTAAAAATAAGTTAATACTTGCAAAGAGATCGAAGTCTTCTTATTTAATAATGTAAGATGTGGAACATTTAATTATAAAAATGACCGTAAGATAGAAAACATTCTATCACACGTTTTAACTTATTTTTCAACTTCTCATACAAATCAAGTATTTCTATATTTATTTTTTATGCTATTATCAAACGGAATCTAAATATACAAAGATATATAAACAATAATTGGTTCAATTGCTTCCTCAAATAAAAGTTATTTTCATTTACTTTTTTATAATTTAATTATTAAATAAGAATATAATTAAACCTAATTCATTTTTTTCCTTTTTATTCCATTTTTTATTAATTAATCAATTTATTGTCAGTCCCTCGTGTTTATTCAATCTAAAAATGAACCCAAGTGCAAACTTGAAACTTACGTTTTGCTTTTAGACAAACAAATGCTTAAATTTACGCATTCGCATTTTAAAACATCGGTACGTTTGCGCTCATTATACGCACAATGCTCTCATTATTACAGACCTATGACCTAACCTATTTCTCATGCATATATATATAATTAATTTCCTTAATTATTAGAAATAGGCATGCACAATGAGTATCTGTCCAAATCACTGCATTTTTTCTTTGGATGCAAAATCTCTCCACACTTGTTAAGTTTTTATGCTCCACCGTTATTCTGTGCGATTCACATGGTATTATAATATAAGTAATTTAAAAAACAAAGCAACAAAAAACACAACAATCAAGAGATGTATTGCTCTCGCTAACGGTAAGAGTTAGAATCTCGTCGCTTACGCAGTTGAGCAAAAAAAATTTGTGAAATAAAAGTCTGCAAAGATAAAATTAAAAAATCAAAAATCTAATATAGATTAAATAACTTTTAAATTACCTTCTGCCTTCATAAAGTAGTAGACAATTAATTTTTCTTGTTCAACATATCGTGACACAATTTGTACCAGTATATATAATAAAACCAAAAAAAAGTACAACAAAATTTATTGCCAGAGTTTTCCAGCTAGACATGATGAAATAATAGAAAAGTGATAAGAAAAAGGAAAAAAAAAAGTATAATCTCCTCCCTTTCCATTGAAAAGGTGATGTTTCAATTGATCGTAACATTACGAATTACCACTCATCGTGCAAATTAAAGACAAGGAGGCTTTTTAGCAGTCCCACTCAATCTATTTCATTGTGCTATTTATGTCGTGGGCACGCGTTTATGACACTATTCATGTAATCATGTTAAACATTTTTAGTTGTGATATATTTAAATTTATATACAACAAATTAATTGAATTGTTAAAAAATATTTTTAATGTTAGTAGTTAAGTTAATTAGTTAATTTAGATATATATACGCACTTATTATTTTACGATGCATACACGTATTATTTGACACTTAGGACTATTACATGCGCTAGGAGAGAAATGGATGGAAAAGTCCTAATTGAAAGAAGGCAACAAATCAAGGACATACTCATGACCATATAGTGGTCTAGGTTGTGAGGGTGGTGACCCGCGGTGGGTGATCGGAGGAAGAAGTGGCATGAGAGACAAAGAGGCTAGGAGATAAATAGTCGATAATAGAAGAGACTACAAAAGAGGGGTGGGGCTATTGCCACACCCCATATCTCTCCGTAACACTCCCTACATTTGACTCGGTATATGGGATCGAATAATGTGCACCTATTCGGCCCTATTGCACCGAATCAATGTTCACTCGCTCGGTCCTATTGCACCATGTCAAAGTGGAAGTATTACAAAGAGATATGGGGGTGGCAATAGTCTCACTCCAAAAAAAGGTGAATATTGGATAGTCAAATAATTGAAGGGCAAAAATCAAGAAGGTTATATAATAGGGAATATACTCAAGTATGACCTCTTTTCTTACAATTTTACACATGCTTTGTATGTCTTCGAAGTCATAAATCCTATTAAATACTTGGTCACTGTCTAAAACCGTGGCATATGGTCACGCGTCTTCACCACGGACGCCAATCAGGACAAAATCAGTCACAGTTCAAAACTCCAAGTTAGTGCACTTTTTGTGACCATATCTAGGATTGGGCTAGATGCATTAGAAAGTGGGAATTTTGCCTACCTTAATTTTTGAAATGGGTTTATTTTTACAAATAGTTTTGCAGGAAAAATAATAGCACGTTGTAATATAACATTTTAATTCCTTCTGTATTAGTATATGTATATTAGATTTTTGTGCACGTACAAATTATGCATGTGTGATTTGATTATATAGAGCATAAAGAGAAAATGTTAAGAAACTAGTAAGGAGCATAGTGTGTCAAATGCCTAATGCATGCCCTTGCTTACTGTGAATGTTCGAGTCTCTTTGCTTTTGCTATAATGGATTTTTTTTTCTTTTGTGAAACAAAAGCCCACGAGGACAAAATTAAAAAAACAAAAAAGTGTCGTGGCTTTAATAATCCCAGAATACCTTCCGAATTTATACAACAGTAGATAATATAAAATATATATAGTATACATTGTGCTAAAGTTTCCATCTCGGTCATACATGCTCTCAATATTTTGCACTCCTAACTGTTTAATTTTGGCTCCGTCACTCACTATATCTTTACTTTGGTATAGTGTGAAACAGTGAAAGAGTGAGTGTGTTCTGGTGGTAAAGAACCACATTCAAAACCGGAGATCTTAAGTACAAGTCTTGCAAGTTGTAGATGCTCCATTCTCGCTCCCTTAATTTAATAGTTTAGGCTTGTTCGTTTAGGAAAAGAAAAGAGAGAAGGAAAATGATATTATTATTAGCTTCCATTTCCGGATAGTCATATAGAATACATCAATAAATTGTACATTTTAAGAATGTACAACACTAATACGTTTAATATGAATAATCGGTAAATGAAGCCCAGTCATAAGTGTAGCATTTCTTAAAAAAAAAAAAGGTTTTGGTTCTTTAAAAAATAAGAGAGAAAGAGAAAGAAAATAACACTTCCTTGCACTAGAAAATGCATTGAAGTTCCACCCATGTCCAGATTAATTGATGAATCTGGGCAATAACGTGGTTATGGTGCACTCAGAATCATACAACTCAGAGAATACCCTAGGATTGAAAAGGAGAAACTTTTTCTAAAACAATAATTGACTATATAATTTTAATGAATGACTAAAATAAATACAAAATCTTTTAGATTTTTCAAAATTGGGGCATTATTTTTAAATGCTACTGGATCTATAGTCAAAGTAAATATCTATGGCTAATATATACAGAAATTTTACGTGAATTTTCTACTAGAATTCTAAAAACTAATACTGTGGCATAAATTCATTGATTGAGAGTTAGATTCACGCTCGTACAAGATCACGCAACAACCATTTCATTCAAATCAATTAGTGAATTATTTTCTTGTTCCCTGTTCTTTAATCCTCATATATTTACTTTTACTTGCATCACCTTTCAAATACAAAGATACTAAAATAAAATGCGCATTTAACTAAACAATTTTGTGACATGGGATCTAGTCTTTGATATATAGACAATTCTAGATTAATATTTGCTATGATTTTCGGGAATCAAGTGGAGACCCAGGTGCAGAAACTTCTTCTGCGGGATATTTAGTACCTACTTGAACCGAAGACACAAGTTTGGATTTCATTTTGCTACCGCGAGGCTAATGCGGAGGCGAAATTGCTAGTAAACTTAGGAAGGAATAATTCTTTTTTATAGTGTTCAATGACTTCTCCGGTTTTTTTTATTGTATATTTTTATTTTTGAATTGTTTTGAATGCGATGTTTTTTTTTTAATGCTACCGCTATTATTAATAAACAAATTATTTTCGGTAAAAAGGAAAAAAAAAAATGAGACATAGTCACAAATGTAGGGCATGTTTTTTTGCCAAAATGGAAAAAGTCTCTTTTATTGTATGCTTTGAGGCTTTGACAAAATGGAAAAGGTAGTACAAAATAGAGGACCAAATTAGTCTCTTTTTCCCCTTTGTACTTTTGTCCTTGTCAAAGAACAAAAGCCCCCAGTGGAAAATGGGTTTGGTGTAATCATACTATGGTGATGTGGTGGTTTTGACAAGTGAGAGAGTGGTGGAATTGTGAGGCCTATCTCTCCAATGCATAGATAGTTATTCCTTCATTTGGCATAATGTACAAAATGTTTTTATATATGGAATGTCACTTTTTTGGGGTGTTTATTTTTAAAAGACTTCAATCATTTCTACTTTTTTATTTCTTTTGATGTACCCAACTTCGTCTTTTGCTTAAAAAAAATTTGTAGTTTTGGTAGGAGATCTTGTGGCTTTTACATTTTCTCTCTTCTTCTTCTTCTTCTTTAGAGTGTCCAGAGTGGTTCTTTGTTTTGTTTTATTTCTAGGAAAAACGTATACATTATATTTTTAATCCTTGTTTTTGGAAACATGTATACTCGTGTCAATACGTGGCTTTTACTCTCTCTCTCTCTCTCTCTTTAGAGTGTCCTTAGAGTAGTTCTTTGTTTTGTTTTATTTTCAAGAAAAACATATAACTACATTATATTTTTAGCCCTTGATTTTGAAAAATGTATATACTTGTGTCAATCTGTGTTCGCTGAACAGAGAAACTAGACGTGTAAAATTTTAAGATATATACATGTGAATATATGATATTTTGCTGAAAAAAAAAGACTTAACAGCATAAAATTATAACGTGCACGTACATGTGTTATCGCGAAATATGTTTCAAAAGACAAGTTCAAAACTTAAAATATTAATGGCTTCATTTGTTTTCATTTTTGCCCTTTATATTAAGTGAATCCTCACTGGGGTTGTAGGTAATTAGTGTAGTTACATATGTAGATGCATTATTGGCATGGGGAAAAAAAAAACTAAAAACATAAAATAGTTATTGTTATCATCTTTTTATACCAAATATCATCTTTTGTTCTTAATTAATTCAAATTAACCTTTTTCTTTCTTCTTTCTACTTCTTTTTTCTACCTCGAGATTTTGCGTCAGACATGCAAATTGATAAACTTTCTTTTATTTTCATGTACATGCGATACATTAACAAGTTTAAACCGCAGAAGAATAGAAAGGGATCATGATTGACCTATACACCCATACACCCCTACTTTACTACTTCACTAGACCCTGGCTTCTTATATATATATATATATTATTATTATTATTAATTAGAGAAGAGAGAGAGCAAAATAACTTTTAATTTGTTGGGGGGGGGGGGGGGGGGGGGGGGTTGGTAGTATATACTTTTTGATTGTAAATAAGGCCTCCATGAATATAGACTAAAGATTTGAGCCAATAAATAGTTATAGTTTTGAAGCCCATTTAGCAGCTCAGCATCATGAAAATAAACACACTACAATGGTAATGTGTTCTTTACAAGTCAGGGTGCCATAGATACAAAAGTATCCTCCGTCCTATTCTCATTTTTTCTTTTTCCAAACACTACAAATCAAGAATAACATTTCCTTTCTAGGGTGTAAATCAGCATATTATATATCATTATGGTAAATAAGTTGTTATTCAATTGAAATTAATACTTTTTTAAAAATACTTGAGTCAAAACTCTTAATTTAAGACGACAGTGTATTAGATAAATATAAGCATGAAACAGCATTCAACGTGGCTTGGATAAAAACTGTTCTGCTTAAAGTTTCGAAAGTAATGGTGGTTCACATATTTCATCCATCTCGTGTAAAAAGCCACTTTTCAAAAAATCTCGACTTTTGTACAAGCAACAGCAACAGCTAAAGTCAATTTTCTTTTTTGAACTTAACCATCACTAGATTTAATACACTGATTTTGAAAACGAGACTTTCTAATTTAAGACATTTCATAAGTGAAATAAATACTTATTTAAAACAGCTGAAGGAAGTATGGTCTTTTTGTACGTTCTCAATAACTTAAATTCGTAAATTAACACAATTCAAAGTGAAGAGCTAAAATCACAAAATATAATTCCTCCGAGAAAGCTTAGCTTTTAATACATAGAATTTCCAGATTTTTTTTTTCAAAAAAAGCGAAAACTTTAACCAAATTAACCAAACGAGCAATGGATATACACCTCCAATGACAGATAATCTTTAGGCAGCATCAGCTAAAAATATGACATATTTGCTAACTATGATGATTCAAGTCTCACCAAACCCTTCCCCGTAAAAATATTTGCAATTTTCAGAAACCTCTAACTCATGCCACCCAACTCTAGGTGAAACTTGAATCGGGAATCTTCTGGGTGGGCGCTTTCACCATCTAAGCAAACCCACTCGGCTACATAAAAGTAGTTGCATTGTTTGTGCTAAATTATGAAAAAACAAAACAAAAAGTACTTTGGGGCATCAACAAGAAGGATTAATTACATTTCACAACCGAACCAACATTGGCTTCTATACACTTCTATCATCTACAATATCTACCAAAATGCAAAAGGATTTAGACAACAACCAATGAAGCACCTAAGAAAGTGACCATAGAAAACTCTCGAAATTACGAAAGGTTCCCTCAGCACCATCTATACTACAACTATAAAGTTACAACTCATCATTTATTTTCAATTGTTATTTTATAACACTTCCCCCAACACTTTCTCAGAATCTCATTCCTGCTGAAAAAGCATTTGAGGAAGCAAAAAGAAAGTTACAATGAACAAAATCTTTACAGTGACTTAAAAAAAATTGCATTTTAATAGTTGTTAGCATGTGCAGTGAAAGACGGAGTTGCCAAAGCACTTTGCTTTGCTTCCGATTTTTCTGACACCAGTCTCGGAGTGTGCAGGCTGTGAGGTGTAAGGAGAGACGTGGATTCGGTCCATTATGTTGATCTGAGGGGCGTTGAGAATGGCCTTGGGTGATTGTAGGGCCCACTGCATGCCCCAAATCGCAAGTGGCCTCATGTATATCAAGGACCGGAAATGGCCGTCCATTGTCCATCCCTCTGGCGTTTGAAAGGAGTATCTGTATGCAATATAACCCAAAAGTTTATTTGTGAGAAACCTAAAAAGGTTGAGGTATTATTGAATTATGATAGGTCAACGGTATTATGGAGGTGGTACCAGACAAAAAATTACGTACTCCCTCCGTTTCGAAGAGCCCCACTTTGACTTTGGTACTTTTTAAGGAAAAACTTATTTCAACCCAATCAGGGATTTTATCTTCTATTGTAAAATTTGGTACGTTGATGCTGCCCTAAAAAGGAAATGGGACTATAAATTTGAAACATCCCAAAAAAGAAACTGGGAATATCAGTTTGAGACGGAGGAAGTACAACCTGGAGAGCTTTGAAATGGTACGAGATGGATGGAGTGTAACCTAGAGGTTTGAATGGTACAGGACAAAAACATATATCGAAGTGGTATTAATATGCTATCAGACTGTAATAGGTTAAGTTGGCCAACATGACCCTCAATTAGTGAGAGGTCATGGGTTTCACTCACCACATGCAAGTTTGAGATGAATTCATGGCGGCAAGTCAAAAATGAATTTGGGTTGCAGTCCGACTTAGCCCGTTAGAGGTTCTTTCACCCACCCTTGTAGGAGTGGGCAAGTATCACTGCTGGTACTCAGAAAATAAGGGCTAGTTTTGAACTTGTGACAAAGACTCCACTTTTTTCTAGGGTTGCCCTGGTGTTCTACCATTATTTCAGGTGGCCAAGCTTGACGGTTTTAAATACTCCCTCCATCCCTAATTAAGACTCATGATTGACTTTTACATTTTTTAAAGAATGCACTATGTTCATCACAATTAATGGTTTAGAATAAAACTTGTTTTATATTGCGAGTTTTGGTGCATTGGATTATGTTATGAAAAGTAGACTCTTAATTTGGGATGGAGGGACTAAAATCTAAGGAAACATGAAATACTCAAGTTATTTCAATTTCAAGAAAATTTATGGACACTTACCCAAATCCATTCTCTGACCAGCCTGCCGTGAATATGCCTTCAGCTGTAGCGAAAGCCTGTTCCTCCATACCAGCATGGATCATAGTAGCTGCCACACCATAGGTAACCCCTGTCCATATTTCCCTTGATTGCATACAAGATTCATCTACCTTCCCATTAGGGTGCATCCCATTTACAGCACCCATCGTACCTCCTCTCACTTTCATTACATTAAAATCATATATTTTCTGAAGCGCACTTCGTATCTTAGAATCATCAAAAAGATTGGGCAATCCCGAGGCTGCCATATACCACTGGCCAGCCAGTTGATCAGATTGGATCGATTTACTATTACTACTCGACCCACTGTCATAATTAAAATAAGAACCATTCCACAGTTTCTCTTCAAATACCACTTTGGCCTTCAAAAATTGGCTCTTGTATTTTTCCGCAAAGGCCCGGTCCCCGAGTTGTTGTGCCATTGCTGCTGCAGCCTGAAGTGCAGCAAGCCACAAGCAACCGCAGTAAGCACTTATACCATGAACGGTCCAAGCATCGTATGTTTGATCGGGGAACCCATCATTTTCAATTAAACCATCATTGTCCTTATCGAATTGTTCCATGTATTCCATTGCAGCACAAACAGCAGGCCATACATCGGCCCCAAATGACAAATCTCCAGTTGCGGCAAAATCTCGATAAACTTGGAGTACGAATTTAGGGTTTAGATCCTTCCACTTACTGGTATCGTGGATGTTATATGCATTCATTTCATGCCAAGGGTCATGAGTACCAAGATCATGTGGGACGGCCCCCCGAACTTTTCGAATTCCCCAATTGCCCTCAGCTAGAAACTTCACTCTTCTTCCATCCTCGCATAGGACGGATTTTGCGAATTCTCGCTGAATACTGAGCTCAATCTTGGGGAAGAGCTCGAGAAGGGCAAAAGAGGCATAGAAGTGAACATCGTATGTACACCACATTATGTATTCTACACCTTCTAAATACAAGAACCTACCCACGTCTTCATTATCATTTGTTGGGTCCGGTAAATCAGAGGGATATGTGATATAATTTCCATTTCCTTCATGAGAAACCACAGACTCGTCTTCACTAGAATATGTAAGTGATTTCAGGCCATCGTCAGCGGTTCTGTTATAACTAGGAACTGTGGTGTGTTCAACAAGAGTTTCTTTTTTGCTGTTCACTTTCGCTTGGGTTACTTTGATAACTCCGTTTTGCATGGTGTTTGATTGATGATGCTCATTCTCCAAGTCTGCAGCTGGAAAGGGGGAGTCTGAACAGAAAAATGAAAGTAGTATATTATTGCTTCAGTACTGACAAATATGCTTAATGGTTTACTCAAAGTCAGGGCCAGAACTCAGAGCTTATATTTATATATAAAAACCAGGGTTACCACGAGGAAGCAAAAAAAAAAGAAGAGAGAAGACCAAAAGGGACAAATAACCTATGTCATAAAGTCCTAATTAAAAACAATGATTTATAAAATCCCTTATGGGACTTATAGCAGATATCTAATAACCTAATAACAATAAATAAAATAATAATCCTCCAAAAGATGACAAGATGAATATTGAACAGAGACCAACAATAGTGTCTAAACTATACAAGTGGAAGTCTGATGTGTCCATTGTGCTTTTATTTACAATGAGTCATTTGAACATGTACATCACTCTTTTGTTTACTTGGAAAAATGAGAAATAATAATACTTGAAGATAATTAAACCTTGTAGACTTGTTCAGCTCCACAACGGGGTAAGTCTCATTAGCATTAAAATTCGTCTGCAACGAAGTGAGGGATACTGATCCAAGATGACAAGCATCTAGTAGAAGACTAGAAGATAGCAAGTTTTAAGTATGACCACTACAGTAACATAAAAAAAATTAACATCACAAGCTTTTTTATTTATCGTGAATCTCAAAACGCAGTACCGGAGTCTTCTAGATATCTTCAGTTACAAAGAGTTTGGAACACCAAGAATTGCAAAAAACAAAAGCAAAAATGCGAAGTAACCAGATACATTTCGTAAAAGTGGGAGTAGGATTCGTGCTCATATAAGATACAGTTTAAAATGGGGATTGTCTATCATCTACAAAAATTGAAAGAAACTAGGAAGTTTAGATAGAGTAGTACCAATCCAAACTGTCCCACCAGCAACCAAAAAGTATAGCTCATTAAACAATGTAAATTTGTACCTGAAAACAAAATAAGAAGTATTGTTATGTATTTTACTCGTAGAGGTGAAGATTATCGGACAGGAGTTTTATAATGTCTGATGTCTGTTGATCCGGTTGTTTCTTGTCAAACCAGGCAGGGATGATAAGAAGTATTATCAATTCTGTTGATCAAAATTATCAGGCAGGGGCTACAGTACTATCTACTGTTTTTTTCCTGTTTTTCTATTTTCTAAATACTTACCACAAAAATATTTTCTGATTAGTTTTGAAACTTAATATTTGAATATGTCAGTTAGAATATATAACGAAAATATATATATATTAATGAAGATGTTTATCATTGGCATTTATTAGAGAATGAAATGTCAGCATCTCGGGTCACGTGCCCACGACAAGCTTTGTTACGTTTTGTTAGTCCTACCTCAAAGTAAGCATCGATGCACACTTCCTCGTATAACACATGGGAAAAAAGTTCAAGGATTGAAACAGTTTTAACATATTTACCATTCTGGTAGCCTGTCGTCATTAAGTATAGGATTTTGCCATTTCTCAATCTCTTCTTCCCACCTCTTATAATCTGATCGATATGTGGAAACAATAGCTGGAGTTAAAATGCAGTTATACCAAGTACGGATTACCACAAAGAAGTAGGTAAAAATTGATAATACTGAAAATTTGAAACATATGCAAAGATCACAAGCAGATAATATATATATATATATATCCCTATATTAGTATCAAAGCAGAAAATCAAAACAAGATTAATAATGAAGAATAATATCAGAATCAAAGGTAAGTACTCGTTAGAGAATCATGCACCAAGTCCATAGCAGCCCTTTCAGAAGTGCCAAAGTATTTAGTGTACCTCCTGCAAAAATAAAGCAAGATAAGAGATAAGAATATTTACCACATTATGACCAAATATTTACCAAATTGTAGAATGTAACTGAAGAGGCAGCGCAACATTGGATGAATAAGATTCTCTAGTAGACATGGGGAAATATTGAATATGAACCGAAATGCTTGATCTTGAGAGTCGAGGCGCACTTGTAAGTGTTAAGAATTACTAGGTACAATATCACACAAGCATTGAGTGTGCCAAACATTCTAGTGTTTTTTCTTTTCTTTTTTTCCCCAAAGATATTGGGTCTATTTTGCAATACCTATCTTAGTATTTTTAACGAATATATGAAACAAGCATGTACATTCCTTTCCAACAAAAGAAATTTACGCCAAACAAGATATTCTACATACTTGATATTCTACATACTTGACCATGTATAACATAATTATCGATGAGCAAGCATCATAATCAAAACGGACTAGTTTACAATACATCTAGAGTTGGGTGTCACTAAACACGTACTTGATCATGCACAACTGAAAACATACAAAAAGAAATTCATAAGATACCTATGATATGATTTTCCCTTCAAAAATTTTATTTTTGGGGATGACCATGCAAGAGAAAATGCAACAGTGCACTTTCCATGAGGTTCAACCCATGCAGTCGCAGCAACAGCAGCACAAGGTGTCTCTCCAGGTGACGAGGGTATGCTTGGTCCAGTATTGAAGTTCTCTCGATCGAAGTGCCCATCCTTGAGACAAATACATGAGCCGCAATGAGAAAGGTAGCTACAGTAATAAATTTATAATGATGGATTTATTCTATAAAGTTTCGCAGTTCTTGGTGGATTGAAGTCATGAATTCACTTGTGAATTGCTTTTTGAATGGAACTCCTTGAATAAAACTAAACTCCATTTTACAATGATCCTTATATAAATATGAAGTCCTCTGTAACCATGAAAAATTATTCAAATTAGTATACTACAAATTGCTAAGAAATGTAATTTAACTTGCTTAATCATTCTTGGGCTTTTTTGCGTTAGCCCCCCATATTAATAGCATAATTGGAGATACAGTAGTAGTAGTAGTAGTAGTAGTAGTGCTCTCATGCAATATTTTTAATTGCTTACTGAGCAAGGCAACAATAGGCAAGGACGACATAAGACATATTTGGGAGTCCCAAGACAGAATGCGACAGGAATCTGGTTAAACTGACAAATAAGGTAAGGAAGATATAGCAACCGGAACAGATGGAATCAATTACCTGCACCATTTTACCCCACATATCCTTTGCTGTAATGGCGCTTCCCTCAGATAGCCCAAAACATGGTAAAACAGAAACACTAACATTTTGAGTTTCACAAGCAGCTATGGCAAAAGTAACTGGAGGATTCTCTTTTGCAGTCCTGCAATCCGTATATTACAATAAGAAATAGTAACACTTGTATGAAGATAATCAATTAACAAAGACTACGAGAAGACATCTATACCTATCAGTTGTACAAATACATAATATATAATAAGCTCATCAGGGGTACCAAACAATGGGCAGTGGTTAGCTAGTTGATGGGAGAGGCAATTAATAATCTCATCATATACATCAAGATGCAAAAAATCATATATCTCAATGGGCATCTCAGTGATAAGGTTTCTCATAAAAGGGACAAACATGGGCATTTATGTAATTCCACATGCGGCTGTCACATCCAACTGTTGCTGAAAGGATGCGGTTAAGTATCCTATATTTAACAAATCTTTTATCACATGCTTGCTTATAATTTGCCATTACCATTTGAATAATTAGAATATCTCAAAACAATTTAGCAGTTAGCACCCATGCCTAGCACCTTATGGTGGAACCTTAATTACTAAGAAGTTGTGGCACTATGATAAATAGAAGTGTCTTTGGACAACAAAACAAGTACCAACCAATACCTAAAACCAACAATGCACATGCGTTCAACTCCTTCAGTAAATTAAGGAGGGGTGGGCAAGAACTTTCAATGAATTGTGACAAATACATCAATATGCCTCGGTGTTGATACATGGAAAAGTCAACCAAGATGGAATATTAAAAGAACTATTATGTTTTTTTTTTCTATTCACTAGCAAAACCACTTTATTGATAACTATAAGAAGCAAGTTACAAGAAAGTGGATGGTGGACCAGAGGTTCACCCGAACAGAACGGGAAATAAACAAACAAAACAATGCTCAAACTCCAGGTAAACGATCACAAGAACTATTATGTGTTCAATATCCTTTTGCCTTTGGTTTGCTAGTCAACGGAACCATCGATTTTTCATTTATGAATGACCTACCTGTACTATATTAACTTGAGTGAGAGGGTTCCCATTCCCTGGTTTTTACTTTTTATTTTGGTAAACGGGTTATGCACGTCAATTCCAACACAGCATATTTAATAAATAGGCCAGGTAAGTATCATGCCAGTAGACACAAGTATGCTAAATGTATCCCATTAGACATCATAAGCATGTCTAAAAGTATGATTATACCCAGTCGCTTAATCCCTGCATACAAGAGTTCAACTGGAATTTGGAAGATGGCTTTTTACGATCAAACCCAATTATGTTGCATGCTCATCTAAATAATTATTTTTGTGTTCTCAATTGAAGTAGCATAAAATTAATCTGTTCATCTATCGTGGATCCTATTTTTCATCTTTGCATACATAAGTAAATTTTACTTAGAACGTCAAGAATTGGAAGCAAAACAACTTCCCTTACTTCAACCTAGCAAAACCAAGTAAAATAAGCAAACCAACTATCATAATTAGCTATTAAGGTTTTGATGACTTGCTTGTGATGTAGAAGTACGCCAGAAACTCCATCTTCGCCTCTGTAACCAAAAAATAAAAAGAAAAGAAATGGGGGAAAGTCAAAAATCATAACCAACAATGACGGAGCTATATATATATAAAGCAAAAAAACAAGTTGCATAAACTCACATGAATGGCTCATTCGCATGATCCCCTGAAAGGTGTGAGACTCCTCCAATTGAATTCTGAAAAAAAAAACAAAGAACGGCTACTGAACATACAAGACCTCATGCTACATCCTTATGGCTTAGAACATTGTAACTAGGGGTGCTCACGGTTTGGTTCAGCTGGGTTTGGGCATAAGTTCCTACCGAATTGAGCATGTCGATTTTGTGTAGTATTCCAACAGAACAGAGCCAATGGACCGGCTAAAATCGATCAGGTCTGTTTTGATTGGGTCATTGGATTTGAGAAGAGGAGAGGCTCATTGGACCTAGGAGAATACTGAGGGTTAAAGGTTTTAATTTTAATTTTATTTCTCCCTTTTTACTTGTTTTTTTAAAAAATAGTTCACTATTACGTAATGCTATACAGTATACACTAAAAGAAAAGAGGAGATGTGTAGATTCAGTTCGGTTAAGTTTTAGGCAGTTTCATATGTGCTACAACTGAAAACCGAACCAACCTTGGTTCTTCATTTTTTTCCGACCAAACTGAGCACCTTAAAAAACCGATCAGCTCAGGCCAGTTTGGTTTTTCCTGTTTTGTGCTCAACCCTAATTGTAACATGCCTAGGCAGAGAAACAAGCTTACCGCCCATGTTAGAAGAAGGCTGACTTTTGCCCTTTCTTTCCCAGTATTCACCAACTGAAATAGAAACAAGCAACAGTCCCATTAGCATTTTTGTTCCACTAACTTGTGATTTGAAAAGCCCAAATCCAATGGCTTACAACTTACAAGAAAGAATAGAGGGGACTAAGCCAAACAACAACCAAACAATAATAATAATCCCCATTAAAAAATTATATAGCTTGATCTACTGCCTGCGTGATATATTGATGCAGATGATAAAATCAAATCATTTCACAGTATGTATCTTTATCCAATCAGGAAGTTCTAGTGGTCATTAGATTCATAAACTGCATATTCATTGTTGATCTGGGGTGTGCCGAAGAGGATAGTATGTCAAGAACTTAACCGCTCACATGATGCAAATGATAAATTCAATACTGAATGATCTTCATCCTTTGATGTAAATCCCACTTATGCCCATTATAAATAATTGAACAAAATCTAGTAAGAACTATATCAAAATTAAGAGAAAGAGAAAGGAGGAAGTTGTTCTTCTTCAAGCAGACATATGGCTAATACCATAACTAATGCTCCCTCCTTCCCAAATTAAGATTCCATGCTTGATTTGCACACTTTTATGAGGATGCACTAGTTTCAACATAATCAATGGTTAAGAATAAACTTGTTTACAACGGTGAGATTATTCAGTTGATAATGTCCCAAATGTGAACTAGGCTCTTGATTTCAGATGTATCAGAAAGGCAACTACAAACTTAAGTTTGGACATCCCAAAAAGGAAATTGGGGGCACATAATTTTGGACATCCCATAAAGAAAACAACGAATCCAACGAACCCATCATTTGAATGAAGTAAGATAAAAACCAAACCTATGGGACGGAAATAAAAAAATCCGCTTATCACAATGAATTATATTTGTTCGATACATTGTTGTCAATATAAATGTTGAGAAAAGAATACAATGAAAAATGAAATTTAATTTCAATAATATTCAAAAAAGTAAGGACTTGTGTTGGATTGGCACTACATAGATAGAAAAAGGTTTAGGCGGAGAAATCAATAAGTAAAATGAAGTAGAAACCATGAACTGAAAACTTAACATTGCTATCACAAAAATTGAAAAACCTTATGGAAACCCTAATATTCTGGCAGAATTTATAGCCAACCAATTAAAGAATAGAGTTTCAGTTCGCAACTGTGGAAGTCCCTAAAAGAAGCAGTTGGCTCTTAATTATGGCTGGGGGGAGTATCAATAATACTTTATAATAGGGATAAAAGCCTAAAACAGGGTACAGGACTAAGTCACTAAACTACCCTTTGACCCCCTCACTTTCAAAAACCAAAAGGGCTCAAACAGATTACATTCTCTGCATCCTATAACCAGTTTTAAAACCAAGCCCTAGCCATTCCCAGAAATTTTTTCTTTATTTAAACAATTCACAGATGCTACTAAAAATTTGAAGACAGATTACAAGTGGCATGCTTTCTTTCATAAATTATAGACTCTACAAACACCATCAATCTGAACATCTGGTAAACAAATAGAGACCTTGAATTAACCCATCCATCTTACACAGAGCTGCCGCTAAACGGGCTGTTTCTCATATCATATTTCCTGTAAGATATAAGATTGCATTTTATTATCTAATCCTGCTTTTATGCAGTTATTGTGCCTGACTATCCAAGCACATCCAACAGGGGGAAGTTCCTCAATGATATGGTGTAAGAAGTTAGAATTCTAGCCACAAGCAAAGCATCTATCCTGCACTTAATGGATCTACCTTGAGAGCCCTAGCATCCAAATCAAAACATCTGATTCACAGCATTTGGAACACTATCCCTGAGTTCCATCCATGAAACCAACTTGAACAAGAAACAAGAATCATCATTCAATTGCATAGATTTACATACAGTGTAAACAAAAACTGCAGTAGGAAGACTGCTATCTCGATAGTTATGGGGTATAAACGGCGATATTTGACGACAAGACACTTTTAGCTCAGGGTCTGGTTCACCTGGAGAAAAAAAAAGTTTGATTAGAAGAAACACACAACAAGGGAATATGTGCGTGCACAGAAAAAGATAGCAGTTGAACCATCATATATAGTCCAGGCTCTTGGAAATAGTGCATGATATGTGGAGTGTTGACCGCTCAAATTCCAGCCCCATGATGATATACCATGATCAGCAGACTTTCTGCAAGAAAAGGAAGTCATGGTAACAATCTGCATTATTAATTTATCACTGCTTAGTATCCATGATCTTCAATTTTTAACTCCATAAAACTGATCTTACACCACTACTTCTATAAACGAAACCCTATAGTGGCCATGCTTGTAAGATGAGAAGGACATAGCATGCTGGTATGTGAAAAACCAATTTACCAAAATTTCCTATTCATAATGATCAGATTATAACTAGAACACTAAGAAAATAATATAAAGGTATTCATGTAGAAAAAATAATGAAACTAATACATTTTTCCCTGTTCTCCTATTTAATTAACTTTCTTGGGGGCTGGGAAAGGGGGTGTTATAGTGGTAGAATCTACATCCCTCAACCCCAGGACATTCTAGAAGAAGTCCCCCATAATCTACAGACTTCTGAAGATCACTTTGAAAAAGAAGGAACAAAAACAGGATAAAAGTTTATGCATTACTGGCTTACCCCAACCCTTCATGTTGGCCAGGGGATAAAACAGATGCATATCGTTTATTTCCACCCTCTCGAGATACAAATATCTGCAGATCAAAAAAATGAACCAGATGTTAAACGTGACGATGTATCAACACCCAATTCTCTAAAAGGCTAAGTTGCCAACAGTTGTAACAGCAAACTGACACAAATAAAGTAAATATTTTGAAGGAAATGACAAGGTGGACCATTAGGCTCTGATACCATGTCAACATCTGTGATCTGGCAACTCAAACAGTTTTGAGCTTTTAAAGAGGGAGCTTGCTTACACTTTTATCACTTGAATCTATCATAAACAACAGGCTTTTAAGGAGGAGTCTAATTGAACATATGGTTAGACTTGCTTAAGCTTTCTGAGATAATTGAAAATCTGACTATGATGCCATAAGTAAAAATTGAAAAGAAAATGATGGCAACAAATATATTTGGCCAACACCAGCAACCAAGTTTATTCAACAATTGTGGAGCATCAATCTTTCCAAACGTCTTCTACAGTTACCTACTTGTTTAGATACATGACTCCTATACACCCCTTTAGGTTTTGTTTCAGGCTACTATACAGAGAACACCTTTGAAACATTGACCATCATATATTGCAACAAAATTGGAAACAATGACATGAGATAGTGGCATATTCAATGCACACAGCAGTAGAGTATAAGATAAAAATATGAATGGTACATCATTTTCCGCATGGTGAAATAACAAACGAAAGATGATAAGTGAAGGGCAGAGCTTACCGAGAATTGATTGGCCATCATAGGAGAAGCATCACATGTGCCAGGGACAATTTGAAAATGCCTGAACTCGCCCCTAAAACCCCTAGATATGCTGCCACTTCTGTGAATATTTACAACATTGAACCCCATCAGATGCATAAACATAGTATAAGAGTACAGAAAGAATAGCTATCTACTAGTTCACCCGCTCCTTACCCCATCCCTCCAAGTGGTACCCCTTGGGACGCTGATGGCTTGCAAATATCACGGGTGAAAGGATCAATAGGTGCTTTCTGCACATCATAGGCCAATATCAGTTGAAAAAAGGGCAATGCAAGAACCTTTCCAAAGTATTAACTGATATTTAAGTTTGGAAGAACAGCTGTACTTATCTGACTTCAGAATTAAAGAAACTGAAAATAGTTTGATCTAATAGAAATGGAAATCGCTGAAGATCCAGACATAAACATAGTAGGACACTTACCCTTCCGTGGGAGGCCTCTTCCCTTACATATGACCACAGGCGTATACCGAGTCGAACCTGAATTTAATATTTATAACAGAAGATATCAGTGAGAACTAAGTAGGGAGTATATATTACAATGTGTGTCCTTTTAATCAGTACATACTCTACATATATTCTAAGTGAGAATGGATGATTACCATTTTCACTGCTTCCATAAATGTAATACTGAATTCTTTAAGAATGCTAGCATGGCTATTCAATTTCCTTCTCCAAGCTTGTTTGGGTGGGGCAGCACTATCAAAATCAAACTACAACCAAAGAATCAAATAAAAAGAATTATTAGTACCAGAAAGAAATTAGATTAAGTTATCGACCAATATGTAAAAATAAGTTACTGAGACAGGATGCCTCATTCATGATGGGAGAGACAGCACCAACTTGGGTGCGATTCGATTTCAATGTTTCATCGACCAAATTGAAGATCCTGTCCTTCATATTGTGGAGTCAATCCAGGAAATGCATTACAAATAGCTTTTATCACATTGCAAACAGAACCATTACCACAAAGGCACAAACACTTGATCAACTCATCAACATATTTGCAAATAAGTTTTCATATTTCTTTCTCTTTCCTCATAGGTAAGTTAGCGATGCAGATAGCGTGGGGAGGTCCATTTTATAATTGCATAATTTATGAAGATTAGTCACATAAAGGATACCATTGGTGTACACTACAATACACTAACCTGATACCTAAATCTAAATTTACCGGGAGTATACAGCTGACCATTACACAAAAAACCATTTTGAAATATAGGTTAAAATTGTATCTGCTAATCAAGATCAGTCCTCAAAACTTTTTGTAGCAGGATTCCAATACAGTTTTTACACTTTTAACCTTTTAAGATCGAACGGTAACTGCACCCTCCCATAAGCAAGAGTTCTCAGTTTGAAACCACGAGTTTCACAGCGTAATCAAACAGGAATTAGTCAGGGTAGTTCAAAATCCCTATAACAGATAGTTCAGGTCATCCCTCAAGGGCAGTTGATAGGGAAGGGTTACCCAATTTGTGTAGTCCATTAGCAATTCCAAATAAAATTCACCCTGGTCCTTGACTAGAGTTTTTTTTTTCTTTGAAAAGAAAGAAGTGAAATTTCTCTCCATAGGTATGAAGCTTCTTCAACAACTCTCCTCCTAGAGCTAATAGTGTCGAATTACTGATTATTCAACAGAATAATCAGAATTACTGATTATCGAATCACCGTAACCAAGTCTAGATCCCTCAACAAGACAACAAGGCTTTAATGTGGTAAATGTGTCTATACACAATTGAATCGATATATGTCTTGCATAAAAATCTAAATGAGCAGCAACACAGTAACAGTAAACGAAAAAGATCAAATTTTGATGAACAAAGCTCAAAGATGACCGAAAATTACTCACCAATTGCAACGTAGTCCGATTTATATACTCTTGCGGAGGCCATGAATCCTTTCTACAATGGAATATATTACTCGTAACCATGTCGACTAATTATTTCTACACCTATCTACTATATCAACCCCTCAAAATACACAAACTCAAACCGAATCAATATATCTATCTGTATCTCAACAAAACACAAATTCCAAAAGCTGAATTCCACTCCCTTCAATAGCCTAATCCTTCAACTCCTATATATATATACAGAGTACAGAACAAGGATAAAAAAATTACTTCTTCTCAACGATCTTAGGCTTCAATTCTACAAAAACCAAATCTTAGAAGTTAATTCAACAACGACTTCTCTCTCCTTCTCTCTCTACAACTACATATAACTAAAATTGTTCCAAAATTCACGCCGATCAAATGCCAAAACCTCCAGCTAGGGTTTCTAGAACAGCTTTAAGCTGGATCAAAAGTGAACACACATAATATATATATATATATATATATAAATCGGATATCTAGGGATTGGATTTTTTTGTTTGGTTCCCCAGAAAAATGGAGCTAGAGTAAAAAGGTGGTGGTGTTTTGGCGGAAAGGGAAGAGAACACCTGGAAGAAGAAGAAGAAGAAGAAGAAGAAGAAGAGCTGAAGGTGAGCTATGGAGTTGCCATGTGTGAGCAAAATGCAATATTTATAAGCTTTCCCTTTCTTTCTCTCTCTCTCTAGATAGGGAATCGTGAAGTTGAAGTTCTAGAGAGAGAAAGAGAGTTGAGATATGCTTCGTCTTTTTCCAGAATTGATGGTGTGGGAAAATATACATTGGCATATATATATACGGGTAAAAATGAATCGTCTAAATCTTGTGCTTTTATGAACTTTCATTCTACGTATTAAATTTGTAATCCTGAGACATAATGGTTATTTCCCCGACTTTGCGCATGGTTCGGATTTGATCACTAAATTTTTCAAATTAGTATTATTAATCTTGAACTGAATTCAAACTAATTATACGACGAAACAAAATTAATCATAACCAAATTGATCTATATTAAATTGTCGCTTTCAAAAAATCTAAATCCGCTTACCTTTTGTATCTTTACATTTTAACTAAAGGCAAAAAAAATACTATATATATTTCAAAATTAAACTCATAACCGAACCAATCTAACCGGTTTAAGAAAATCGCAATCCAATTCATTTTATAAATCAAACTAAACCAAATCGAAAGATCCGGATTGGTTCGGTTTATTTATAACTATGAGCAACACTAAATATTGATATTTTACATGAGTTTTTAACAGTTTAATATGATTTTTATTTGTATTTTTTTTATTGTACTCTTTTTATATTTGTGATAAATTTTGAAATATTAGATCATTCATGTGGGCATCAATAGTCATATAATATTTATAATAAATTAGTTATGTTTTTTACCTGGTTGAAATTAGTTTTATTTTCTTAAAAAGCATTGACTGTTTTAATTTTGAGATAGAAAGATTATAAAATTTGATTTCTAAAATTAATATGCTCTTACACCTTTGTAACTTGTTAGCTAAACTCAAGTTTACCAAAGTTTGTTGTTCTATAGATAATTGATATTCTTTTAGGCTCCAAATAACCAATAAGATATTTGTGTAGGTTTATTAATTTGAGTCTAGTCCTAAAGGGATATCAATTTTTGCTCTTTTAAATTCGTGAAAATCCGACTCTTTTAAAGTGCAGGATATTAAAAAAATATGGCTCGTATGAAAAAACAATTACAAAAGAATCAGAGAATAATATTTTTTTTAAAATTAAAGATTTATATTTGACCAAATTCTAAAAGGATTGCAAAGTTTAACTTTGTAGCAAAACTTTTAAATTGTATGTTTTATGGAATCATACAAAATCAAGTTTGCACTACATCTTTTATCATATTATTTTAAATAAGTGTTTAATTGACAGTACTTTAGAATAATTTTAAAAAATTACATATTCAAAACCAATTTATTAATGAAATGCACATAATAAATTTTTCGAAATTATGCAAAGTTAAGTTTGCACTCTTTATTTTCTAAAACATTACTATATATTTGTGTTTATTTGACGTTGTTTTAAAGTTTTATGAATGAAACATAATAATATACTTGTTAAAAAATATAAGCATATCATGCAAAACAAATTTGGATTAAATTTGTTTGATTGCAAAGTTAAGTTTGCACAAAACACAATTTTGTGCAAAATTAAGTTTGCACTCAGTTAAAGCCCTTATTTTAAAACACAATTGATAAACAAGCCCTTTATCTCAAAATGATAATGATATCTAGGCCTTTATTTCTAAAAATTATTATTCGTTGGCTTTTTTACAAAAAATCATTATTACGCAAGCCATTTTACCTTATTTCTGATTAAAAATTTAGATCATAAATTTACCTTTAAAGTGATTTTTATCGCCTCAGAGTTAGATCCATTTTTTTTACATGGGGGAGTACATGATTGATTGGTGCCTTAAAGAAAGGAAATTATATTTACACTACAAAAATAATTTAAAAACACCAACAAAATATAGTCAAAGTTTTAGAGTACCCTTGGGTACATGATATCACTCTTTAACAAAATCAAACTTTTCATCCCCCCTCTCTCATTCACACTCTTGAATCAAACACTTAATATATAATATCATGTTTTAATATTGTGTATGAGTAAAGTATTAATACTTTTGTATATATAATTTGGCTACTTTGTTGAAAATTGTTAAAAGATTAAAAATAAAAGAATACTCTATATGCATAATCACTTTCTCTTAGTTGGTCAATTCAACGACAAATTGCCAAATATAATATGACAATTTGAGACATGATTACAGTGAAGATTTACGATGCTAAAAATATACCAAAATTTGCGTTGTCCCTGATTTGTTGTACCAAATTCATTACTGTGTGATCGATTAAAGTAAAATGATTATGGATAAAATGTAAGAGAATGTTTAAGTTATATCATATGTAAAACAAAGAAGTTTTACATCCGTCATAACTTTTTTTGAACTTTATAATATCGATGCATCTATTAGATTAGATCATTATTATTTATCAAATGCAATGCAAAAAATTAAATTAATCAGAGTTACAAAAATTCCTCATCATAATCATGTTATATATAAAATTATGAGTCTTATAAAATTTAACAAAAACTTGATTAAATGGTTACAAATATTTAATTGATTTGAACTTTGCGTGTTTGATAAATATTAAAAAAAAAAAATTAACAGTAAAATTGATAAATGGTTATAAAACTAGTTAATCTTATAACAGTATAACTTGAATTTTATCCTATATATTTGTTTTTACCTTTTTTTACTTAGTTGTGCTTGGTGTACAATATTTTTTTTTATTTTTAGCACAATTAAATATTATATTTATTAGTAAGAGACTACACACATCTTTCTTATTTTTTTACAAAATAAAATACGGTGTACGTAATTATTTTAGTATTTTTTTTCTATCCGTGTAATGGTTTTTTTTTTTTTTTTTTTTTTTTTTTTTTTTTTTTTTAAGTATCAATAAAAAATTACCTTTAAAAAATATAATGGTCTCTAAAGTGCATGGGGGCTGATGAAATTCCACAGCCGACTATTTTGGACCCATTTGAATTTGATCCACCGACTCAGCGGCACGCGCGAATGACATAATACTTGGCCCCCACTTTTTTCTATTTTTCTCGTGACCCCCCTTATGAAACATTTCATAATATTTATATTTTCTATTCGTTCGTTGAGTAACGTATATATTATTCAATTTTTAAATATTAAATATAAATTTGTTAATATATTATTTAATTATTAAAAATTGAATATATATAAATATAATTTGGCCCTAAAAATTTAAGTATTAAATACATTTATTAAAGATTGAATAAAAGATATATTAAATATTTTATAAAATTTAAGATACTAATATTGATACATATTAAAACATTCTCTAACACTCTAATATTAACTCGGCTTTTAAGAATCGAGTATGTATATATTGACTCGGCCCCTAAAGACCGAATATATGTACACATACTCGATTATTAGGGTCCGAATCAGTGTTATTTATTTACCTAAAAACATACCGGTCCCTAAGTATCGAGTATGTATACATATACTCGGTCGCCAAGTAAATAAGTTAGAATGTTAGTGAGTATTTTAGTGTGTATCAATAACGCTCACTTAAATTTATATATATATATACCTTTTTCTAGAGAGAGGAAATTTTGTATATCGACGTTGACGAAACATACCCCAACTAGTAGCATGAGTAATGGCATACCCCTCTCTAGTTGGCCATAGGTGGAAAATGAAACTCTTTCCGAAGTTTAGTTTACTACTCAATTTAAACTTAGGATATGTTACAAAGTTTAACAGAGTAATTTTTATAGATCATTTATCAAAAAAGATTGTTGGTGATATAATTTAAACATAAATTTTGTAAGGGAAGTATTCGAATCTTTATCGAATCAACTAATTTTTATTGGCAAGTAAGCTCATTTTCTTGAACTTCATTTGATTTTAGGGTGTGTTTGATAGGTATTTATCCTAGAAAATAGGTGTTTTTACCTAAGTTCTTACTTTTAGTGTGTTTAATTGGTTTTATTTTTTAGGTTGTTAAATTCTAACTTTGAAGTAATGTAACATTATTTTTCTCCAAAAGTTGGAAAATGTTTTCTTAGGGGGGGGGGGGGGGGGAGGTTTTATTTTCTAGGTAACTTACATGCATTTCTCGTTAGCTTCAATACTATCCATAAATATTTTTCATGTATATTTGAAAATTAATTTAACAATATGAAAAAATACTAGTTAAGTTTGATTCAATTTTTTTAATTGCAACTTGTATCATTTTTATTTATATGTTAAATTTTTTTAATTTTTATAATTGCAAATGAAGTGGTGTGGGAACTTTATTTGCATGTAATTAAAAAAATATCATCTTACCTTAAAATGTATCACAAGTACATGACTAACAAGTATCACAACTATTTTATGTTGTTTAACTTAGGGTCATATTTATTTATCAATCTTATATATTATATTTCTTATTATTATAGTTGTCATGCTCTCAAATTTATAGTTAATTGAATATCAAAAAAAATTACTTTTATTTTCATGTATATATTTTAACATATCTCAATTTTTATGTAGAAAATGTACAAGTTACATGGAAAAAACTACATTTTTCATGGAAAATAATAGCTATGAAATAACAAAAGTTGAAAAAGTTACAATTTATAAACACGAAAAGATGAAAAAGTACAATATTTTTCTGGTTAAAAATTAAGACTATCAAACACATTTAATTTGCATTTTTCATGCAGCTCAATTCTAGGCAATTTAATTGCATATAATTTATTTTCGTTCTATGTAAATTTCATACTTATAATTAAACACACCCTTAATGGCCAAAGGGAAAATTTAATGGCATAAGAAAGATTTTAAATACATATAAATTGTTTTTAGTGTACTACAATTAAAGGCATCGAGAATTTCATTTATAATGATCAATTAATAAAATATTTTGTGATAGTGAAAGATGAACATTTTAACCACCATGCAATTTAGCCTCTAACACTCTACGCTTAACTCTTTGGTGAATGATAGTGAACGTATTTGAACTCAACTTTATTATATTCTTACACTACCAATTAGTGTTCTTCCCCGCTTACTATAATAATTTTCTACCCTTATTGCACAAATTTATTCATATTTACACTTTCTTTACTATTGTATATAAATGTTCTTACAAACATAATTAATCGGTTCTCTTTCAATGAATCTCCGCTAAAACTTAAATTTTCAAGTTCGAGCATGAATTTTTTACCACTTAAATAATTCTCTTGCTTTTTGTAAATCTTTTATGAGTTGTGACAAATAAATTAATTAATTTACATCAATAGTCTGCACTCAGATCTGAATTTATGAACTATTCACAGAAATACATTTTATCCTATAAATAAATGTAGTAAACAATTGTGCGGTTGTGCCGCCCAAACGTTGGTGTGCTTACGATTTTAGTGGTTGAAAAGCACTTCTTACCAAAATAAAGTTGGCTCTAAAATAAGCAAAATATAATGTGGGTATTTAAGTCACTCACTCATTTAAAGTCTTAAATAATATTTTACCTCTCTTAAGTCAAAACTCAAAAAGTTTATTCGCCCTGTGGAATATACAAGTAATAGATTCGAGAATTGAGTTCAATAGAGGAAAGAAAGAATCAAGTCTTTTCGCCATGTGTGATATACTATACACTTAATTACTTAAAATATAATCCATATTTAATTTAATTATTAGTCAAAGATACAATTTATTTTTTATTATAAAATTTGATACATTTATTATATTTAAAAAAAAAATATATGACCATTAATTTGAAAACATCCCAAATTACAGAAAAATGTATCAACTGAGGCAAATGGAGTAAAATTTAAAATAAAGACAAAGAATAATATTCTGTAATATAATTCCCCAAGTTTAACCATAAGCATGACCACAATTTCAACTTATTATTATATTTTCTGTTCACATACATAAAATACCGTTGTATATACACACAAACGAACGTTGGCTATTTTTGACAATGATTCTCAATAACCACTGCTGGACTAGGGCTGGCAATTCGGGTTCGCATGTCGTATTTGGGTCGTGTCAACATACAAGTATTACAGTATTAGTGTCAACCCGAACACGACCCGTTTAACTAATCGTGTCATTTATATTAACTCGAACACGACCTGTTTATTTTACAGGTTATACGACACGACCCGACTAACCCGTTTAATAAATAGGTCATGTTAAATCTGCAACTCGACACGACACGATTAAACTTTTAAGATTATAATGACAATTAAGTCTCATGTAAAAAAAATTAACTTGTTTTATAATAGTTTTAAATTTTTAATAAGTAATAATAAGTATCACCCAATACCAAAATTCAATATTAATAATCTAGAGTCAAAATATATAACATTCCATCATCGAAGCATAAACATAAAAAAATAGTACTTTTTTCATCATTACAAACATAATAATTATCATCTACTACCAATACTCCAAATAAGAATATAATTGTTCAAGAAAGATAGCAAAATAAAATATATATATATATGTATATATATAGCTGTAAAAGAAAATAAAAATAATAATCGTGTTAATTGCGGGTCAATTTCGAGTTAGCGGGTTAACCCGAACACGATCCGTTTAGGTTGCGGGTTAAGCATGTCTGACCCGAAATTGACCCGAACCCATTTATGCTTGACCCAAACCCGCTAACTCCGTGTCGGGTTAGCATGTCGTGTCAAATATTGCCAACCCTATGCTGGACTGTCCATTTGACGATAGTTGGTATTTGGCGAGGCTTAATAATTTTAATTAAAAAAAAGGAGAAAATCATGTTTAATTAAAAGAAAATATTTGCCAATACATCAAATCGTAATAATAATTAACTTTGCTTTAATATTGAACAAATTTATCATTTTAAAATAAATTTTTCATTTCGGGACTCTACTCTGGACGATAATATTTTATACAAAAGGAAGGGAAAAACCATTTATTAAGAGGAAATCAAGACTTATTTTTCATTAAAAAATTTACTGACTTATATTAAGAGAATAACAAAGACTTATTTTACAACATTTTTTTTTTTTAAAAATAGATAGATTTCCTTTAAAAACATCATCAAGTAGCGAGCAGTCTTGTTATCCGTTAGCCTTCTTCCGTTCCTCGTAATAGGGAAGTCTCGAGTTCGACTCATATGAATGTGGTTGTCAAACATTTGTGACAATTGTATGTCTACCATTATTATATATGCTAGTTGCACTTTCATAATTTGTACGAAAAAAATTTAGTCTTGAATTTATCACTTTGTATCAAATAAAAAAAAAACCAAGTACACTCCCGGTCGCAATAATCACTTGCTGAGGATTTAAGAATAATTAAGCATTAAATGTCATTTCTAATGGTGATTTCTACTTACACAAATTTTTATTATGGCAATGTATGGACAAATTCAACAGGAGTTTCTATATACATTTCTATTTGACAGGGGCAATTGACTCACATGCAAAAAATTTATCAGCATTTCTACATGTTTAAATGATCATGGTAATTAATTTTCTATCTTACACAGTACCTTACCCAATCAAATTAATTATATTTCTGAAAATACGGGGCCAACTAATATAGGAAAGTAACTATAAATGGTATACCATTAGAAAAACTTTACATGAAACTTTTTTATCAATACAATTATTTTGATAAATAATTATATATATATAAATCTTATAAAATTACCATATGGCGCATGAGATAGAAACAAATTTATAGAAAAAGGCATAGGAGAGGGCCTTTAATTTAGTAAAACAATATGCGTATGCGCACTTATTTCAATAGTTAATATATGTGCATCATCTAATTACAAATGAATATGTATAACGAAAAAGTCTTATCTCAGTAGAAATTATTCTTCTAGTGATCCTACGAGATTAAAAAGATTTTTTTTTTATTTTTTTTTTTCATTTGGGATTGACTTCCTTTTCCTTTTTCGAAAAATAAAAATTTATTGATTGGTTTTATTCAAGTACTTCCCTTCTCTTTTCCTTCCCTCTCAATTCATATTTGGATTCATCTCGTATTTTCAGCCTACTCAATTTTGCTTTCCATTAAAAAAAACTAATAATCACACATATATAATACATTAGTTTATCTTATAGATGATACAAAACGTAACACTTAGAAAATGTAACTTACCAATGTCTATTGTAATCACACCGGAATACATACAACGTACCCCGATCACGATACTAACGTCATTATAATTACTTAACCAATTTAACTTAATATAAAATAAATGAATAGAAAAAACAAAGCTTATATATTTCACCTCACATTATCAGACCAAATACAATTTAAACGAATTAGGCCGATCAATCTAGCAAATAATTAATAAATAGTTATAAAGTATAGGGTAATTTTGCCAAAACCACCTGTATTTTTGGAAACACTGTGAACCTCATATGTGTTTTAGTTTAATTATTTAAACAAAATCCCTAGGTAACTTGATTCATTTAAAGAAAACAAGAAGAGAAAATTAGGATCCAATTCTTGAGTTCAAACATTTTTTGAAAGCCATTCCTCATTTTTCTTTTCTTTTTTTTAAAGTGTGTTGCCCTTATAATTTTTTTTTAGAAAAAGATACATAGATATTTTGCGATAGGGATAGCAATTATGCCGTGTTATACAAGTTTGTGTTGTATTATACGGGTTAACATTCTAAATAGGTCAGCAGTAACTTGACATGTCTTACAAGTTGACACACGTAACCCATTGTTACTGAAATACTAGTCTTGGGTTACGTACTACATGTTTGCAATATGGTGCTTACTAAATCTTCACATCAAAAATATATAATGACATTTGGTCTAGTGGTATTGAAACAGGTTCTTTATGTAGAAGGGGTAAATTGGAATTTTTGTGTACAAATCAAACCTCTTGTTGTGTTTAATATATAGTATATATAAATAAAAAATCCATCATAATTAATTTTATTACTCCAAAATAGACACATTTATATGTTTTTTTAATAATAATAATAATAATAATAATAAACTCTAGTCAAGGGTTAGAGTGAAAATTTTATTAAGAAATAGTTATGTGGTATACAAATGAGAATAACCACCCCCAATCAAATTATCCTTTAAAAGGATTTGAAACTATCCCTAGGAATGTTTGAGCCTTCATCTGTGTTGTCCTCTGGCTATTCTCCGAATGCTTGCTTTTGCTTTGAAGTCACCATAACTCCATCAGCATCTCATCACCCTCGAACTATTTCTTCGAAGACTTACATGTTTCAAAAAGATTAAAAAAATGCTAAAGCTATTACAAGTCTTCGAAAATCTATCTAAATAATTATAAACTTTATCACGCCGAAAAAGCAAGAATGTTTACGTTTTGCGTTTTCTTCACTATAATAATCTCTCTTAAGCGGATTGCTTAACGAATTACATGGATTCGTGTTATACAGTATGGCACATAGGTTTAATTTAAACGGGTTATACGTGTTATTATTATGTTATGTAGACTAGTTAAACCTTAACCCGACTTATTTATTAATCTAGTTGAGTAGGTCGACACAATTATGATACTTAACATGTTTATACTCAATTATAACCCTCTAATTATTTTTTGAATATGAGTTATATTATCGTGTCATGTCACAAATTGCTATCCTTATTATTAATTTTCAGCGCATATGCTAATTTCTTAAAGTTTTTTAAACTTAGTGACCAAATCCTAAAATTCCAAAAAATAACTCTTAATCTAAAACAGAGACAAAACAATTATCATCTTAAATGGAGTTGAATGACCACTTTTTACCTAAACATGGATTAAAATTGAACAAAAATATAGATTAAAGCTCCGTTGATAGTAATATGAAAAATGATAAAGAAAACAACTAATTTGAGTGACAAAATGAAAAATAAGTTAAAGGATGTGGTGAAATGCTTTCCATTCAATACTAATTTTTTTGAGTATATGTCTTCTATCCTCTACCCTCCTTTATGTTTTGCGGAAAAAATTTCATTATCATCACCCAAAGAAAATTTTTTTACAAAAGAAGTCTAAAAGTAAGAATTAATCTCATTACATCTTTCAATTTATTTTATATTTTTTTATTATTTATTGTGTTACTATAAAATGAAGCCTAAAAGAGTTTGTAGTTAAATGGTTTATGGGGGCCTTGTGCTTTCGATAGGTACACTTCACCCATTACTTTCTTTTTCCTTTCTTTCTTTTCCACCTATTTAATTTCCATCATTTCCCGAAAGAAAAGGAAAAAAAAAAAAAGTCGAAGTGAAAGTTTGTAGCCCATACTTTTTCCTTGTCAACCAATACAAGAAGACAAAAAACTTTATATTGGCCATCTTCTTTTGCAGAACATGTAATATACTTTCCGTGCATGCAAGTGCAACTTGTATGCAAGAAATTTTGAAGCCAAGTGTTTAGTGTTTAATTGTAAAATTGAAATGATTGAAAAAATATATAACTAATTTTTATAATAAGTTGAAACATAAGTTAGATGACTGATCATTTGGAAAGGCATTATTCTGCTACTTTTCTAGTTTTTTACGGAATCGAATTTCTTGAGTGGTGTTTACTCCTCGATCTCTTTTTCAAATTTAATTTTTTATTTATTTTCTTATTTTGCAATCAAACGAATTGTTTAAGTTAAATTTTTAAAATTGCATTTATGGTACGGAAATTCTTTAGCAACAATTTTTCATCGCTAAAACATTGAAGAGATAGGTTTTAGTGACAAAAAACTATCGCAAAAAGTCAAGTCCGTACGGACTGATCCGCACTTGAAATTTTCTGTTAAAACTAATAATCAATTTTTTTTTGTTGAACACAAGAATCCACTACACTGCTATGTTCTAAGAGGAATGAGAAAAAGATATTGCAAACTACAACTGGCTTGAACCCGGATCTCTCACAGTTTCAAGAAGGGGGGGCATCTATCATTGGACCAACCCAATCGCAAAATTAATAAATAATTTTATAAATAAATAATTACATGTCTTGTCAATGATCGACAAGAGTACGAATCTTATTATTTATAGTAGTCTTAAATTTTTCAAAGAGAAAACAAAAGTTTGCAAAGAAACTAAGAAAACAAAACTACAAGATCTTTATAAAGATAAGTGGAAATGCCTACTAATATTATATGTACAATGTAAGATGTACATGTGCCTCATAGGAAAATGTTATTGTCACATGAGGGACCATGATCCTAATGGTGCTTCTTTCCATCCATTGACAAAAAAGTTGTGTTCTGTAAATTATTGAAAATTCATGGAACCAAACTCAGTTGCTCAAGGATAGCCAATTTTTTTATGCATATAGAACAAAAATTTCTCTTATAAAAAAAATATTCCTCTGGTATGAAGAAAAATACATAAAAAATTGGTTTGACAGATAAAAATTATTACTCTAACAATAATATTATACCAGGAAGCAATGACGGAGCCGATGTAAACTCAGTGGGGGCTCAAGCTTCCACTCAATTTTTCCTTTTTTTTATGTAGTACTTTGAAAAAATTATTTGAAGTAGGTGCAAAATAATTTAAAATATAATGTTATAAGTGTATATGGCTTTTAATACTTCAATTCAGAAGGTGCCCTCAATACATTAAAGGTGTCAAAACAAAAATGCATATAAAGTGTCACTAATAAAAGTTTTACGGTGCTAGAATATCAATTTAGTTAGAGTACTAATAGCATTGCCAAATTACAACTAAGATAAATTAACATAACATTTTAACAAAAACCTTGCACGCCTTCTTACTTCCTCTCAACGTTTACACTTTACATAAACTCACTACAACAAACTATTTAATTACTTAGTCACAAAATGTACTTCTTTAGCGACAAATTTGTGTTGTTACAAATTCTGGACCAAGAATATTACACAAAATTTCTTTGTGCAATTGAATGGAAGATAAATGGTGAATGATAACATGGTTATTTACCTAGAAAACAAATTATTAGATAACATAAAGAATGAGTCCATACTATACGGTTTCAAAGCATAAAAAGTTGAAATGGGGCAATTTTAATCGTGCTCTTGACAACACCATAAATCAAATATCTAAAAATATATTTTGTTATATTTATTAATTTTTTTTGTTCCCACTCAATTTTTTTCTGACTACGTCCCTGCAACGAAACAAATGTCATATGTGTAATTAAGTAATTAAGTACTAACAAGAAGAGGAAAAGTGTCAGATTAGTGAAGGAAACAGTAGGAAAATATATAATTAAGTACCGACAAGAGGAAAAGTATATGCATGTCTAAGATGCAAAGAATCATAGTGTAGGAGACTTGCATAATAAATACCAGGTCCAGGCTGTGTGACGGCTGGGGGTGGGTGGGGGGGGGGGGGGGGGGTGAGGAATGAACTTTTCAAAAAGTATGAATTTAAAATAGAGATGTTAAGTTACTAAATAATAGAGGTTAAAAAAATCTTTTTAGTTATTTTATCACATTTCATAAATTCTGAATTAAATAAACCCACTTTGAAACTAAATTATTTAATATGGTATTTTGGGAGATAAAACTTCAAGTGTTGATCACTTATTCGATATTTTATTTCATTTGGCTAGACACTAAACATGAGATAGGAATATATTACCCTAACCTCCTCTCTTTTTTTTTGGTACAACTCGGGTCAAAGCCTTATATATTACAGAATATTACACAACATGATCCCTCCTCACAACCTCTAACACAGTAGAGAGTGGGTCAGAAAACCAAATAATTCTCAAATAAATACAAAGATTATGACCCAATTTCGCTAATCCCTCTAGATCATACATACTAATCAATGCTTAAAAAGTCATAAAGACTTAAATAATAATGAAATACTCTTACATATTGTGAAACAAAAGTAGCTGTCAACACTTTTGTCACCATCAATGGTATTATATTAAAAGCCTAGCCAAGGTTGCTTTGAAGATAAAACAAAGACAAAATGGTCAAGAAGAGGTAGCATCATATCGTTAAATATTTAGTCTGAATTGATGGCTAAATTTGACCTCTACTGTACTCGAAGGTCCTTTTGTATATATGATTGATTCTTGTTTCTTTTTTAATTTTGTGACCCAAATATTCAAACATTTGTTAATAATTTTTTCTTAGTTTCATACTATATTAATCTATACGTTATATTAGATCATTGTTATATATTAAAAATAAATTAATCAAAGTTACAAAAGTATCTTATCAAAATCATGTTATATAATAAATTATGAGCCGCGGATCCAGCATTTTATCATGAGGTGGGTAAACATTAAAATATTCAATATATATAACAACATTGGAATTTTTTATTCTAGTAATAATTAAAAAATTGATATTATTGAAAAATTGAGAGAAAATATATGCCATCTGCTAGAAAAAAAATCATATTTTTCGTTTCAAAGAGTTCTATGTCCATTGGAAAAACAAAAGATGCCAGAAAATTGAAAATACAGGAAGGTGATATATATATATATTAATATTCCTTTTTTTTCGATTTACCCTTCCTTTATTCGGAAGATATTTGCGGTGAGTGCTAATTTGTAGCCTTTTGACAAATGACACTCATATGAAAAGCTTGGGTTTCAAGCCTTGTACAAAATTCCTAGGGGTGGGTTGTAGCCCAAGTCCAACAACACCGCCCCCCACCCCCCAACCAACCCACCAACAAACCAAAATATGTCTTTGGCCTTATAAAATTTAAGGAAAGTTAAGCATACTGAAAAATGTTTAAAAATATATGATTGATTTAAAATTTTATGTGTTTGATAAACATAACAAAAAAGTTAATTTAAAGGTGAATTTGAGGAATTATGAAGCCGGAAAAAAAATTATGAATGAGTGTAAAATTATTCAATCTTAAGCCAGTATAACTTGAACGTTCCCTATGAGTAGATATATACATAAACATTCTTGCCATATGATTAAAGTTAATTTTGTTTTTTCAATACAATAAGATTGATGTTAATTAAATTTGAGTAAACATTAAAGCATGTTTGTAATTTGTGTCAAATGCACTCTTGAAAAAGAGCATTATATCTCCACCACCTTAAAAAATGTAAATCTTGAATTTAAATTCTTGAAATAGCATCTTACATCTCCCATTCAAAAAAAGTATGTTCTCTCTCTTACCCACCAAAATCTTTTCTCTCATATTTTTAAATTCAAAAACCATTTAAGTTTAGTTTATATAAATGTATGTGTATATATATATACTCGGTCTTAAATTTAACTAGTTGAAACGTGAATATTCATACTATGGATACTCATGTTCGAGTCCGCACCCGCCTCCACCTTCCTCACCAAACCACTTAGATTTATCTATTACTATATAAAATATTTAAAAAATGACTATAGATGACTAGTTACATATTCCACAAATTTCTTATGAAAATGGACTCTTAATTTCAGAGATAACATAATCTATCACTAACACAATAATCATTCGCATAATTTTGCAAATGACGGTTAAATTTAACTCATTATCCACAGCCATTTCAAAATTTGAGATGTCGTGCAAATGATGGTTAAACTTAACACATTATCCATTTCAAAATTTCAGACGTGGAAAGATGTTAAAAATTTAACATGGACTCAATTTAACTCTAAATAAGATAGACTCACAACAAGTGGGGTGGTGGCGCAGTTGCCTAGCGCGTAGGTCTCATAGCAATAGAGTGATCCTGAGGTCGAGAGTTCGAGCCTCTCTCACCCCACATTTTGTTTTTCCTTTTACACATTATCGCATATTGTGCTTTTGGAATCAAATGGCAGAAAGTCAGAAACTAAAATTTGTTCAAGCACTTTTTGCGGAGGGTGTGGATTACTTATTTACCACTAAAGATCATCTCCTAAAAGGGAAGTTTTGTACTGGCATTTTGTGGTTTTGGAATCAAATGACAGAAAATCATAAACTACAATTTTTTCAAGCACTTTTTGTGGAGGGTATGGATTACTTATTTACAACTAAAGATAATCTCCTAAAAGGAAAATTTTCAACTGATGAAGTTTATGAATTGCGTAAAACAGATAGGTGATACATGGTGCTGGCAGATTCCAACGCGAAATTCAGAAACTAAAATTTGTTCAAGCACTTTTTGTGGAGGGTATGGATTACTTATTTACCACTAAAGATAATCTCCTGAAAGGGAAGTTTTGTACTGATGAAGTTTTTGAATGTGTAAACTAATGTGTGATACATAGTGCTAACAGATTTCAACGCGATGTGCTAATTCAATAAGAATATGCATGAAGTTAGCGGAAATGGATAAGACCTTATCGAATTCAGGTCATAAACAAGTTCACTTGGTAGACACAACTAAAAGGAAAGTGTTGAATAAACTTGTCAGAAGCCAACACACATTTGCTATACAAGACAAACACATGTAAAATGCACAAAACAAACCACGTAAATGAATCGCTTGGGCTGATCTAATGGTGACATAATCAACCTTAACGAATTTGTCATAATGAATTGACTTTGTAGACACGATTAAAGGTACGAGATCACACAAACTAGTCAAAAGACAACACAATTTGCTATAGAAGACATGTATGTCAAATGCACATAAATTGGATCGCACTTGGGCTGATCTAATGGTCACATAATCAAAGTGGGCTGGTGATGCGCAATTGACTAGCGAGTAGGTCTCATTGCTATAGAGTAATTCACCCCACAATTTTTTTTAATGAAACCTCTTAGACACCTAGGAGTCTAAGAGAAATGCCATAAAAACCAAAAAAGGAAGGAGATACAAAAGGGGGGAGATGACAAAAGACCCATCTCCAAGGCCACCAAAAAATGCCAAGATGAAACAAATTGGAAGGTGTAAAGAGCCCACCCCACAATTTGTTTATTCCTTTTTCTCATTTCTTGCTTTTGGAATTAAATGATAGAAACTCGGGGAATTCGTTGGTTCCAATCCGATGGTTTTTAAGCCATATGTATCCCATCCGATATCAATTTTGTAGACAAGACAAGCGCACATCAGATGCACAGGCGCAAACCAAGTAAATGAATCACTTGGGCTAATCTAACGGTCACATAATAAACCTTAACGAATTCAAGTCATAAACAAGTTGACTCAGTAGACAAAATTAAATGTAAAAGGTCACAGAAACCTGTCAAAAGACAACACAAATTTGCTATACAAAACAAACATATGTCAAATGCACGACACAAACCAAAATAGGAGATGTAAATTTAATTGCACTAGGGTTGATCTAATGATGACATAATCAAAGTGGCGCAATGACGCAGTTGGCTGATGCGAAGGTCTCATAGCTATAGAGTAATCCTGAGATCGAGAGTTTGAGCCTCTCATCTCACAATTTGTTTTTTCCTTTCTCACATTTCATGCTTTTGGAAACAAATTATAGAAACTAGAGGTTTTGTCGGTTCCAATCTGATGATTTTTATTTAAGCAATACGTATCCAATCCAATGTCCGTTTTGGAACTTGAGATCATATTCGATCACCCCACAATTTGTTTTTTCCTTTTCACATTTTGTGCTTTTGGAATCAAATTGTGGATGCATGGATTAATTATTTACCACTAAACAAAATCTCCTTAAAAGGAAGTTTTAAAAGTTAGTTTTGTATTGTTGAAGCTTTGAAATGAGTAAACTGATGAGTGATACATAGCGCTGACAGATTTCAACGCGATCTGTGTCAACTCAATATGAATATGCAATTATGCATGAAGTTAACGGCTATGGATAAGACCTAAACTAATTCAAGACATAAACGAGTTGACTTGGTAAACACAACCAAATGAAAAATGTCACACAAATTTACCATACAAGACAAATATGCATCAAATGCATGACACAAACCTAACTAGGACAAAGCTAACTAATTAGTCATACACGTAAATGAATCACCTTTGGGCTGATCTAGTGGATACATAATCAAAGTGCGGGTGGTGGCGCAGTTGGCTAGCATGTAGGTCTCATAGCTTTAGAGTTATCCTGAGGTCGGGAGGTCGAGCATCTATCACCCCGTGTTTAAGGTTTTTTTCCTAGTATGTATGATTTATATTTCCTTTCTTATCTTCCTTTTTCCATTATAATTGTTACGTATGAAATCCATTTTTTCTAAAATATTTGAGAGATGGAGGTCTCAAGTTTACCAGGATATCATCATACGTACTGCATTTCAATTTTTGTATATGGCCAACCCTAAAGCCCCCAAATTTAAGTAGAAAGCCTACAAGTAGGCCCATGAACATCTTTAAGAAGAACTTGAAAACTAGGTGTTTGAGTTGGCTACTTGAAAGTATACGCACTTTGTTTGAGGTGAAGTACTTGTGTCACACACTTTGAAGAAACTTGTATTGGTACTATTAATTTTAAATAGTTTAACACATTTGGGACCCAACTTGAAACACACGGGATACATATTGCGGATACAAGTATAATGCAAATGTGTTTTATGAAGTGCATTATATATACAATGATATATGTACGAGTACCTTTGTTTTTCTACGATCGATGCATATTTGGATAAAACCCGCGGGCTGAGCTGAGGGAGAAGAGAAAGGGAGGATAACGCTCAAACCTATGACCTAACAGTACTTACCTTCCAAAGACCCAGCCCCAACGTAAAGTATAATAGTGACCAAATCCAAGAAGTACTTAAATGAAAATTGAATCACGTGTATCTAGTAGAATTTCATCTATATCAAGATCATAATCTATAGTTTTTTACAGTTGTTAAAACTTCCAAACCATAACCATATGGTGTTAAGCAAAACACGCTTCCCGACAGAGAGCAAACAAATGCAGGCAGGCGATGAAATGAATGAAGCAAGACTTGACCCAATTGACAGATGAGCTTCCAAAGACCTAGCTCAATGTAATGTTCAAGCATATAACCCAAAACCGTAAAATAATGGCAAGGTTCGTCTATGTTATATGCTAATATGGGGGTTAGCTAATTTTGTATATAAAATGGGTTTCAAAAGTTGAAAGTTAAGCATTAGAGCAATAATGAGTAATGACATCAAAACTGGAATTGGCGACAAGCTTTTCAACCTCATTTAGTTACAAATGAGCTTGAGCACCTGATCTTTAAACTAGTGCACTTCAGATGCATTTAAGATGCTGTTTTCTCTGCTAAAAAATAAGATGCAGAGTGAGCCAGAGCCTTTTGGTTATATTGTAGCAACAATCAATTTTTTTTTTCCCATGCAGTTCACAAAACAGCCGGTAAGACTCAGAAGAAGTAAGCTTGATAAAAAAAAAAAAAAAATTAGCCCAAAAAGCTGAAAATACAACAAGATAGCCCACAAGTATCAGATCAATAGATCTAGTGAACAAAACTATGAACATTGCATAAATCTTCTCTATGCCCAAATTTTTTGAAGCATCTCCGTAGTACATTAGAAAAACCTACATTTGATCATACAGTGCACAGATAATCCATCAAATCCTTCACTTTTTAAGTTATGATTAGTTTTTCCCACTGAGGTACTAAACAGAATCTACTTAACGAAAAAAATTTCAATGCCACTCGAGCCCCCCAAGCGTAGTGGAGCCCACACCTTCCCACATTTCATGGCAACCTACTTCGTCACTATCAACTCCTTCCATATTGCAGTCCCACCAGCCGCTCCCGTTTGCATCTGTTAAACACACGAAGAACCAAGGTTTCTTATTATTAATGTGGATTAGGAAAATGCGCAATTTGATTCAAGAAAGCAAACAAATAAAATGATAACTAGAATTTCTAATTTCCAAAGGAGTATGGCTTTAGGATGGCTTACAGTGATTGTAGAGAGGCCTTGGTTTCTCCTTCCGACTAAAACTTGTCAATCTTCTCTTGTACACGGGTTTTGACTCATCTCCAAGAACTACCAAAGCCTTTCGAGAAGATTGTATTCCGTTCGTACCTAGCACTTTGATATAGCAGTGTGCTAGTGTCAGATTCTAAGGAGAGTAAAGTGCAAAATATTTTCTGTAGAAACAAATTCATGGAATGGCTACACACCATACTTTTCCTCAAAAGACAAGGAAACTAATTCTTTTGAAAGAGAAGGATTGGTGGTGGAGAGGCATGGATAGTTAAGTATTTTCTAGAAGGAAAATGACACCTTCTGGGAAATACATTCCACAGAAACAAATTCTAAGGAAAAGGAGCCAATTCTTAAAAAACACACATACAGTTACCCAGAGAAGGAAAAAATAACAGACGGAAAGAGACCCATACTAGTTTTGGGGTACTTTTGACTGGTTTACATGTCCAATAATAAATTTCATTGGGCACTTTTCCCGGAAAAGAAACGCAATCAAGCAAACACAAAGATTGTAGGACTAGAATTGCAAAAGATTTTGATGGGTATGAGGTATCCATTAGCTACGCTCCTAAATACTAATAAGTATAAGCTCATTTCAAAAGTGTCGGATATTTTCATGTTTTATGTTGGAGTTTTCATTGATTAAACTTTAAAGTACAACTGGCATGTCCAGATAGTGTTTTTTTGCTCTAATCAGACGCATATATCTACTTGCTTTCCACAATCAACAAATGGAAATATTAAATATATAAAAAACATTACAGCAGCTGATATTTTTTACTTCTAAAGTGTTGGAAATTTTTCCTGCTGTTGGAGTAGTTTTCTTTTGCTAGGAGCGACAATACCACAGCACAACCCTTTTTTATACAAGCCATAATTACACAACCTTTCGAGTTGTTTTAAGAGTAGAGTAGCCAGAGTTCTAGTGTAAGCTTTTACTCTGCAGCAATTTAAAATTTAAGTTTCAGTAGTCACTGTCTTTAATTTTCTGCCTTCAGGCATTACTTTTGTGTAATTTAGATTTCGTGCAACTAGTACTTGCTTTTTCAGTTCATTGATGCTAGTTGGTTATTAACTATATCAACCATTTGTCGCCTCATAGAAAGTCCTCTTAATTAAGGCATCGAATAGACACACCAAACTTGCTTGATTGAACTGGTTGGATTAGAGAAATACAATAACATTGACAGAATCTTTGCTCTGGTCTGGGACACTGTGCGATAACTTGTGTCTTGTGAGACCTTGTCAGAGTAATCACCGATCCACACCACAGCTTAAGCACATCAATTACTATATATTTAAGTCAAAGAACGACTTTTGGTATGCACTCGAAAGTCGAAATTACGGAATTACCCTTCTGCTCTAGAAAAAAAAAAACAGCGCTTGAACTAGGATTTGAATTGATACCTTAAATTTGAACAAAACACATGATCACCACTCAACCAAATGCCATCACGCGTTTAATGCATTTTAAAAATCTCCATAATTTGAGGAATTAATGGGCACAACATGGCGCACGCACTGAGTGTACCACAAGTTCTAGTGAGTGTCTGTATGTGTATATATACGTGAGTGTGACGATATTCTGAGCTGGCCTAAGATAGAGAGAACTGGTTTCCACCAACTAAGCTGATATATTAAGCAACAGAATAACTTAAAACCACAAGCCACCAACTAAGCTGATATATTAAGCAACAGAATAACTTAAAGCATGAAAAAGAATCAGCACCCAACAGTGATTAAAAGCATATTGAGCTGGAGGAACTAATTGCTGTATTACACCACCATATTTAGATGCTTGACAAACCTTCAAATGGGTTTCTTCTTTTTCTTGATTCTTGCATCTCATTACTGCTAGAACTTCCAAGCTCACCATTAGCGCACAAATCAACACAATCTTCCTTTTCTTTTCTAGTTTGCTTGAGCTGTTCAAAAGCTATATCAAGAGCACAGTTTACCTCTGTTTCCCCTCTATCCTTATCATCCTTCCCTTCTTCAATTGAGCCTTTTAGTTTCCCACCACTCACTGGTGAAGAAAATGGCCTCTCCTTTCCCTGCTCAAAATCAGATAACAATTAGATCCAACATTAAAAATTCATGTATAAACGTATCCACAAGAAATTCCTTACTAAAATTTATGTTGGACTTAGCACTAGTCCTAATGCTCCGGTTGGCTGATGAGAAAATGCTATTTTCTCTGAAACCTACACTATACTACCGGTACCCTAATGCAACTATTATTATTTTCTCCCTTTTTTTCTTTCGGGAACTTTCCATTACCTGGGATAACGCAGTAAAGTGTAACAAGTCCAGTTGAGCAAACACGTTGTTCAAGCTTGGCTCGTAAAAATTCAGCCTTGAACATATGATCAAGTTTAGCTTGTCTACCTTTTGTGAATATGAAACAAGCCCATAACAAAGTCGAGCTAGAGTAGTTTGATTTTCCCTAGAAACTTTGAGTAATAGATGACCTTATCGAGCTGAACTCAATAAGTTAATGAATTTCCGATTACATTCAAGCTTGACTTGTTTATTTCACAAATCTAGAGCAAACAAGCCTCTCACCAAGGTCAATCATAAAACAAGCCTCAATTTTCTCAGAAACCAAAGAAATAGTAATAAATTGGATTATACCTGAACCGATATGGGCAAAACGGAGCTTTTGTGCAGCCTACGATTGAGGAAATCAGAGAGGGACACACGCGAGTATCTATCATTAGCATTATTGTTATTATTCTGCACATCTTCTTTGCAATCAGTAGTCCTAAAATGAAACAAAAAGATGAAAATTGATATGCAAATGAAGCTAATAATTAGTATAAAGTGAAAATTAGGGTTTGTATTTGTTACCGATGGGATGAGCCTAGGAGAAATGTTGACGAGAGAGAACGCTGTCCCAATAACCTAATTGAGGGATGGTGCTTCGACTTCATCTCTTCTTTTCTGTTCAGAGTTCAGAGAGTTCGAAGAGCCAACATTGCACAGATTGGGTATTTTGCTTCTAAGATTTGGCGCTATTAGTTTGAAATTTTATTGAAGTGAAACTAGTTCCAAAAAGAGGTCCCAATAAAGTGAAAATTAGTGCAACTCCAAAAATTTTCTATATTTTTGTTTTGTATAAAATTTACATAATTTATATATATTTTTTTGTTTTCAAGATCTTTTCAAATATAAATTTGTATAAAATAATTGTGTAAAATATATTTTCATTTTATAATGTCATATCATTTTTCTCTCTCTTCGTTTTTTAAATAAAATTTAAAATATAATAACCTCAAATGTAAAATATAAATTTTAATAAAAACTATATATTTTAAATATGCTTATCAATACCTACAAATTAAGATCCGTTATGATTATAAAATTATTTATAAAAAAATTCAAGAAAAAATAATAATAAATTGATAGTTAACAAGTGTTAGAATTTTATTGGTTATTTTAAAATTTACACATGACTTTACAAAAGTACTGTTGGAGGATAATTTTTTTCAGTATTCAAGTTTTTTGTAAAAGTGGGTTCACACATATGATTTACAAGTCAATTTTTACACTATCATTTGAGATGCTCTAACTCACTTCTTAATAACTAGATTAACTTTCTCTTTTATTAAATATTACTTTTTAAATTAAATATATATTGGTAGTATATATATAGCTTGTGCATGTGGTATAGTATATAAATTTATTAACAATATCATCAATATTCATAAAACTAAAGTAAACACTGAGCAATTCAATTGTATAATAATGTAAAAGTACATATTTTAATATTCTGACTTAGATAGTAAAAGAAGAAGAAGAATAAGAAGAGAGGTCGAACGACGAGTATTGCAAACGAAGGACAAAGTGTTGAGGTCAATCATTTCATCTTATGATAAAAGAGTCGACTTATTTACTAAGTTGTAAAGTGAAGCCTTAAGTCTTTTTTAGAGATTTTTACATTAAAAGGATTATTTTTTATTTTTAAAGTAGCCCCAATTATAAAAGTCATCCTCCATTCAAAAATTAATAATCCATATCCCGTATGTATTTCTTGTGTATTCGACATTTTCAAAAAAAAAATATAAAATAAAGGATAATCTGATACGTATCCCCCCATGTGAAATGTATATTCATTTAGGATACATATCTCATACTCATACTTTGACCCAAATTGAAGTATTCGTGCTTTAGAGTGTGCTTCTAGATGTTCGTAGTTAGGTGAAAGTACAATAATATAATGGACTTGGATATTTGTACTGTATATAAATTTTTGTGCATGTAATATTTGGTTTAGATAAAGAGAAATGCTAAACATATAAATACTTTTACAAACCGACTTAGGCATTTTACGATGTTAAAATCTAATGAAGATAATTAATAATCAACGAGCATAATTATACTGTAATTGAGTGTTAAGTGATAATTACCGAGTTGTTAAGTAATAATAAGTATTTAAATAGATGTATAAAAAATATTCAAGCTTTTTGTAATGTATGCTTAACCTCTATAAATGAGCTTATGGCTCGAAAGATCTTTATATATGAATAAGGAACATTATTTTGAGGTTATAAATGAATATAACTTTCTACTATTTTTATTACTCATGTAATAAATACAAAGATTCTCACTCAATTGATTCGCAAGCTTTAATAAATGTAGATAATCAATGATGGATGATAGATGGCTTTTAAATGATTGGTTCACCAATTGTTTTTCCAATATGTTTAGTAACATTTTAAAGGTTATTACAGTTGGATACTTATAGTTGAGTAAAAGTAGTTGTGTAGTAGTTATCATTACTTAATTTTTGCAGCGAGAAATAATCAACTCTTAGCAGTAGGAATTTTAGTGACAAGTAGCTCTATCATCATTGTGTAGGTAACATGATACTTATTTCTGTAATAAATATCTAACACACATTAAATGTAGATATTATGTGGGTAAAAGGGTACTCGTATCCATAATAAATATTTAATATGCATTAAATGCATATATTTGATTACGATAAACGATGGGCTATAATGTAGTCCTTCTTGCTTCATTCTTACTGGATTGAGTATACTGAAGTTGGTTGATTAGCTGAGCTGAAATGTAGCTTTGCAAGTAAGTCAGCTAGAATAGCTCTGAAAGTAACTCTATAGGTCTCTTGAGTTGAAGTGCTTATCAACCTCACTATATGACATTCACCACATGTTAAGTACATAGTCCTCCACATTAGATGCCACGTGGAGGTCATATAGTGGTTTGGAATGTATAACTTCATGGGCCAAGGATAAAATTGGTATTTGACCCTATCATTTCATAATGCCACCAGAGAGAATCGTTGTGTTTGCCGTAGTCTTGAGGCGTGGTGGTGGTAGCAGTCAACCTCTAGCTTTCCTAGGGCTTAAATCTGCTCCAAGCATTTCAACATGACCGGCTGCAAAGTGAGGAAGAACAATACTAAGATTAAAATGAAAAAATATCGATTGAATCTTAAAGTAAGGCATCTTTGTGATTTATTTGACTTTGGTATGAATTGCAAATTGGACAAATGAGAAAGAGAGAGCTTCATTGGTGAGAGATTTAGGTGCATATTTGTCTTGGTCGTTGATGGGGCAGTGGGCCAGCATAGGTTGGTCATAGTGGTATTGGCTAGGGTGTTAAAGTTAATCCGAAAACTGATTGAATGGACCGAACCAATCTGTAAAATCCCGAATCGAAAAAAAATCGTAAATGAAAACGAGAAAATCGAACCGAAACCAAATAGTTTGGTTCAGGTTTGAGGCAACCTAGTCCAAAACTGAACTAAACCGAGCCAAATTGAATTACGTATAAGAAAATTAAAAAAGTTGTTAATATATGCTATAAGGATACACGTTAATTATACTATAATACAAAAAAATGGCATTTTATAATAATATGTTCCTTATTAATTACATATTATGATCATTTAAAAAAAAAACCATTAACGCATGCTATTATTATTGAATTAACTACACAATGCTAAAATTTATTTATTTTATCTCATACATAATGGCAAGATAATTCATCATTTTATTTAATGTGTTTTATTCTTGTAAATATACAAATAAAATAGTAATTCAATAGAAAACATTGTATCTATATGTTTGCTCCTTGTATCTAAAAAATCATGACTTCAATTTGACTATGAACCAATCTTACTTTACTATTATATTACATTGTTATGGTAGATTGATTTAGAAAAAATAAAGAAAAAAAACATATGTAAAAACCGAATAAAATCGAAACAAAAGGTTTGGTTTGAATTTGGGTTTTGAAAATTTAAAAACCGAAACCGAAATTTTATATTTAGTTTAGATTTGGGGTATTTTAATTTCTATTCCAACCGAAACCAAAAACACCTTTAGTATTGGCAATTTGAGGGTGTTGGGTGAGAGATGGTATGGAGGAGGGAGAGGGAGGAGAGAGAAAGATACTTGCCTAAAAAAAGAAATTTAACTTAGCTGCCATGTATTATGTGTACCTATTTTGTGTCTACCGTAGAAGCATTATTTAAGAATACACAGAGAGAATAACTCGTCTTACCTAAAGCCTTCTCCAATAGATTGTTTACGAGGATGTGTATTAATGATAGAGTCAAATATCTACACAAAAAAATAAAAAAAAAAATCTAATAGTTCGTCTATCTCATTGTGAATATAATATAAAAAAATAATTATTTTCACATTTCATATGAGACGACTTGCATGATATCACGTGACACTAATGAGACCCACAACTCTTTTTATTATTATTTTTTTATTACATAGATTGATTTGTATATATTTATGCTAAGATGATAGAGAATAATGGTAAAATTTTCTTTAAAGGGTGACTATGGATATAAAAGTAACGGGGTATTAAAAAAGGGGCTTTCGGGGTTTCGTAATAAAATTTTATGCGAAAGAACTAGTCAATAATATTTTTGTAAATCAAAAATTTATTTTTGATCATACTTTCAAAATGAGTGCAACCTTTATTTTGTATTAAATTTTTGTATTATAATTTGTATGGTATCATGCAAAATTAATTTTGCACATTACGTTTTTCACAAATTACCATGTCCATATATTTAGTTTACAATGTTTTAGAGTTATTTCAATGAGTTATAAATTTAAACCTAATTATTGAGAAAAATACACAAGATAATTGTTGGATTATACAAAGTAATTAAGCTTATCCCTGCTTTTTAATATATAGGTACCGGTGTTAATGTGACATTGTTTTAGAGTTACACAAGTGACACATAAAACTATACGTTAAAATATAAAATATACATATCATGAAAGTAAAGTTTGCATTACATTTTATGAATTGCATTTTTTTTATTGTGCAAAATTAAGTTTGCACAAAATATAATTTTAACCAACACCTCATTTTAACACACTATTGATATATAGAGATTCTACACTAACAATAATTTAAATAACATGCTCTTATTTCATAAAATAATTATTCCTCGACTTTTTCTCAAAAAACATTCTCAGGGGTTTTGACCAATTTCAAGTAAAAAATAATTCCAAAGAAATATACTTATTTTATAAAAAGAATATGACACATATGATTGAAGATAAAAATATTTTTTTTCATAGGAGAAATTATATTTACACCACAAAAATACTTTAAAATTGCCGCATACTACAAATTATCACAAAAATACACAAAAACCCTTAGAGAACCATTAAATACACCACAAGATAATTAAATTAAAACAGTATTTTGGGTCAAATTTCTCTGTTCAGTAGGCCAAATACTACCAAATTATGCAAAGGGACTTGACACAACGTGTCAAGACTATAACCTAATCTTAGTACTACGTTTCCCACTTAACTGATGTCGACCGTCAATTGAAGACCATGTTCATGGTATAAATTCTTTATTCAATGGTTCATTGCCGAATAGGTCTCTAACCCTCATCACCTAAATGCCGATATTTAGGTTTCAGTAATGTATAGCTGACCCTATTTTGAATGTAAAATCTCAATTTGACAAACCAAAGGATTGCTGAATCTGTTACCATAACTCGGCACAACATGGCCAAATTTATAATCTAATTTCAGCAATAAGCTACCGTAACATGTTTCGGCAATGGCGGATCCAGAATTTTGAATTTGGGGGGAGGGGCAAAATACAAGCAATTTTTTTTTCACACAAAAGTAATTAATATAAAAATATGCTCAAAATAAGATAACCAACGAACACCCGCAATTGTCACGTATTGTTTTCTCCCCATTTTTGTAATAGTAAAACCAATTGTATGCAAGATTAGAATTTGTATTTATATATTTAATAAAAAAATGTTATAAATTTTAGCTATATGAAAAAAATTGAAGGGGTCAATAAAAGGACTATTCAAATTTTCAAAAAGCTATGAACCGGAAGGTGCCTCAGCGCCTCGGAGGGTAATAGGCACTAATGTTAGCTTAGACTAAGATGCCGGCGAATACTTGTCTAATGTTAAAAAGTGGGTTACTTGTAGTTAATGATCTAAGCTTACTTTCTAGTGTGATATTTCACATCTAAACAATTGGAGATAAAAGAGCATCCATATTGCATATAACAAACTTGTAAATTTGTCATGTACATGTCTACGCATAAATAAACATAACGAGTAAATATATATCTCTATGTGATAGCAAATGTATAAACTTATCATTCATATAAATTTTAATGATACGGGTCATCATCACTCATATGAACCAAAAGGGTAAACCACACCCATATAAAACAAATTATTTTTTTGGTAAGGATAAGTCACACTCATATGCATTATACGAGCTTGTTATACCCAGGAGTGTTGTTAGAAATCCAAAAACCGAACGAACGAACTGATCCGTTATAATTTGAAATCGAAAAAAACCGAAATCGAAATCAAAAACCGAAACCGAAACAGATTAATTCGATTCGGTTCGGTTCAGTTCGGGGATTTCGGTCACCCGTTTTGGACCGAAAAACCGAACTTTGTAAAAAAAACTCTTAACCCAAAAGGTAAAAACCCACAGCATCTTTAGTCTCTAGGCCTCTCAGTCTCTCACTCTCCATTTCTCCACCGCACCTCCATCCTTCTCTGTTCGCACAACCCAGCATCTCTCTTTCTAATCTCTATCTCTTTCTCTCACGGTAGTCACTAGCTACAATCCAGAGCCGCGTTCCGTCGTTCCTTTCTCTCTTTCTCTGAACTTTTCTTTTCATGGCAAAGGAGTTAACGAGGTATATTTTTGCCTTCTCTGAACTCGATCATTGTATATTTTTGCCTTTCTCTTGATGTTAATTTGTGTTTGAATAAGGTTAATTTATGTTTGGCCTTTTCTAAACTAGGTTAATTTGTGGCTGGATCTTTTATTCTTCTTCTTCTCTTCGTCCACACAAGAGAGAGGGGGTGTGACCTGAGAGCATCTACATAAAGTGGTATTAATTTTTTTATATATATTTAATGCTCTTTTATGTTCTATTGTAACTAATTGCTGCTTTGGAAACTTGTTATATTTTTTATTTGAAGTCCCAAGCTTGGTTAATTTTTTTCCCTTGAGAGGTTATTTATTTGGTTTGATGGATCTGTGCCTTTTTCGTCTATTATTAACATGCTAGTTCTATTGTGTTTAGTGCATAATTTTGGTTATTTTCAAGTGTTGAGTTCTAGTGTTTTAGTTGGTATGGTCTTTATCCTCCAGATTTAGAGGTCTTGCTGCAGAGTATTTTGATGTTATGTCATTGTTATTGTTGTCGTTTATACATAGGAGAATTTGGATGTGTAAAATTGCTGAATTCAGAAAGGAAAGGAAATGTGGGGTGGAAAGGGAAATGAAAGAGGTGAGAAAACTGATTCTAGGAAATGAATGTTTGTTTGGATCTGCAGCAGCTTCTCTTCAAGGGTTACCGAATATGAAATTTAATTTTTGAGTGGATGTCTGGATGAACAAAAGAAATGCTAATATAGTAGAATAAATAGAACTTGTAGGTGACATATGAGAAATATACATACACATTTTTTCCTTATTTCTCTTTTATCATCCACTTGGATTATTATGCAATTCCCCATTTTATTTGATTAGAAGCTAGATTTTGTTTGTATGATGTATAGTTCTTTACAGCTTCTCAGTTTCTTTTTTAAAATTTTGTTTACTTAGCTATGTATGCCCTTTCTCAGAATCATTATAACCTAGAACTACAAGCTTTTATGCAACTAAAATACATATATATGCATATATTCCCATTAGTTACTAATTTGTATTTGCATTTTTTTTCTTTCAGTGTTTATGTTCATAGGAAGGAAGCGAGCATGCAAAGATAGTAGGTGAGACACCATTAATTGAGAAAATATATATGATTTCTCGCTTTGTTAATGACAAATTCTTAAGGTACATACAAATGATTGATTTCCCCCTTTGTTAATGACAGTTTTGTAGTAATTGTGCACTTTGACCTATTTAATTACTGAATAATCCATTTGGAATAACTCTTGCACATTTTCTAATTGAAAAACTTGAATTTTATAACAAAATCTTTTTAATGATTTGAAGAAATGAGTCAATTTTTATAGGATCTTCACTAAGATTGATGGTTCACTAATGAGTCTAGGAGGCAGTGTGTTGGATTTTGCTGCTTGTTTTGTTAAGTTATTATACTTGTTTGTAAAGGTGGCTCTGTTTAATATATAATTTTACATTGTAAATTTAGTGCTATTTTTGTTAATGCAGTTTTTAGCTAAAGTATTAGCAATATAAAAAAATCGAATGAGACCGAACCGGACCGAAATCGAATAATTTGGGAAGGGTTTGGGTTCCATAGGTATGAAAACCGAAACCGAACCGAACTGAACTATAAAGTTTGGGGAGAGTTTGGGGTACCTCAATCTCTACCCCAATCGAAACCGAAAACACCCTTAGTTATACCTACTAGTTTTTTTGCACATATATTGCATGTGGTTTTAGTGCTTAATAAAGGTAAGCCTTGTAATTTTAATACGATATATTAAATAACTTCCTTCTTGAGAAGTTTTTTTATGAAATTATTTAGAAATCTTATACAAAACACCTAATTCAAAACAAACTCTTAACTTATTTATTTTAGCTAAATAAATTAGACTTTAAATTTATTTGAATACTAATACTAATATAAAAATATATGAAGTTATATACTTATAGTATTATATTATTTTATTTAATATAAATCTAGTTTAAATTTTTGTTTAATTATTTTAGCCAAATAAAGTAGAGTTTAAATTTATTTAAAATACTAATACTAATATTTGATGTAAATCTTAAAATATTTTGTTTAATGAGTAATTTCACACGTACCTACAATATTTTTATGAAGTATAAATATGACTATTTTTTGAATGAGCAATGCTACATTTACTTACAAATTTTATCACATATTCTTACTGAACACATTAAATAGATTGTATTTTCATAAAATATAACAAAGATACAATCCTACCCGGTAAAAACAGGTTGTAAGATTTATAGGTAAGAATAACATTGTTTTTTAATATAAGTGTAACTTTGCCAAAAACTTAAATGATATAAAGCCATGATCATGTGCGAAGCAGTCTGTATGAACTGATGTTTTTTATGAAAGTTTTATATCATCAAAAATACTTTTTTCAAATAATTTTATAACGAAAAACAATTATAAAAAGACTAAGGTGATGTTTGGTTGATATTTTGAGTTGATTTTTTAAGTTAAGTTTTTAAAATCTGGTGTTTGATAGAATTTGAAAATATGTTGAAAAGTGAATTTGGTTTTTATTTGAGTTTTTTTTAACCAACTAAAAAATCTCATAATTTTTTTTTCAAAAAATAGTCACGATGGATCTTATTTTATAGATTTCAATGAGTAGGTTTCAAATATATATATTTTTTAATCTAATTTTGATTTTTGAATTTAAAGTTATAGGGCATGTTTGGTAAATATTTTGAATTGAGTTTTTAAAATATGATATTTGGTAGAATTTAGAAGCATGTTAAAAAGTGGATTTGGTTTTTTTTTGAATTTTTTTCAACCAACTAAAAATCTCATAAAAAAATTTCAAAAAATAGTTAAATTGGATCTTATTTTATAGATCTCGACGAGTATGTTTTAAATATATATTTTTTATTTAATTTTGATTTTTGAATTTACAGTTATAGTGTTTTAAAAGTTTTTTTTAGAGAGAGAAAATAAAGTTAAGGATTTTTTAGGACATCTCCAACCTAAAACACCATTTTGGTGTTGATTTAGCACCAAAATAGTGTCATTTTTACACCATATTTTTTTTTAACTCCAACCATAACACCAAATTTAACACCAAAAAGTATATTCTCTCCAAAAATAGAATATTCTCTTTATTATTCTATTATTTTATATCATCATATAAATTATTATATATATATATTAAATTATTATATGAATTTTAATTTTACAAATTTTTTTTGTCCTTATTATTATATATTACAAATATTAATTACAATAAAATATACATAAATTTAATTAGAATAAATTAATTTTTTTAATAAAACAAATTATTAATATTTCTAATTAAAAAAAAAAACTAAAAAAGTTAAATTAGAAGTATGAAAATGACCTAATTGATATTTATAAGTAAATAACAATAAAAATAAAAATTGAAAAAAAAAAACAAAAAAAAATGGTGGGATGCCGTGGGGTGAATAGTGTTGCACCAAATATGGTGCAACACTATTCATTTCATCAAATTTGGTGTGACTCTTGGTGCTTCCTTGGAGCAATTTAGTGTAAAAATTACACCAAATTTAGTGAAATGGTACTACATTGAAGATGATCTTAGGAAGTGTAAAAGTAGAGTTGATTTTTTAAAATTTAAAATAAAAAATAAAATAGATAAGCACCAAACAGGCACATAGTATTTTAATTTTTTTTTAAAATAAAATAAAATAAATTTTAAAAAATATAAAAATTAAATTAATTTTAAATTAATTTTATTTTAAAAAAAAACACCCACCAAACATAAACTAATTCTTATTATTACTCCGTATCAGAAACGGATCCTCTTATCTGACGGACAGATAAAGTACATGTAACATTTTTATGCAAAGCTTCTCGCTTTTTACTCGGCGGTTACGGACCGTACGGTCTTTGCTTTACTTTGCTCTGCTTTATTTTGTTCGACCATAAACGCACTCTTTCTCTACTAAACACTCACTACTGAAGCACAAGGAAAGCCTGCGGCACTCACACACATTCCTCTCCCATCTTCTTTCTTTCCATACATCAGGTTAGATTATCTCATCTTATTTTGTGTTGTTCTTTCCCTTCGTTGTTTTTGGCGATTCCCAAATCGTAGTAGAGTGCTCTCTCTCTCTGTATATATATGTATGTATGTATACCAAAAGATCTCTTAAGACCAATTTTTTAGTGCTTAAATACGGATCAAACATTTTGAGCGGTGAATGTAAGATTTTTTGGACGAAACTTGGTGAAGATGATCCGCATATCTGTTATAAACCCAAATAGTCCCACATGAAAAAAATTATAAACTTGGGAGTAGTTTATAAAGCTCACGGGCACACTTCTCTTGCAAGCCGGTTTTGAGGGTAAGTTCTACCCATGGATTTTAGATGTTTGGTTACCCCTTCCTGATGATTTTTTTGATTAAATTTGGTAGTTGATTTTCAACAACGTAACATACTTAGTATAAAAAAATATAAAGTTGCATTAAAAAATAGAAAAACTATAAAGTTGCTTTACAAAATACATACATTTCTTGTAATTTTCCTTTCAATGAAGATAGTTAAAGAATTTATAAGAAATTCATCTTTCATTTTACTTCGAAGTTTGGCTTTAACAATGCTCATAGCCGAGAATGCACGCTCTCTCTCTACTATTTTTTTTTGTTATTTGGGGGGACTCCAATAGAAATTACATACACTTAATTTTTTTTATATATATTAAAAAAAAATGGTGGGAGCATGGCCCCCCTTCTCATACACATAGATCCGCCTCTGGTTGGTTGTTAAGAGATTTTTCCTGTGTATGCATATTAACTTTAGCAACAATGCTATTTAGCCCGAATAAAATCCCAAAATTACAGCACAAAATAACTTTCAAGCATTCTCTACCATTATCACTTTCTATCTCGTAGACTTTTGTGCAATGTGTGGTTCAAAGTCATTTGAGTTATAACTTTTGGGGTTAAATAGCATTTCTCTATTTACTTAGTTTACTCCACGCACTGAGATAAGCCTATAACTAATTTAAAGTAAAAGGCTTTAAAAAATTGGGGATTTTAGGATCTGATCACGTGAAAGTTTTAATGGATGACGCCCACTTCATTTTTAAAAGGATTTGTTCCTTGCAGTATTGGCCTCTCAAACATATCAAATTCTATGAAATTGAGTCTTCGCCAAAGGTATATGTGTCACAAATATTATAAAATTGAGTTCTCAGTAGAGGTAGATATTGTGAGTCAATATCTACAAGAACCACATCCTTTAATAAAAAAAAATTGTTGACCACATTCAAAAGAATGTTCGAACTCACGGAACAAATCCTAACTTTTTCTAAGAAATAAGTGAGTCAGTGGTTAAACACTAATTTTTTAGTTTGCTAACAATGGTTCAAATCTTATTCAGAGGAGACAGAAATCTGCCTTAGCTTTACAGGAGGTAGAAAGTCAGATATTTGTATAAGAGGCATGAATTTTTTGAACCAAAAAAAGTAAAAGGGATAAAAATAAATATTGAATGGTTGAAATAGCAAAATGTTTTTTCAATAGTAGATAATGCCTTCACTAGTATTCGTATATGAGACGAACCAACCCGAGGGTATGTTAACTCTTTGTATATGAGATGATCCATATCTATATATATATAATAAGGGAGAAAAGTTTTTGAGTACTAAAAAATTGCGGAGGAAATAAAAGATTGAAGTTCTGAGATAAATTGTCTTTAATGGCTGGGATGAATGTAGGGTTGGAGTGAATGTATGAGGGAGAAAAGATTGGAGGGTGTAGATTGAAGATTACTTTTAAGAGTTAAGATGAAAGATGTATGAAGGGTAAATTAGATCCACAGTGCTTTTGGCACACGTTACCACTAGTATGTATATAGGAGATAATTCACCCCAAGGATATATTTATACTCTCTTTCATATAAGGACATGAACTTTTACCTAACAAATTGAAGGATTTCTTTATTTGTGAAGCCATTTTAAAATACATGTTTATAAAGACACCAAACTTTTTTTTTAATGGTTAACTTCACATGTGATAAACATTTTATTTCTTTCTCACCCATTGTGTTGGCTAGGCTTCACTCGCCACCTTCCGAACCTCCAACAACCTCACTGAAGCACAGTGGTGGTTGCTGGTGGCAATGGGAGGTGGTTTAATGTATATTTTTCTAATAAAGAAGATGAAAGCGAATAATTGATCCTTGTTTTGAAATAGTAATGTACGATGTACTTTCATTCAGTTTAACTTTTAGGGGAGCCATGTTGCCTCATTGATTGTTTGTATACACGGGACCTTTGTTACAACAAAAAGTTTTTTATAACTCATGCAAGGGCCCAATATGTGACATTAGATTAAGGCTCAAGGCTCAAGAAGTATATTGTATATGTGAAAAGGATCTTTGTTTTCAATATTTGTATAGGGCCCTTTATATATGTCGAGACGGACCCTAAAGTGAATCATCACATTTAGCCACTGCACATTTGAATAAAGCATTTTAGCAATTGTTTTTCCTTTTAAAGATTTCTTTGTTTTAAGAAGCTCTATGCGAAGTCAAAGACAGAGAGTGCTATGATATAGATAACAAAAAATGTGGTTGGGGGTTAAAACTGCCCACTCCTGAGCATTAATTTTGGACATCTCATAGAGGAACAATAGATTCTCAATTTGGGAGGGAGGCATATCTCATTTGAACAATGTTATCCAAGATGATAAAACGAAGATAAAAGTAATAATTTAGCATTGTTCTCATTTAGAGCTTGGTTTGCCTCTTAATGTGTAATACTTATTTCAGGTTTCCCTTGCCTTGATCTTTAGTGTCTACACGTCCAAATGAAAAGAAAGAGGGAAACAGAAACTGTAAATCGTCAAGGTCGTCCTAAAATCTGTTCATCTGATGAAATTCCCGAGTTCTTCCAAGTGTATCTCCCCAAATGGAACTCTCGCCGACTGGTTCTTTCTCTTTCTCTCTCTCTCTATAAATATATATATCTATACATTATATCTGTCTATCTCTATACATTATCTGTTTACGAGTTTATGTGCTTTGATGATATATTTTTGCATGCTTGCATGTAGATGTATACGTATAAGAAGGGTTTTCTTTGAGAGAACACATTTTTTGTCGCTATCATAATTATGGCTTAACATATAGGCTAATGTATACATGCATGATTGGATATTAATCGTAGTGCACACTCATAAATCAAAATATTGCTAGCATAATGTGATGTGTATATACTCCCTGTATGTTTTGCTCTATATACTACACCAGTTGTCCGTGCATGTGCGGATCAGGTATCACATATAGGCGATTTTTAAAAAATAAAATAAAACTTATGTTCTTGTGGTTAAATGTAATCCTAGTTAGGCAAGGATCTCGGGTTTGAGATAGTAAATGGAATAGCAGGGATCAAAATTGGAACTTGAAAGTATGACAGGGCTTCACTCTAATCACTGAATTGCCTGCTTGCTTAATAATATAGTAGATACCTGATTAGACTTTAACATTTCTAGAAAATGACGGTTTTCTTGTTTTCATTCCTTTTTCGGAGTTTGTTTTGTCTCCTGAGAGGGGCATAGTGCCTTCAACTTATGCACATTGGTTTCTCCTGGAAAAAGGTGAAAATCTCTTAATTTTCAGCTTTTATTGTAGATTTTCAATGGAAACCAATTCCATGGCCATCACACCCATAGTTTTCTCAAAAGGAAAGGAAATTGATTAACTAGAGGGTGAGAACTGGTTTCCATTTAAATAAGGGGGGGGGGGGGGGGGTGGACATGGCTCTAAATGGAAAATAACGCAAACAAGAAATTGAATTTCCTATAAACCAATTCCAAGAGAACCAATTCTTTTTTACCTTTTGCATCAAACCATCCTTAGGTTTAATATTCTTCTTTGTAAACCACACCTCCAACTTGAACAATCTCATCATATTCTTCACAAAAAGAAAAGAACGAGAAGTTCCTCCTGCAATTTACAGGGAATCGCTGATTAAAGAAACAAAAAATATGTTATTCATTGTCACATGTTGGAGTTCTTTTCTAATTCCTCACATTCTTGTTTATACTTCCCAAGATTTAAGTATATGTTACATGTGCAATAAATTACACCACCATTTTGATTATTGAACAATTGGAGTTGATTTAGATACATAAATTTGCAGAGCATACCATCGGAATTTATCAAGCATTTCAATGGAAACATACCGACAAAGGTGGTCCTTAAAGATCTTGGGGGAAACTTTTGGTTTGTAGACATGGAAGAAGATGAAAACGCTGTGCGTTTTGCCAATGGATGGCAAGACTTTGTGAAGGAAAATTCCTTACAGGAGGGGGAGTTCCTAGTTTTAAGATACAATGGAAGTTCAAGCTTTACTGTAAGAATATTCGGTAAGGACGTATGTATGAAGGATAATTATTTAGCTATGGAGAAGATTGCCACTGCAAACATAAAGTCTGAAGCTGCAAGTGAAACAGAGAGCGAGGCAGCAAGCACGGATACCCAAAATAGCCCCAAAATACCTGAAAAATCAAGAGGCTCATTTCAACTCTCAGGTTTTAATAATATTGAAAAATGCCGTCTTTATTAACTTTCTTCCTTTTTTTTTCATTTCAAATGGTGTAAATACACGTTGGTTCCTTAATAATCGCCTGTTTTTTATCACTTTATTATTGTGAGTTGGACCAAAATTGTGACATTTACATCTGGTAAATACACTTTTCAGTTGCCCAAGTTCCATAATTCGGCTTAATTGGATCCTAACATCTTTGGGGGACACTCGGTGTCGTGTCCTCTGTTTTTTAAGATTTTCTGTGTCAGTGTGTCTGTGCTTCATATCTCTAAATTACAAGATTGCTTTTTAAGGATTGTCTTATCATATAGTCCATTTGTTGTATAGGCCACAAGAAGAGCCGGAAGAGGCTGATGAATCAAAGGTTTTCACTTACAGCGGCTGATATAAAAATTGAAGATGGTGCTCTTAAAGCAGCATATGAATTAATCTCCAGCTCGAAGCATCCTACTTTCAAAGTTATTATGCCGCAAACTTATTTGGAAAGAAATTACATGGTAAGTCCCATTCTCGACAATATGATTTCACCAGAGGATTCTTACTGTGTAAACTATTACGTTGTGGTTAGGATACTACCGGTATTTATGATAATAATTATTCAAATTTGCTTATAGCAAAATGATCATTCTTTCTAATCACCCGAGGATTCTTTCTGATCAGCTGGACTTATGTTTTGGGTTTAAACTATGAAGCATAGACTCGACACGCGTTTCAACACAACACGTGACACAATTTTTCCAAAATGTAAGACAGGACAGGACACGTGGGGGGGACACGTTCTTAATTAATTATATATATATGCAATAAACATTATAAATATTTAAGAATTCAATAAAATCAAACTAGATTGCATTAATAATCCAAATACTCAAAACATGATAACTAAATTGTGCCACAATTGAAGCATCAAAAATCATACATAGACTAAATTGTTATATAGAATGATAGAAAACAAAAGAAGAATATAAAAAGTAGCTCAGTTGCCTCATCCTCAGTTGATCTTGCAGTGAAGAAACACTAGGAATAGTAGCCATCTAAATCAATTATCAAGTATTATAGACTATTATTAAATCCAAGTGTCAGAGTGACAAGTGTTAGGCCCTAACATGTGTCCTCCAAGAGAGTGTCCGTGCTTCATAGGGTTTAAATCATATTTTCATGCTCAATCATTGTTGAATGCACAAACGTATAAGATTAACACAGCTGCGGCTGCTCTGAGAGAAATACGTAAATAACCTAACATGTCTATGGTCTATATGTCATGTTATATGTTATCCTCAAATTTTGTGGCTATGATAGTCAATTCGCTTCTTTTTATATGACATTATGCAAAATTTTGTGTAGGATATACCTCCAAGCTTTGTACAGAGGCATATGAAAAAGGATACAAAGCGGGTGGAGCTTCTGATTAAGAACAAGTCATGGCCGGTGAACTTGACCTCTCCTCAAAGAAATAGGATATGTAAAGGTTGGCGCAAATGTCAGATGGGGAATTCTTTTCAAGTCGGAGATGTTTGTGTATTTGAGTTGATTGATAGGGACAAACCTGTGCTCAAAGTTTCCATTTTCAAAAGTCAATGATTGCTCAAAGTTTCCGTTTTCAAAACTTGTAACATCTGTTTGGTTGAGATGTACTGTAAAATTATTGACTAGTTTAGCTAGCTAGCTCTTTGGAGATGTGAGTTAGTCCAAGATGCTCTCTATTTCCAGTTTGCTCTCAAAGTGTGGTGGTTGAATATTAATTTGAAAATTCATTTAAGAGGAGATTAATTATTTAAGTACTGCAGTATGATCATATGCATATATATAGCAAGTATGTATGATGCATATACAAGCCCGAGTCGTTGCGCCCAAAGTTTACCGCTACGCAGCCACGCTATTTCCCTCTCTGTAACAACACGCGATCCATTTGCTTTGAAGAAGCCAAGAGAAGGTCTTGCTGCATGATCGGTGCTTCTCTCCTGAAATTCAGTGTACTTCAATGGTCATATTTTTCAAATCGTAACTACCGGAGAATTATTTTAATTGTAGCAAAGTTGTAATGTTGGCTAACATATCGAGTTTTAAGAGGAGGACGGGGGGTTCAATTAGTTTCGCATAACTTAAAACTCAAGGATACAAATTATTATGAAAATGCGTAAAACAATTTCAATATCTTCTTGTAGACGTTAAAATCTTGGAAGAAAAAAAGACGACAAGACTAATCCTCAGAAGTTAAAACTCTCCCACCAGCCTTTGCATTTTTTGTCCTAGAATTCTTGTAAAAATGTAAATCCAATTTCCTTTTTTGAAAACTATAGTCAAGAATTAGAAAATACAATTTTTATTAAGAAATTCAAGTGAGCTATACACACAGGGATAGGCCTCTCCTGGCTACTGTACCTCAAAGGAATTTTTGAGTGGGTAGTGATGTCCAAATTCCAAATTCGAAAGGAGATGGTAATTTTCTTTTAGGGTGCATTTGGCGTGCCGGATAAGGAGGTATGATAGGATAGGATAAAAGTCGGATAGGAGAAGAGTCAGAATTAATCGAAAAGGAATTATGTGGGATATGATATGAAAGGAATCAGTCGGATAAGGATTAAGCGGGATTGGACAAGATAATGAACTAGTCGAATAAAGATTTAATAAACTTTGCATTTGATGGAGTTTCGGATTACAAGTCTAGATATTATATAATACAACTTGCTTTTCTTCTAAAATATATGCAATTTTAATTGTTGTCCACAATTTTTTTTAACTAATGCGATTTTTCGATTTATAAATTAGTTTCGTAAAAAACTCTTTCGGAAGAAAAGTTATATATCACATACAATATTTACGAATTACGCATTAAGTACAATTTCAAATTCTAATGTTACCATTTTTTCTAAAATTAAAGTTTTTTATAAATACCTTCATTTAATAAAAAAATAAATAAAAATACCATATTATAAAAGAAATAAATTTTATTAGTTGAGTTACTGTGATTTTGGATGGTTGAAAATTTTCATTAATAAATGTAATTATCTAAAAAAGTGTAAAGAAAAAGATTAAAATAAAAAAAATATATTCATTTTGTTATCCGGCAAACATGGGATAAAATAATACCACCTATAGGGGTGGTATATATTTATCCGGTTCTAAAGGGATAAAATAAAAATTAATCCCGAGTGCAATCTAGTCTCGAGTTGCTCCAAACGCGGGATAGGATTAAAATATCCTATCCACCCTTGCGCCAAACGTTGGATATGATTTATTTATCTTATCCTTTTCGACACCAAATATCGGATAGGATTAATTAATCCTATCCTGTTTCTAATCCCGCACGACAAACACACCCTTAGGGTAAAAAATAGTAAACCTCCTTAAACTATTAAATGTTATCACTTAACCCCCAAAATTACATAAATGTCATTGTACAAAATTTGAGAAAAAAAGGAAAAATAAAAATAAAGGGTAAAATATAGTAAACCCCCCTAAACTATCGCAATTTGACACTTTACCCTATAATTTATAAAATTCGAACACTCATAAACTATTAGTTGTCACTCAACCCCACAAAAAACATATTTGCCCTTATAAAAATGTTTAAAATATAAAAAATAAAAATTGATCAATGTCTATCTCTACAAACACACACACACATAGATGAAGATGATGATGATGATGACGAGTGCTGATGAATGTAGAGCTCTTCCCCTCCAATAATAAAGGACAATAAGAGAGAGAGAGAGAGAAAGAGAGAGAGAGAGAGAGAGAGAGAGAGAGAGAGAGAGAGAGAGAGAGAGAGAAAAGGGGGGAGGGTTTGGTTTATTTTACTTTTCCTTTTTTTTCTTCAAACTTTGTACAAGAGTATTTATGTAATTTTAGGGGTTAAGTGATAACATCTAATAGTTTAAGGGGGTTTAGTGTCAATTTTTATAAATTAGGGGATAAAGTGTCAAATTATGATAGTTTAAGGGGATTTAGTGTATTTTACCTTTGTTTTATTTATTAAAAAAATCCTTTTCATAATAAAAGTCCGTTGTCAAACCCAGTCCAAGCCCCTAGGCACTCGGTGGTAGTGATTAAACTTAGGCACCGCTCGCACAATTATAAAATTGATTATTTCATTTTGGACCCATGGAGTATTGGTTTTTCCATGGGTTCAACAAGAGGTAACCGTTGTGCCGAATAATGGGCCTAATGCTCCTCGGTGGATCTTACTTGTAAGGTGTCGATCGCCATATTGATTTCTTGTACCAAATATATATATATAGAAACCCTAGCTTATGGAATGAAGGGGTTTAAGGTTCGCAGCACAGAAAAAGCAAACACAAGAAAGAAAGAATGATGGAATGGGAATTGCCTCAAGTACCAGACGAAATCATTGATAACATACTCTTGAGACTACCCGTTAAGTCTCTTTTGCGATTTAAATGCGTCTCCAAACGCTGGCTTTCTACAATCTCAGATCCCAATTTTCATCACGAGAAAGAGTACGAGTCCATTCTCGTCGCGGAATTATCAAAAACTCCGACTAATACGGTATCTCTTTATTCAATAGATGATGATGGCAGTAAAGTTGTTAAGGAATCTTTCACTTTATTGTCTAACGGCATGATTACTGGCGTGTCGAATTCCTGTCATGGATTATTTATTATACGCTTTGGTGATTCCTATTTCTTATTCAATCCATCAACTCGTTATTTCACTAAGGTTTTAAGCTGTCCCCATGAGTTTGATAAAATCGTGGGACTTTGTTACGACGCATATACTAAGGATTATAAGGTTGTTCAGCTTCTACATTATGGTACGGTTACATCCGTAGTCGTAGCAGTTAGTTTGAAAAGTAAACGGTGGGCCCCAGTTGGCTTCCCTTTCAATGCTGCTTCAACTTGCGAAGGGCCGGTACTAAATGAGAGGTTGCATTGGACTGTCCGCGAGAAAATCGTACGCTATGATCCACATGCGAATGCATTCGAGGAGTTCCCATCACCTACCGGTAATGCGAGTTCAATACTCCGCTTGGGAGTTTCAGGTGGTTGTCTTTGCATGGTTAGACGGGACAGTGAAAGATACGTTGAAGAGAAGTTTGAAGTGCTGACAATGAAAGACTACGGGGTGGGAGAATCTTGGACAACCCTGTTCTTTATTATATCATCGGATTTCCAGCCGATTCTTTTTTCTAAGAAGTGTGAGGTTTTCCTCAAGAAAAGTGTGAGGTCTTCGAATTCCAGCTTGTCTTTTTTAACCAAGAATGGTGAGATTTTATTATTAGGAAAGCAAAACATGTCCGGAAAATTATTCGCCTACAATTGGAGAAAAAACACAACTACGGACTTGGATATGGTAAGCAATGACAATTGGTGGGGTGCCGTTTCATTTGTGCAAAATCTAACTTCACCGGTTGGCTATGAGTGGGATGAAGAGCTACACATGGAAAGCATTCAGACGAGAATAGAGTGGCGGCGGAGACTGAATGGTTGAGATGCAGTTACATATGTTTCTGAGTTGCGCTCTGTGAATTTCTTTTTGAACTAATATAACATTGCTATTGTTTTCTTTTTTTGCAATTTCTTTCAGTGGCCACTATGTATTTACATTGACTTGAGCTTAAGTTTTTCATTGAATTTATATCTATTATCTTAGTTTATGTTCGTTCTATGACTTACTATAGTCATTGTATTGTAAAAGTTAAATTTGTGTTCGTCTACTGTATGGTTTTTTTTATGAGATGCTCTATTGTTTTAGTTTACTAAATAAATGTTGGGGTTCAGCCCTCTTTGCAAATTAAGGCCAGATGCTCCGTTTGTAGAGGCGCTTGGTGTTTAAGGCGAACTCAGCAGATGGGAAACTTTCGAAATGCTATTTTTGATGTTAATTTAGATGACATGGGGTTCATGGGCAACAAGTTCACATGGTCGATGGAGAGAAGTGGCGGGTCCTGCGTTGTAGAGACTGCATAGAATTTTAGTAGCAACTAGTTGGAGAGATTTATTTCCAAATGCGATGGTCATGCGTGGTGGATACAACTTTTCTGTATCGGCAACTTGAAATACGTTTTGTATCTGGCTTTCAAATTTCAAAAAATTGAGAAAAAGAAAAGAAAAACTACACTCACTAATTGATGACAGAAATTATATTTGTTCAGTTTTACGTTAAGAGTGTTATTTTTTTAAATGTCTTGAATTTTAAAAGTTCTATTTGATAAGTGAATTTGAATAAATAATTTCTTCAGAAATAGAGTTTCACGTAATTCAAGGAAGATGTAGTAGACACGTAAATGTAGTTCAAAATTTTCTTTTCCCAAAGATTTATTAGGGAAGGAAGCTTCTATCCCAACAAAGAATTTACTCAGCATAATTGATGCAACTCACGATTTTGATTTGAAATTTGAGAGAGTAGATCCTAATAAAACAGTTGTTTGCATTCTTGGCATCTTTCTCCCTATTTAGTGTTGAGTTGAAGCCGACCTGGAAAATCTCGAAAAATTTAGAGGCCAAAGGCTATGTAAAACGAGGCCGTTTACGTGTACGGAAAGCTCTAATAAGGTTAAATAATTATCCCAAACAGAAATTGCCATGCCAAAAGAAGAAGGAAATGAAAAGTTTAATTAGATTGTTCTATCTCTTCATTAGGTTGGGTCTAGTTGCTGCGCTTGGTGAAACTAGACTTTCCACATATTCGGCCACTTCAATGGAAAAGAAAACGGAACGAGAAGTGTGAATATATACTCCAGTACTCCTCCTTTTTAGGAGAGTATGCCAGTAATTCGTTTCTGTCTTTCACCACTAAAACTTCGCCACCACCATCCTTTGTGATGCACAACGGTTGCATTGCTAAATTAAAACGATAATTCGGCTCTATATAAAACTAGACATGTGAAGCATAAAGTCCAAGACGATTTTTCTTGGACATTGTAATCCTTCATTACCCATATCTTGATGGTGGTATGTCCATCAGATTGATGACCCAAAGCAAGGCATCCATCCATTTGCCCCAAACCGCAACCACCACCACCACCACCAGCAGTAGTCAACATTATTGGAATTGGAATCTCACTCATTTTTCGGATCTCCATCAAAATAATTATTATAGCTTCCTCAAACTTGTTCCTCTTCTTATCTTATTCGTTTTTCAATTTCTTCTTTACCGACCAATGCTGATTTCCATTCACTACCTCCCCCTTATTCCGTCCCCAAATAGCAAAGTAATTAGAAGAGACGTCATTGTCAACCTTTGTCCAACATTTTTTTCGGAGGCTGCTAAATTCGAATGGTTTCCCTGGTAGACTGCCAAATCGAAGAATGAGCTTGTAATCATTGGTGGAAGAATCATAACAAAGTCCTGACATAGCATACATTTTGCTGTGACAACAAAGTAAATTCTCGTGTTGAAGCACTTCCTAGCTTGGAGGCCCTAGTCGACGGATTCCACAACAAGATAGTACGTCCTAGACCAATTAGCACAAATCCATTACATGAACCCAATGGGTTGTACAAAATAGGGTGATATTCCCGGTCCCACGGTTTAGGAATCGATTAGACACTAGCATCTTCTTCGTCTATGCATGGAAAGGAAAAGGAAGGATCTAAATAGTCATGAGATCTAGAAAATGTAAGGATTCTTCTTCTTTGAGTCAAAAATTTAAATTGGGGACTTAATATCCAATCGCGCCAATGCTTGCATACGCATCTGCAATGCAGTAGAAATTTGACAGGAAGCCTTGAAAGTATTTGGACAAACACAATCTCTTCAGGCAACTCCAACTTCCCCATTGTTATTAGCCTTTTATTTTTCTTTGGCAGCAACTGCATCTCCATTGAGATTTCAGAGAAAGAGAAACTATTGTTCGGCTATAGATGTTCCTTCTCCTTTATGAACCCTAAAAATGTATAATCAAGTTAATATAAATTAAATTCTAAGGAAGCTTTTGCTTTGTTGGAAAAATTTAAATATTGAATCTAAAGTCTAAAGAGTGAACTTGAAAATTATTTTTGTCTTGATGTAATGTATGAATACATTAAACATATTACTTTGACCATTTTGACATTCTTTTATCTATTAACCAAAAGCCTTAGTCGAGGACAATAATCGTATTATACAACCATTTAGAGTTAATTAATCACATTAAGAGGTGGAAGAGTCTCTTAATAATTCATAAGCATATTAAGAGTTGCACCAAATAAATATGGCTCACAACTCTCCATGTATATATTTTATTACATTTATGAATTTGTATTTATACTAAAATGATGTAAAATTGATATACACTGTTCCTAAAAAAAGCATACGGCACATAAGATAAAGAGCTTATTCATAAGCAAGCCATGAATGCCTTACTTTTGCTTATTCTATGTATTATTTTCACCTCCACCATAGATTGTATAAAATGTATAATAAAGCATAGAAAAATATGTCATGTACAAACCCTAGAATTTGATTTAGGGGCGGACCCAAGAATCTTTTGTGGGCTAACACTTTTTTTTTCAAATGCTAGTGGATTTTTCAAAAAATCATGTGCCCTCACCCTTGGACCTTGATGGAATCTATATACGCATGTGTATATAGATTCGAAATGAATTTCTGTAAGACAGAGAGTGGAAAAGGGGGTAAATACTATACTTAAGCTTGCTGGTGATGAGAGTCGTGAGCAATGAGAGAGAAGGAGCATGATAAAAAATTTCCCGGGAAAAAAAAAACCCTAGGGGGGTGGGTTGATTTTTTTTTTATTATTTGTTTTCCTCAAGAAGTGGAAAAGGAGGTCACGTGACCCTTTTTATGCAAAATTTTAACCCGGAAAATTTGGGCTATCAAACAGCCCAAAACATGCAATCCATTTGTTTTGAAAAAATTGTGGCACTTTGACTATACTAGTTAACTTCCTGTTAATAAATCAATAATTTTACAATAATCAATGTGATCACACTGTTCAAAACATGACTCATTTAACTCCAAAAAAAACATAATCAACGATGAAGACGATAACTTACTTTTTATTGTGAAATAAGTCATTATCTTTATCTATGTATATTAAAAGGTAAGTCGTTTTTGACAGTTATGACACCAAATTTTATCTATATATTTATATTCTTTTAAAATAAAAAAATAGTGCTCGCAGAGCTTGAAACTCAACCTCTAGGTTAGAGTGAGGAACATTTTACCATTGAACAACTGCATCACTCATTATTTGATATCACAATTTAAAATAGATGATAGACGTGCACATGAATTGCGTGCACAGTATTATCTAGTTATATTAAAATGAAAGTGGTAGCAAACTAGTTATTACATTAATTTTATGTGTTTTCAATTTTGCCTTTTGTGAGAATCCGCAAATGCGACCCCAGGTCCTATTCCCGTGTTTTGGGAGTTTAAAACGTCATAATGGATTCCGTTGTTTCATTCGCTTTAATTTATAGATGCAAGGGGGTTCGTTTCAGAGTCGCCAGTACGTTTTACAAAAAAACGGACAAAAGAGGTTGTGTAAGAGAAAAGGCTACATTTAAGCCCTTCTTTACATGTTTATCTACGAAACCAGGATTCTATAGGGTTTGGGGATAATGTTACGGTTTGGGAAGGTGTTAAGCACCCATTCTGCCCTTTCGGTCTCTAGTGGCTTTATACGTTTATTCTATGTTAAAAAACTTGGATGCCTTTACTGATATTCTACTATTTTCTGGAAATAACTCATAAAAACCTCATTTTTGGGAAAAACGGGGAAATGGGTGAAAAACCTTGTATTCCGTAATCCGATGTTTTTAGTTTTGTCGAAATCTGATTACTAGTGGCAAAAGTTTTTCTATTTTGAAAAGAGAGTGATTCGGTATTGTTTCCTCAGATAACAATATCAATTATCTAGTTGGTTAATTTTAGAAAAGATCGGATCTTATCGAAATTGATTTGATGTGGGATTGAACTCATGAGGAGAGTGTTTCACATACATTACAGTCTATATGGAAGACATAATATATTTGAGTTTAATTCCTAAGTTATCTTTATCAGTAGAGCTACCTAACGCACTATTTGGTTTTAGCCCGATTTAGATTAACCGTATATTTTTGTTTTTAATTAATTTACTTACTTTGGGTGGTGAAACTTGTAACATCTGTTTGGTTGAGATGTACTGTAAAATTATTGACTAGTTTAGCTAGCTAGATGTGAGTTAGTCCAAGATGCTCTCTGTTTCCAGTTTGCTCTCAAAGTGCATGTGGTGGTTGAATATTAATTTGAAAATTCATTTAAGAGGAGATTGTTGACCTAAGTTCTTAATCTTATTTTGATAATAACAATAAATCAATCATGTATAATTTAACATGTTTCTTGATATAAGTATATAGTTCATTTACTTGGAAAATTCAAGAAAAATATGACAATGATCACTCTTTTACTATTCGATCATTGGACAAGACAAGGAAGATCAAATCTCTTAATGTAAATCATGAAGTACAAATGATCAAAAGACTATATGAAAAGCTTCTAAGAAAAAGTTTCAAGTGAAGATCAATTCGAAAAAACAAATCAAAGCTGTAGGTCGAAAAATACCCTAGAGGGGGTGGTGAATAGGGATTTTTAAAACTTTATCGGATTTTTAAAATCAATTTGAAAATATTATGTCTATACTTATCAAGCAATCAACAACAAAGATAATTCCAAGCACAATGAACAAATAGCACAATATAATAGAGTAAGAGATAGAAAGATAGAACCGATCAAAGTCGAAGATTTTTTGTCCACACGGTTCGGTTTGTTCCCCCTACTCCGCGCTCGGTTAGTTCCCCGAGAATTTCCACTATAACCGATCTCCTTCCGGGTGAAGATCAAACCTCTACAAGTGTATTCTTATCACACACTCTCACAAGTATTGAAAACACCTTCAATACTTTCACAAGAAATCCCTCTTGCTAATCTATGAGATACACCTCTCACAATTATGATTCAAATGAATTTTGGTGACAAACACCAATGTACAATATCTCTCTTTTATATGACAAAATACAAATGAAGCTCACACTAAGAGATATCAAAATTGATTAAAGTATATAGCTCAAAAATGAAGAATTTGATCAATAAAATGAATTGAATACTTGAACAACTTTGTATATATGTAAAATAAGTTTGTAGAATGATTCAAGTGTGTTAAAACATGTCTAAGACATCACATTTATAGCTTACAAAATCATATGGCCGTTGGGGATGATTAAGAGAGGTTTTGGCTCCAAGGTATACATTTTCAAACTTTCTAACAGCTAGTTTTGACAAAAAAATTCAAAATTGTTTTGTTAATTTCTCCCAATTTGACCGTTGGATCATGCTCACATTTTAGTCAAAAGTTTCAGGAGATGTTGTCTAACTACTGTAAAAATTTCAAAATGATCGGAGTCCGGGAAGGCCTCCATTGTACCGTTAGATCAAAACTGGGCAAAAATTGAGCGAATTTTAAACGAAAAATAAAAATATTTTTCCAATTTAATAATTTAGTTCCAAATAAAATTCTAATGATTTTTGAATCTCAAATATATGTTTCTAAGATACCTATTTTTATTATAGCTTAAAATATAATCATTTAAAATTAATATGAATTTATTTTGAAACTCAGTTTTTGTAAAATGATGTTTTTCAAATAAATTCATTTTCAAACTTGTTTGAATCAATCTTTAAAATATGTATGAATATATTTGAGCTACGGGGATTTGATCAATAAAGTATCTTTACATAAAATCTAAGCACTCACTCAATTTAATGATAATTCGAGTCTTCGTGATGCTTGATTTTCTTGTGCGTATCTTCACTTGTTTGATGTTCTTGATCCTTTCTTGGTTTTGATTCTTTGTGAAGCACATGGAGATCATTTGAGTTCATTTCTTGTGAGTAGATGCGTTTGTAAGGCTTGTGCGAGATTTGCTTTGGTTTGAAGTTACACTTGGTCGGAAGATATATCGGTTAAAATGGCTATCATCATTGGAACAACCGAGTTAAATAACACTTTATTAACTTATTGTAATTATCAAAATAAGATTAATTGACTTTAAGGTCAACAAAAGCATTTGAAGACTCGTTAATTTAGTAATTGAGTGAGTGCTTAAGATTTATGTAAAGTTACTTTATTAATCAAATTATTATAGCTCAAACGTATTCATGCATCTTTTAAAGATTGATTCAAATAAACTTGAAATTGGATTTATTTGAAAAACTTTATTTCACAAAGACCGAGTTTCAAAATAAATTCATATTAATTTTAAATGATCATATTTTAAGTTCTAATAAAAATAGGTATCTTAGAAACATATCTTTGGGGTTCACAAATCATTAGAATTGTATTTGGAACTAAATTGTTATATTGCAAAAATGTTTTTATTTTACATTTAAAATTCGCTCAATTTTCGCACAGTTTTGATCTAACGGTAATATGGAGGCCTTCCCGGACTCCGATCATTTTGAAAAACAACATCTCTTATCACTTTTGACTAAACTTTGAGAATGATCCAACGGTCAAATTGGGAGAAATTATCAAAACAAATTTGAATATTTTGTCAAAACTAGCTGTTAAAAAGTTTGAAAATGTATACCTTTGACCCAAAATCTTTCTTAATCATCCCCAACGGCCATATGGGTTTTCAAGATATATATATAAGGTTCTAGACATGTTTTAACACACCTTGAATCATTCTAATACTCTATTATTCATATATTCAAATATACAAAGATTCAAGAACACATTTTGATCAATCTTTCATCTTTTGAGCTATATATTTTTGATCAATCTTGATAACTCTAGTGTGATCTTCATTTGTAATTCAAATACACTTGAGAGTTATTGTATTGGTGTGTATCACCACAAACAATTCATTCTTCATTTCAAAAGAGAGTTTGTCTCTTTGTAGAGCAAGAGAGCATATCTTGTGAGAAGTGTAGTGTGTATAACTACATTGTGAGTGTTGCGTTAATAACAACATTTGTATTGAAGTTTGATCTTCACCCGAAGATGATTTAATAGTGAAAATTCTCGAGGAACTAACTGAGCGCGGACGTATGGTTTAGGAAACCGAACCGTGAGGACAAAAAGTCTCGAGCTTCAAATTGGTTTAATCTCTCTAAACTCAAGCTCTCTTTTTATTGCTATATTATTGCTTGTATTTTGAGATTGCTTATTTGCTTATCTTGGGATTGATTACTTGAAATTTATTATTTTCTTAATATTGTTACTTAGCTAAGTTGCTTTGCTTAAATATTTTAAAAATGTTTTAATTTCGCATTAAATTTTTAAAACCCTATTCACCCCCCTCTAGGGTTGTTTTCCGACCAACAAAGATTAATTTATTTAAGTACCGCAGTACGATTATATGCATATGTATGTATGTAGAAAATATCTAGGTTGCATGTACAAGCCAGGATTGTTGTGCCCAAAATTTACCATTACGTGAACCACGCTATTTCCCTAGCTCTCTGTAACAACACAAGATCCATATGTTTTGAAGAAGCCTAAAGAAGGTCTTGCTGCATATTTTTTGAATTGTAACTGCTAGAGAACTCTTTTACTTGCAGCACAATAGTACTTTTGGCTGACATATCAAGTTTTGAGAGGACAAGGATTTGGGGGTTCAATTAGTTTTGTATAACTTGTATGTAAAACTCAAGAATACAACTTATTATGAAAACGCATAAAAGAATTTCAATATCTTCTTGATATTAAAATCTTGGAAGAAAAAAGAAGCAACAAAACAAATCCTCAAAAGTTTAAAATTCTCCCACCATCCTTCGCATTTTTTGTCCTAAACTTCGTTTAAAAAGGTAAATCCCTTATTTTTTTTTAAGAACTCAAGAGTTAGAGAGCACAATTTCTATTAAGAAATTCAAGTCAAGTACACATGTGGAGATAACCCTCTCTTAAGTCTCAACTAGTGTACCTCAAAGAGATTTTTGAATGGGTTGTGATGTCCAACTTCTAAATTCAAAAGGAGATGGTAATTTTGTTTTTCTCATAAAAAGTCAACCTGGTTGGAGCCCCAAGGCATTCGTGGTGGTGCCTAAACTTAGGCACCGCTTGCACATTATAAAATGGGGGCTATTATTTACACCCCCAATTTTGTCACTAATACCACATTTGTCACCAACACCCCTCTCATATCAATTTTTAGTCACTAACACCATCCACCTAATTAAAAGTTAATACAAACATTAATTAAAAATAAAACTACTTAACATTGAGAAAGAAATAAGCCATTTATGTCTCTCACTTAATGACAGGTGAGTGGATTCACACACACTCACCCTATATTAGGTGAATGTGTTGTAAGTGACTCGCATAATATAAGGCAATGGAGTGGGGAGTGTACTTGAATATTTCTAAATTAGACTCACCTAATGATAGGTGAGTGGATTCACACGCACTCACCCCACATCAGGTGAATGTGTTGTAAGTAACTCGCCTAATAACACACACTCGTCTCACATGGGGTGAGTGTGTCTGTACACACTCGACTTATTTGAGAAGAGTTGTAACTAGATTACTCTGCTTATATAAAGTGAGTCAAGCTTGGACATAACCCGTTTTATACTCTGTTTTAGGGATTACATTTTTGTTTCAGTTTAAATGTTGTTGAATGATGTCTGAAAGCTAATATACACATTAATACACCAATAATAACAATTATAATACATCTTTGGCTTCATTTTAGAGTGAAATTTTACCACCAACTTTTTCTTGAACTTCTTCTTTTTCCACCATCTCATAAACAATGCTTCTTATTTTTCATAATCTAAGCTTCAAACTTTCCACCAATAATATTTGTGCTTCGATTTGCTTGTGATTTCTTGATTTTGAGAGCTCAGATGATAAAGAAGTGAGTCTCTTCTCTCTCTATCTTTTTAGTTGAAGCAATGGAATGTGATTGTGAATGGGGGCAAAATGAGAGATATAGGTTTAATTATTTGGGTTAATGTTTGATTAGTTTATTAAAAAATGAATAAATAGATATGTTAATGTTTTAAGCATCGGGTAAATAAATTAAGTAATGGTTACGTGAGAGGGTGTTTGTGTCAAAAAAGTGGGGTGTTAAGAAATATTTTTTATAAAACTATAGATGATAGTGTTTGTCATAAGATTAGGAGTGTAAATATTAGCCTCCTAAAAGATTGATTATTTTATGTTAGATTTATGGAGTTTGCTTTTTTTAATAGATTCAAGTAAGAGGATAACCCACTTGTGCCGAGTAATGGGCCGAATAGTCGTTGATGGATCTTACTTGTAAGGTATCCCTTTATTTATTGATTTCTTGTTACCAAATAAAATAAATAAATATAGAAACCCTAGCTTGAGGAATAAAGGGACTTTAAGGTTCGCAGCACACAGAAAAAGCAAACACAAGAAAGAAAGAACGATGGAATGGGAATTGCCTCTCATACCAGACGAAATCATTGATAACATACTCATGAGACTACCGGTTAAGTCTCTTTTGCGATTTAAATGCGTCTCCAAACGCTGGCTTTCTACAATCTCAGATCCCAATTTTCATCATGAGAAAGAGTACGAGTCCATTCTCGTCGCGGAATTATTAAAAACTCCGACTAATACGGTATCTCTTTATTCAATAGATGATGATGGCAGTAAAGTTGTTAAGGAATCTTTCACTTTATTGTCTAACGGCATGATTACTGGCATGTCGAATTCCTGTCACGGATTATTTATTATACGCTTTGGTGATTCCTATTTCTTATTCAATCCATCAACTCGTTATTTTGCTAAGGTTTTAAGCTGTCTTCCTGAGTTTGATAAAATTGTTGGACTTTGTTACGACGCGTATACTAAGGATTATAAGGTTGTAGTTCAGCCTCGACATTGTGGTTGGAATACAGTTACATCCGGAGTCGTAGCTGCTAGTTTGAAAAGTAAACGGTGGGCCCCAGTTGGCTTCCCTTTCAATGCTGTTTCAGCTTGTGAAGGGCCGATACTAAATGAGAGGTTGCATTGGACTGTCCACGAGAAAATCGTACGCTATGATCCGCATGCGAATGCATTCGAGGAGTTCCCATCGCCTACCGGTAATGCGAGTTCAATACTCCGCTTGGGAGTTTCAGGTGGTTGTCTTTGCATGGCTAGACGGGACAGTGAAAGATACGTTGAAGAGAAGTTTGAAGTGCTGACAATGAAAGAATACGGGGTGGGAGAATCTTGGACAAACCTGTTCTTTATTATATCATCAGATTTCCAGCCGATTCTTTTTTCTAAGAATTGTGAAGTTTTCCTCAAGAAAAGTGTGAGGAAATTTTGGTCTACGAGTGTTTTAAGAAAAAGAAAAAGTAGGTCTTCGAATTCCAGCTCTTCTTTTTTAACCAAGAATGGTGAGATTTTATTATTAGGAAAGGAGAAACATGTCTCGAAAATTATTCGCCTACAATTGGAGAAAAAACACAACTACGGACTTGGATACGGTAAGCAATGACAATTGGTGGGGTGCTGTTTCATTTGTGCCAAATCTAACTTCACCGGTTGGCTATGAGAGGGATGCAGAGCTACACACGGAAAGCATTCAGGCGAGAATAGAGTGGTGGCGGAGACTGAATGGCTGAGATGCATTTACATATGTTTCTGAGTTGTGCTCTGTGAATTTCTTTTTGAACTAATATAACATTGCTATTGTTTTCTTTTTTTGCAATTTCTTTCAGTGGCCACTATGTATTGACATTGACTTGGGCTTAAGTTTTTCTTTGAATTTATATATATTATCTTAGTTTATGTTCATTCTATGACTTACTATACTCGTTGTATTGTAAAATTTAAATTTGTGTTTGTCTACTGTATGGTTTTTTTATGAGATGCTCTATTGTTTTAGTTTACTAAATAAATGTTGGGGTTCGGCTCTCTTCATCGATGTTTGGATGCTCCGTTTGTAGAGGCGCTTGGTGTTTAAGGCGAACTCGCAGATGGGAAACTTTCGAAATGCTATTTTTGATGTTAATTTTGATAACATGGGGTTCATGGGCAACAAGTTCACATGGTCGATGGAGAGAAGTGGCGGGTCCTGCGTTAGAGAGACTGGAAAGAATTTTAGTAGCAACCAGTTGGAGAGATTTATTTCCACATGCGATGGTCATGCATGGTGGATACAACTTTTCTGTATCGGCAACTTGAAATACGTTTTGTATCTGGCTTTCAAATTTCGAAAAGATAGTGAAAAAGAAAAGAAAAACTGCACTTACTAATTGATGACAGAAATTATATTTGTTCAGTTTTACATTAAGAGTGTTATTTTTTAAATGTCTTGAATTTTAAAAGTTCTATTTGATAAGTGAATTTGAATAGATAATTTCTTCAGATTGAGTTTCATGTAATTCAAGGAAGATGTAATAGACACGTAAATGTAGTCATAGGATCAGTGATTCACCATAAACATTGAATTGGCCTTGTCGTACAAGAAGTTAAAAATTGAGTAATTATTTGTTATAGTTCAAAATTTTCTTTTCCCAAAGATTTATTAGGGAAGGAAGCTTCTATCCTAACAAAGAATTTACTCAGCATAATTGATGCAACTCACGATTTTGATTTGAAATTTGAGAGAGTAGATCCTAAAACAGTTGTTTGCATTCTTCACATTGTTTTTACCTATTTAGTGTTGAGTCAAGGCGGACCTAGAAAGTCTTGAAAAATTTAGAGGCCAAAGGCTATGTAAAACGAGGCCTTTTTACATGTACGTAAAGCTCTAAAAAGGTTAAATAATTTTCCCAAACAGAAATTGCCATGCCGAAAGAAAAAGGAAATCAAAAGTTCAGATTGTTCTATCTCTTCATTAGGTCACGTCTAGTTGCTGCGCTCGGTGAAACTAGACTTTCCACATATTCGGCCACTTCAATGGAAAAGAAAATGGAACGAGAAGTGTGAATACTTTGGTACTCCTCCTTTTTAGTACGCCAGTATTTTTCACCATTAAAACTTCACCACCACCGTCCTTTGTGATGCACAATGGTTGCATTGCTAAATTAAAACGATAATTCGGCTCTGTATAAACTGGACATGTGAAGCATAAAGTCCAAGACGATTCTTCTTGGACATTGTAATCCTTCATTACCCATATCTCGATGGTGGTCTCTCCATCAGATTGACGACCCAAAAGCAAGGCATCCATCCATTTGCCCCAAACCGCAACGATAACCACCAGTAGTCAACATTATTGAATTAGAATCTTACTCAATTGTTTGGAATCCTCCATCAAAATAAATTGTAGCTTCCTCAAACTTGTTCCTCTTCTTAATTATCTTCTTCGTTTTTCAATATCTTCTTTAACAGCCAATGCTGATTTCCATTCACTACCGCAACCTTATTCTGTCCCCAAATAGCAAAGTCCACGTCATTGTCAACCTTTGTCCAACATTCTTTTTGGAGGCTGCTAAATTCGAATGGTTTCCCTGGTAGACCGCCAAACCAAAGAATGACCTTGTAATCATTGGTGGAAGAATCATAATAAAGTCCCGAGATAGCATACATTTTGATGTAACAACAAAGTAAGTTCTCATGTTGAAGCACTTCCTAGCTTGGTGGTCTTAGTCGACGCATTCCACAAGAAGTTAGTATGTCCTAGACCAATTAGCACAAATCCATTACATGAACCCAAGAGGCTGTACAAAATAGGGTTATATTCCTCGTCCCACGGTTCAGGAATCAATTGGACACTAGCATCTTCTTCGTCTATGCATGGAAAGGAAAAGGAAGGATCTACATAGTTGTGGGATCTAGAAAATATAAGGGTTCTTCTTTGAGTCAAAAATTTGAATTGGGGACTAGATATCCAATCACGCCAATGCTTGCATACGCACCTGCAATGCAATAAAGATTTGACAGGAAGCCTTGAAAGTATTTGGATAAACACAATCTCTTCAGGCAACTCCAACTCTTCCATTGTTATTAGTTTTTTATTTTTCTTTAATTTGGCACCAACTACATCTCCATTGAGATTTGAGAGAAAGAGAAACTATTGTTGGGCTGTAGATGTTCCTTCTCCTTTATGAACCCTAAAAATGTATAATATATATATATATATATCTCCTTTATGAACCCTAAAAATGTATAATATATATATATATATCTATTAGTTAATAGAAAAACGGAAGCTTCTTCACCATAGAACTTTACGTGTCTTGCTGGTTTTCAATCGTAAACGCTACTGTTTCAATAAGCGTCTCTCAAGTCCATAAAATAAAAATAAAAAGCATCTCTTCATTCTTTAAATTCTATCTGCAATTCTGCAATTTTGAAATAGTCCAACTGTTTCAAAACTCATAGTCGTTCCAGATTGGCACAAACACTAACGCCTCTTTGTTCTCTTTTTCTCTCTGCGTCTTATACCATCTCAAAGTTTAGATGGATCTTTCACTCATTCGCAAGGGTAAAATGAAAAAAGGTATATCTTTAATTTCGATTGTTTCACCTCCATCTCCAATCAATTAATATTTCTTTCTTTTCCGTATATCGTTGTAACGCTTTAACAATATATATGGATTGTAAAAAGTTATTAGAGAGGAATTATTGTAATGGCATTTGTTTGGATCAATTTTTTGTAGGTTTTACGAGAAGTTTTGAGGGGGTACTCCATACCAACCAGAAAATTTGTTTGAAAAAGTTTGCATCATCATAGAGAAGGTTAGTTGTTTGCTCTTCTATAATAGTTTCGTCTCTCTTTATTGCCATCACACACTTTTTTCCCATTTACATTGTTTATCCAATTAATGATATTTTGTACTTAAAACACCTGTGATATTTACCCATATCTCTCTGACTTTTCTGGTGTCTGCAACTCAATTAGTAAGAGTTTTTTTATTCATTTTTCAATAAAACATACACTAATTGATATTTAAAGTTGGTTTTCTACTTTGTTTTTCAAATTCGTTGTTTAAAATTTTTGGACTGTAAATTATTTAATCAGTCTGTGGTATACCCTTGCAAGTCTACAGTCTGTCGAATAAAAAAAGAGGATGAACAATCAGTTAGAAAAATAATTGAATATAGTTATGCATTTTTTTCTCAAACAAAATAGAGTGATGAAGGAAAAGTTAGTGATCCTAAACACTATGAGATAATATGTATGTATATATGTCATAATGGAGGAAAAAATACATTGGATAAATACATGTTTCGTATTTGATATAGGTAATTTAGTACTTTCAAGTTTCAAAATAATTTGTTCTAGAGTGATGAATTCAACTACGTACTTAGTAGTGAGGCTACGTACGGAATATTTTTCATAACATTGTGGTATCTCTTTTAGTACAATTTTGATTACTTTCACTTATTTTCTCTGGCATTTGAGTATTTAATGGCTTTATGTTTTGTTTTCCTTTTCAAAGTTTGGTTATGTATATAACTTTGAAAGGAAATTTTTCTAAGAACTTTATTAAAATGATTTTGTTGTTATTTAATTTTGAAAAGGAATTTTTCTAAGAATTTATTAAATTGACTCTTTAATCAATTGTCAAATTTATTTTGATCAAATTTATGCAAATTATAGAACCAAACAAATTTAAGATGCATATGCATCACAAGTTGGTAACTTTTATATTACACATGAGCAAAATGGCCCCTTCTGCCTTTGTTATTTGTGACGTTTCTAGGTTTAGTTTCAAGCCAGTTTTCTTTTGCATTTAGCTGTCGCTTTTCTCCTTTTCCTTTGTAAACGTACATTAACATGATTTGTAAGGTGGGCTTTATTATCTAGCATTCGGTTACTTCGCCTTGGTGTCTTCTTCTCTTCTCTCCCCCATATTGTTCGTTTTGCATCATCACCATCTTCGTTACCCTTCTATCTTGAAGCTTCCAAGTCTCCAAAAAGGTGATCTCTAATAATTGCTTATTTCTTTCATAGATTCATTCTTTACTTCCTGATTGTAGTATGAGAAGGCGATTAGACAACGCAAGGCATAACAAGGCAATTAATATGTGAATTTAGGTGCTATTGGTTTTAAAAGCTGGTAATGGGGAATAACGAAATTGTTGGTTTTCGACAATGAAGGAAGTCTTCAAACATTCTTTAAAGGCCTTGCTGTAGAAGAAGGTTAGACACTCAGCCAGTCAGCCCTACATAGTTATACATATTCAACACACACTGTATGTAAATTGTAGTATAAAATGTTAGACAATATGGGGAGAAAAATAAAGTGGAATTAAGCCATGACCATGTTAAACAATAACCTATTGAGCAGCTTTTGATGCTGCTAGACATCTTTCCCCTCAATTGGCTATCATCTGTTGAGTGGGACTTTATGTTTTGTTGTTTGTTTCTTTTCTGTTGTTTTTAGTTTTGTTGTGTTAGATGATCAAAAAAATGGATAACCTCTTTGTTGAATAATATTATCCCTTACATTTCATTAGATTTTTCTCACTGAAGTACTTTTACGTGTCTCATGTTGTGGATTTGGCACATACCGTGTACTAATTTATTTTACAAAATAAATAAATAATCTAACACAACAAATAGGTTATCCAAAAAATGTAAAATGCCTGTGCATCGCACGGGTTAGAAACTAGTATATATATATTAAAACAAAACAGCCCCCAAATTTTTTCTGGCTCATTGGTCGTTCTCTTTTTGGATTCTTTATTCTATACTTTTTTTTGAGATTTCTATTTTTAGAAATTTTTTTTTAATTGAAAAGATTTGATTGGGCATCTATATTATCTATACTATAATAGTAAAATGGAGGAAGTGTCTCCATTAATGATATCATTTATATTAATTAATGTATCTATTTATACAATACTTTCATTAATGGTATAATTTATATTAATTAAGGCAATATTATTATATTTATGTCTTTATTAATTTAATTTTTGTATCATCTATAAAGGGGTGATTTTGTTTCTATTCACCGTATCTTGCAGTTAATCCACCCTTAAATTATGAAAATTTTGTACAAAGTTTTACAATATTGCCCTTTTTAAAATCAATAAATATATCCACCAATTAAAATTAATTTATAAATGTATAAATTTAGCAATAAGCAAGCTGGAATTCCATTAACTTAACGCTCTTCTATCCAACTTGACATCCCTTCTTCTCTCTCATCTCTCTTTAACAACAACCTTTCTTTCGGGTCCGTTTGATAGTAACATGGAAAATGAAAATAAAAATAATTAATTTGAGTGTGAAGATGGAAAATAAGTTTAAGCATATAGTGAGATACTCTACATCTCATACTCATTTTTGTGAGTATACACCATCTATCCTCTTTTAATATTTTGTGAAAAAATTTTCTCCACCATCACCCAAAGAAAATTTTGTCATGGAAAAAAGAAAAATGCAAGGTTTAATCTCACTACATCCCTCAACTTATTTTCCATCTTCTCACCTAAATTAGTTATTTTTCTTTTCATTTTCCATGTTACTATCAAACGGAGCCTTCATCTCATTTGTGTAAATGGATGCTTAACATTACCCATATTTTTTCTTTGAATATAATAAACCACTTGAAATTTACTTCTTCCATCTTCTCTTTCACTTTGTCAATGACGTTGAAATTGGATATGTTCCTCCTCTTCTTCTTCTTCTTCCTATTTTTTTTTTTTAAATTGGATACACCAACAGAGACTAGAGCTTCATTTCACTTCTTTTTCTTCTTCCTCTTCCTCCTCCAAAAATTGGATTTTTTTTTTTGGAAATTGGATTCACCAACAGAGACCGGAGCTTCATTTCACCCTTAAAATAATGATTAAATCAAGAAAAAGTAAAAGGTAACTGGTAATTTTAAATCTTGAATCTTGAGAACCAATTTGTTTTATCTCCTGAATTAAATTGCGCATACAAAAAAATGGGTATGATTTATGCAACTTTAAGTACTACTTAGAATTTCACATAATCATCAATTGATGATGGGTAGACAACAAGTAGGTATATATTTGAATTTCTATGGATGTAAGTTTCATATAAACTTCAAAGTTCTTGGGTATTGCCTTTTGCCATTCCCTTGTTTTTTCGAAATCAATGAATAGTTGAATACCCTAATTTCTTCCGTGACAAAACTTCAACCTATTTGAATTAAGCTTTTGCTATAGTCCCCGGAAATCTAAACGTACCAAAACCATATTGCCATATTTTTAGATTATTTTTGACATCTTCTCTTTGATGAACTCGATCCCATTGTCTTTTCTTCTTTAATATTACCTTTACTTTATTATACAAGAAAATTATGTTGTACTAACAGAATTCAATTAAAACTAGGGTAAAAAACACAATTTGAAAGGCGCTGTCAAATAGTACTCATGTAATAATGAATTTAAACTTTATATCTAGGTGATCAAGTAATGAAAGATGAGGGTATTCATATTTTAGCTTCTTTTTTTAATAACTATTTAAAACTAAATACAAATTTGTGATCTTAAAAATAAAATTATTTAATCGATATTTTATATTCTTAAAAGTAGTCTTCTTAAATTCATGAAAAAAATATATTTAAACTTCCATGCATCGCATGGGTTTAAAATTAGTCAAGTTAATACAAATTAAATTCTAAGGAAGATTTTGTTTTGTTGAAAAAATTTAAATATTGAATCTAAATTCCAAATACTGGATCTGAATCTAAAGAGCGCTTGAAAATTATTTTTTGTCTTGATGTAATATGTGACTTTGACCATTTTAATTTTCTTTTATTTATTGAAGTATAACCAAATCCATAGTTGTGGACAATAATTGTTTATACTTGCTTCAAAGTTCATTAATCACAGTAAGAGGCGGAATAGTTTATGAACAATTCATAACCATATTAAGAAGTTGTATCTGAATTTTCAACAACTAAAAAAGAGATTAATTACTGCTTATTATTATACTTATCACTTAATTACATTTTGTCTATTGTACTTATCACTTAAGACCATCTCCACCGGTATGGGGAAATGCTAAATATAGCATAAATGGCTCTGTAAAATAGTAAGTGAATGGTATATTTGGCAGCCGACAACTATTTACCATAGCCGATGGACTGTGCATCAGCTGTGCACGGCCGATACACAGAGCATCGGCCTTTTATTTATTTTTTTAAAAAAAATGTCACAGCCGATACACAGAATATCGGCCGTGAGTTTTTTCCCACAGCCGATATTCAGTACATCGTCTATGTCCATTTTACCTTCCCTTTTAGCTTTTTCGGTGCAAATAAAATTGAAATGGTAGGCTAAATATACACTTTTAGCCTACCATTTTAACACACTGCTGCAGATGGTCTAAGGGTTGTTTGTTTCAACCACTTAAATCTAAAAATTTGGTGATGTTTGGTGGATATTTTGAGTTGAGTTTTTAAAATATTGTGTTTGGTAAAATTTTGAAGTATGTTGAAAAGTGAATTTGGTTTTTGTTTGAGTTTTTTTCAACCAACTAAAAAATCTCATAATTTTTTTTTCAAAAAATAGTCCCAATAGATCTTATTTTATAAATCTAGACGGGTATGTTTTAAATATATATTTTTTATTTAATTTTGATTTTTGAATTTAAAGTTATGGTGTTTTAAAAGTTTTTTTAAAAAAAGAAAGTAAAGTGAAATAAATTTTGGAAAGTATAAAAGTAGAGTTGATTTTGAGTTGAGTTTTTAAAATTTGAAAAAAAAAAAAAAAAGACAACTATCAAATAGGCTCTTAAAGTTTTCAGATTTAAGTGGTATCAAAATTGTTTGTTTGGTAAAAAAATTAAGTGACTTACCACTTAAATTTGAAAATTTGCATCCAAAAAATTAAGTGGCAAGTTTGCTCCTAAAATCTGAAAACTTAAAATATCCCATTACAAAATACCTATTTTACTCTCGTTAAAATCTTAATTTTGTGATCTAAATATATTAATAAAGGAAAATTGTCATATTAAAAAAAATTTAATTTTCAAATATATTATATTTAAATAAGTAATAGTTTTTCAGATATAATTTTTAAAAATAAACAAATAATTTTTTTAATTTTAATTTTTAAATTTTAATTTCAATTTTAAGATATTTTATCAAATACCACCCTGGTTACTTTTTAAATCTCTTCTCAATCTCAGAAACCTCTCAAGAAGAAGAAATCGAAAAAGCGACGAAGATGGAACTGTTGTTGAAGATTAGATCTGGTGAAAATAGAAGGTCAATTGGTGAAATCAATAAAATCAAAGGCCTATCTTTGTGTAAAGATTTGTTGTAAAAAAGTGTATAGATCTATCTATCTGTACATATTTTCTGCTTTCCTAATCTGAAAAGGAAAAGGCTTTATTTTTTTTAAAACTCATATCATCAGTTATTTATAGTCGGTCTTCTTCTTAATTAGTTAATAATTTGATTGATTGATTCTTTGGAAGAGAAAAAAAAAAAAAAAAATCCTCTTTCTGGTGGGCTACATTCACAACTAGGTAATTTTTTTTCCCTTTAATTTTCTTTATCTTTTTTTTTAGCTACCTGAACTGAACTGTCAATTTTATCCGCTTAATGTTTATTCAGCATTAAGAGGAAGAGCCGAAGTGCCAAGTTGGTTGATAATCTCATACCAACTGAGCTAATCTCTTAACCCAACAAAACAGAAAACTTCAAACATACCTCTGAAGTCATGGACATGATTCAGACCTAAGAAGTTCAGAACCTTTAACTTACCTCTAAAGTTTGAAACTTGGCAATTCAGTCAGACTTCATAACCTTAACTTTCCTCTGAACTTTGAATCTTCGCGATTCAGTCAGACATCAGAAGTTTAATGTACCTCTAAGGTTTGAATCTTGGCAATTCAAACTTAAAAGTTTGAATCTTGGCTAATTAAACTCTAGAGTTACAGAAAGAAAAAAAAAATGTTTGTTTTGGTTAAAATTTTCAGACGCAACCGCTTAATATGCATCCAAATCGTTAAGATGCTCTCCCACCTCTTAATGCAATTAATGAAGCGTGTCAAAACCTCTTAATGCAATTAATGAAGCGTGTCAAAATGGTCAAAGTAAAATGTTAAACGCCTAGTCATATATTTCATACCGACAGAAAAAGAACAAAATTTTTGTGTCCACTCTTCAGACTTCCGATTCAATATTTAGACTTGAGATTTGTAATTTACATTCTGTCAGCGAAACAAGTGCCGCCTTAGAATTTAATTTTTATTAACTTGATCATTTAATTTTAGGGTTCATAAAGGAGAACGAAGGCCTTCGGCCCAACAATAGTTTCACTTTCTCTGAATGCTGTTGCAACTGCTGCCCAAGAAAAATAAAAGGGTCAAAACAATGGAGGAGTTGGAGTTGCCTGAAGAGATTGTGTTTAGCCAAATTCTTTCAAGGCTTCCTGTCAAGTCTCTACTGCGTTGTAGGTGCGTATGCAAGCATTGGCGTGATTGGATATCTGGTCCCCAATTCAAATTTTTGACTCAGAGAAGAAGAATACTTATATTTTCTAGATCCCGCGACCATTTAGATAGTTCCTTTTCCCTTCTGTGCATAAACAAAGAAGATGCTAGTGTCCAATCCATTCCTCAACCGTGGGACGGGGAATATAACAGTATTTTGTACGACCTTTTGGGTTCATGTAATGGATTTGTGCTAATTGGTCAAGGACGTACTATTTTGTTGTGGAATCCGTCGACTAGGGCCTCGAGGGAGGTGCTTCGACATGAGAACTTACTTCATTGTTACAACGAAATGTGTGCTATGACAGGACTTTGTTATGATTCTTCCACCAATGATTACAAGGTCATTCTTCAGTTTGTCGGTCTACCAGGGAAACCATTCGAATTTAGTAGCCTCCGAAAAAAATGTTGGAGAAAGGTTGACGATGACGACTCTTCTAATTACGTTGCTATTTGGGGACGGAATAAAGGGGCAGTAGTGAATGAAAATCAGCACTGGCTGGTAAAGAAGAAATTGAAAAATGAAAAAGAAGAAGATAAGAACAAGTTTGAGGAAACTATAATTTATTTTGATGGAGGATCTGAAAAATTGAATGAGATCCCAATTCCAATAATGCCGGCTACTGGTGGTGGTGGTAGTTATTGTTATGGTTTGGGGGAATTAGATGGATGCCTAGCTTTGGGTCGCCAATCTGATGGAGGAACCACCATCGAAATATTGGTAATGAAGGATTACAACGTCCAAGAAGAATTGTCTTGGACTTTATGCTTCACATGTCCAGTTTATATAGGACCACATTATCGTTTTAATTTAGCAATGCAACCGTTGTGCATCACAAAGGACGATGCTGGTGGTGAAGTTTTAATGGTGAAAGACAGACAGAAACTAGTGGCATACTCTCCTAAAAGGGAGGAGTACCGGCGTATTCACATTGTTCCTTCTGCTTTCCGTTCAATTTCCATGGAAGTGGCCGAATATGTGGAAAGTCTAGTTTCACCAAGCGCAGCAACTGGACCGGACCTACTGGAGAGATAGAAAAAGCTAAACTTCTAATTTCCTTCTTCTTTCGGATGGCAATTTTTGTTTGGGAAAATTGTTTAACCTTAATTTTTATTTTTAGTTTGCAAATAATGAAGAACAACAACTATTTTATTTTACAAATGAATAATTAATCACTTAATCAGCAGGGCTACTACCATATTTTAGTTGATATATCTAATCTTTGTTAATTATCTGTTTTAGCTCTTTTATTGGATTAATGCTGCGTATCTTCTTTTTTTTGATCAGAAACAAAACGCTTTTATTATAAACTAATTAAAGCGATACAACATAGATTACATCTTTAGTGAACCAGTAGTCCACCAAAGCCCCTCAAGAAATATGAAAAGGCTACAAAATACCAAGCGTTACAAAAAACCAAACAACAATGAAAAGATGAAGCCATAAACAAGGCTACTATAGGATAGTTGCGTTCTAATTCCCACATAAATCTGAGATTGATAAAGATCCGAACAGGTTCGAAGAGGTGGTCCAAAATGATGCTAACTGTTTGATTTTAAACCGTACTTCACTGGATTCACAATATTTATCTTCAAATATTCTAGCGTTCCTTTCATGCCAAATTCCCCAAGCTAATGCCAAGCAACAGCATCTCCATAACAATTTTGATTTCTTCTTATTTCCACTAAATTGCCAATCCAAGCCTAATAAATCATGCCATGATCCAGGCAAGGCTCCAATAACTCCAAATTCCTCCCTCGCCTTACTCCACATATAACTGGAGAAACTGGAGTGAACTAACATATGATCGATGCTCTCACCTCCCTTTTTGCAAAGAGTACGCCAAGAAGGAGAAATGACCAGATTTGGCCTCTTTTTTTGGAGTAAGTCACAAGTATTAACTCTTTTCCAAGAGGCCAGCCAAGCAAAAACTTTCACCTTTGGAGGAATACCAACTTTCCAAATAAAATTATGAGGCACAAAGATAGGATCCAATGGCGAATTGGTGAGCAAGTGAAAGAACGATTTGCAAGATAATATACCCGACTTTTCCCCCATCCACAATCTATAGTCTCTTTCGAATCTAGAGACTTGAGAATTAGAAACCAAATCTAACAATTCCAAAAACTCCCCAATTTCCCTATCATTTAAATTTCCGCGAAATTCTAAGTCCCATGAGAAAGAATCAATAGAATTCCAACGAATGATTGATGCTATGACACTATTTGTGTTTCGAGAAATTCTATATAACCGGGGAAAAAGAGAAGCAAGAGTAGAATTCCCAATCCATATATCTTCCCAAAACCTAATGGAATTACCCATACCCACTTTAAGTTGAATAAATGCTTTAAATTTAACAATGCCACTAGAAATGGCTTTCCAAGGATTCCTATGAGTGCCATTAGTAACCATGATTGCATCCCACTCCTTTTCATGAAGTCCATACTTACTTTTAATATTAAGCACCACAATGAATTTTGTTCAATGGGAAATCTCCAAAGCCATTTCCCTAATAAAGCTTCATTTTTCTTAGCAATGTTGCCGATGCCCAATCCCCCTTTATCCTTACTTTTAGACACCAAATCCCAATTCAATAAATGATCACAAGTTCCCTCCCCGAATCCTTCCTAAAAAAAATTTCTCATTAGTTTTTCAATAATGTTACACACCGTAATTGGCATTTTGAAAAGGGAAAGATAATAAATTAGAATGCTTTCAAGGACCGATTGAATCAAAGTTAACCTACCTCTCGTCGAAAGACATCCTTTTAACCAACCTTCTAATATATTTGAATTTTTTTCAACTACCGGACCCCAAAACTCAACTCGACAAGGGTTGTCTCCGAGAGGTATCCTAAGATAGGACATTGGCCACGACCCCAATTCGCAACCTGCCGTTCTCGCCAACGACCTCGTATCTACTTCCTTCACTTTGATACTTGCTAACACACTTTTGGATAAATTGATGTTAAGCCCCGAAACTAACCCAAATATATCCAAAATGTCAATCAAATTTTTAAGCTTTCTTTCATCTTTTGAGAGGAAGAAAATGGTATCATCGGCAAACTATAGGTGTGAAAGTTTAACTCTATCCTTACCTATCTCGAAACCCTTAATAATTCCCACTTCCTTAGCTTTCACCACTAACCTATTAAGAACGTCTGCTATTAAGACAAAAATAAAAGGTGAAAGCGGATCACCTTGTCTAATGTCCCTCGATGCGTTGAAAATACCCCTCGGTCTACCATTGACCATGACCGAAAAATTAGCAGAGGAAAGGCAACCCTTAATCCATTTCCTCCATCTAAACCCAAAGCCCTTATTTTCAAACACATGATCTATGAAATCCCATTCCACGTGATCGTATGCTTTTTCAAAATATATTTTAAAGACTACACCTTCTTTCTTCTTGACCCGGTACTCCTCTATACTTTCATTAGCAATCAGTACAAGATCGAGGATTTGACGTCCTTTAACAAATGCCCCTTGTGATAACCCTACCGTTTCACCTATTACCTCTCTCAATCTCAATGCCAAGACTTTAGCCAGGGTTTTGTATAAACTTGTGACAAGGCTAATCGGTCTATAGTCTTTAAGTTTGAGAGAAGATAACTTCTTTGGGATTAGACAAATATACGTGGAGTTGTTGCACGCATTCACTACTCCATTTTCAAAAAATTCATTAAAGACCCCAAGAATATCTTCCTTAATAATCTCCCACCCCTTTTTGAAAACCTCAATGGTGAAACCATCTGGGCCCGGTGCTTTGTCTCCCTCACAGGCATCAATTGCAGCCTTAATCTCATTTTCTTGGAACGGTCTTTCGAGCCAACTGTAATACCCGGTTCATTTATTCCACCGGGGTTGCCTTCATTCGATTGCTTATTTCACCATGAATGGTGAAATCACAGTTTATGGAGTTTCGTAGTGCTCTGCCACCTTGCACCAGTCGTATTAGCCTATTTACACTCGTACGAATGATTGTTTGGTGATTCGGGCGGTCCGAATCGATTTCGGGTTGCATATGGTGAGTTTCGGTCTTTTCATGATTAATGGTTTTTAGCCAACTTTGGAATACCATAACTTCTTCATTCGATGTCCGAATGAGTCCCTGTCAGTGCCAAAATCTCCGTATTGTTCCCCTCTACAACTTCCGTGTTTGGCCCGGAATGAGATTCCAGCATTTCGAGGGTCCGGGAAGCCAAAAATCAGTTAGATTTAGTGCAGTGGTTCCAAGATCGATCTTGGGAAGGCCAAGATCGATCTTGGGCTATCCTGGGAGGAAAATTTTTGGCAGAGAGCTCCCAAGATCGATCTTGAGCCCCCAAGATCGATCTTGGTGTCCTGTGTGTCGAATTTTAACCCCTTTTAACCCCATTTTCTCACCATTTTTAACCCCAACACACCCAATTCGACCACCACACCCGCACAACACCTCAGAGGGTTCTAGAAAGAGGAAGTGAGAGATTCATGAGGGTTTTGATGAATTATTCATCATAAACAAGATTCAAGCCCTAAATCCACACTTTCATCACTATTCATCATCTTCCTCTTCATGTCACCACCATTGGAGCTCGAGGGGGAAGCTAGGGCTTTGGGATTGTGGCGCCTACACTTCTTGAAACAGTTTAATTGCGTGGAATCACAACAATAGAGGTGGGAACTCTAATATTAAACTTGCTTTCAAACTTTTATGTGTTCATTAGAGATTTCTATTGTAAATGGGTATTCTTCTTAAAACCCTAGGCTTCCTTGCATGCTCATGTGGGTTTAGTTTGATTAGTGCTCAATTAGTGGTGTGTATGGTTAGATTACAATACAAACTTAATTAAAGCATAATTAAATTAATGTTGTGAACCATGTACCTGTATCTGTACATCATACCCATATGGTAGCTACATGTTTAAACTAGAAATTGGGATTTTTGGGTTATGTACTTAGGGTGCGATTGATTATGGGTTATGGATGATAGATACACCCAAATTTGCCATTAGTTATGAGTGTGGAGCATTTTCCTTGTGGTTTGTACTGAAATCCCACAAAGGCGGAATCACAAGCAATTGCCTTTGAATCTAATACCTCATGTAGGCCATGGTGAGCACCAATGATGAGAAAAAGCCACGATGCGTACTAGAAATGTGATGAACATGATTTGGCGAAGTGCGGGTTACCTTAGCCATAATAATAAGTTGCGAGTATGCCGTAAGCGTACCGGTTAGGCGAGAATCATAAGGGCCGATGCTTGGCTTGATAGAATAACCTGAGAACTATGATTCGAATCATACGGCCAAAGTTTTACACGCTTGGCACATTACATAATGAGAGATAATGATAATGAATCGATCGGCTATAAAATGTGAATAAACATGCAACGATAAGGCTATATTCGTAATGCGCCGATAGCCAAATGTGTGATGGATTATGTGGGCTTGTGATATGTATATATGTCAATGTTGAATGGATATATTAATGTTGATGCGATCATATGGGCTATAATGATGTTGGGACATCTATATTGTACATACATGTTCTTGATTGATGTTTTAGCCCATTTATCTATACGGGCATTGATTGTAACGTGCTAGCCTCACCATGGGGGGTCGTAGCCCTGATATATGATTGAGTTGTAGTTGCTATGTTTAAATACTAATATTAGTTGTGGGTTGAAGCCCCGATTGATTTAGGGTTGGAGCCCTATATAATGTGATTCTGATTGTGAGATTTGTTGATATGATCACACGTGGTAGGATGATATTAATAATGATGTTGGGACATCTATGTTATACATGCATGGTCTTGATTGATGTTTGGCCAACTATCTATGTGGACATTGATTGTAAGGTTGTAGCCTTACCAAGGAGGGTTGTAGCCCTACCTTATGATTGGGTTGTAGCCCATTGAGTGCGGTTGTAGCCGCAGCGGTTGGAGCCGCTATAATTGAGTACCGGTACTCGTTGTAACTGGAGTGGAGCCACCCAAAGCGGACAAGGGAAAGGGCTACCCAGCACAGTGCGGTTGTAGCCGCCTGTTATGTTATCATATTGATGTATATTGCCTTCTCGCGGATGAGTTTCGTAGTCCGGCATTTATAGCTTCCCTGGCTTGTGGATTAGTTCGTGTGGCTCTATCAACGGGACTGTGTGTCTCGGGAAGTAGTAGCCCTACACTTAGGTGAAAGATCCTAAGGTAGTTCCATCCTCGGAGGAACGTGCTTGTACGGGTGTTCTTCTTGTTAAGTATTTGGAGTGTTGTCCCCGGGAAAATGTCTTGCGTGGGTTTATCTCCAAATGAATTACAAGTAAGGACCGAGTCCCTGGGCAGTTCGCTCACTTGGAGGAGACATGATTAGTTTAGAGCTTGGGATCCTTCGGGAACCGATGCTCTAAGCCTAGTGACCGCGGGGTGTAAGCTGAGGCTTTATACAAGAGATATGACATTGTGATCTTTATATGCTTGTTACTTGTATGGTTGATTGTATCATATCTCTTGTGGTTATTATCCTTATTTATGTGATTACATTGAGATGATTGTATGATAAGCATTGCATGGGCCAATTGATTACAGGAAGCGAATCTATTGTAGCATGATGAACCATAGGAAGTTAGTGTTTGTGATGAGATGGTTTTATACCAATGGTTCTCTGGTGACACGGGAATTAGTTGAGAGTATTCCATGGGACGTCTAGGGACGAGACCAATTAGTCGGATCGATAGCTTCCGGTGAATAGGATGGGAATCCTAGTGGGGATCGGCATGCACTTGTGTATAGATTGCATTGCGTTGCATTGTCTTATAAACTTTTGTAGTAAAGCAAAGTATTATTTTCTATACAAAATTTATATAGTTCCCACTGAGCCCGGTTTTGGCTCATCCCATTTTCTAAACAGTTTTGCAGGTCAAGCATTGAGGGATGGCGCGTGATCCACGAGTCTAGAGACTTCTGATGTCCATATGTCGTCTTTTGGGTCCTTTATGAAAAGGACCTCGTTGTATAAAATGATTGGTTATGTTGTTTTGTAAAAGATCTTTTGTAGAAGCTTTAATACCGGTTTTGATATGTGAACATTTTCGATGTAAACTTGATGAGTTGATTTCTATATGTGGAGTTGTTTTAATGTGAATTGATATGTGATTGGTCTTGATTTTTACAGGACGGTTTATTAACTGAACAAACTCCACATGCCAAAATTTTACAAAGAGGGAATTTATTTATAATCAGGTTTTTATTTGAGAAAAGTTTTTAAAAGTTGTGTTTTTTTATGAATTTAAACCCGCCGTCGCGCACGGCATCCGTGATTAACCGTGTCCCGGAGGTGAAAATCTCATAACGGGATTCGGGGCGTCACAAGTTGGTATCAGAGGATAGGTCCGATTTTCTTCGCAGTGTTCATGGGTAGTTATGCATTTTGAGTAAGTGTTATGAGTAGATCCCAATTGAGTCTAGTGTTATTCCGTATTAGGGATCGCTCGATTGCGTACTAATCCTAGTTTCTTGTTCGATGAGCGTCCGATTCCTTATGGATGTTCCATTTTAATGACATAAGTGTTGCATTTATTTTTACCATGAGTACCGATGTTAGCACCTACACCACTTTGGGAATAGTGGAGAAGGGGATATTGCTGTTTAGATTGGTAAATTTGAAATCCTTTCCTTCGATCCTTATGCCACTAGTGTGGAGCGTGAGTCTTCGATCCGTATCTATTCCATTAGTGGGACATCCGAGTAGAGTAAAAGACGCCATCCTCGCTATGCGAGTGAGATTTATTGGATTGTAAACGGTGGGGAGCCGTTAGTTAAGTGTGATCATCGAGAACCAGGCCTGGGAACCGAGGAGTTTCCTTCAATTGTAGTCATTATTGTACTCATTTTCTTAGATGAGAGAAGAGTTATATGATCAGAGTAGCGCATCGGAAGCGTAGTAAGACCCTTAGTTCAGATATTTGTGAGTAATTGCATAAGTATGTCTCCGGTGAGCGTTTGCCTCGAGGAGAGCTGTTCCTTTCTTTCCTCATTCTATATATATGTTTCCTATCTTATAGCTTGTTTTGTTGATGAATTGTGTTATAATTGTGTTGTTTCCTTGTGAATCCAATAATTTTCTTGCAAAATGTGTTTTGTACTCGGGATGAGTTTTGCTACCAAGTTAGCAATAGGCGACTGTCGAGTTATATTTTAGTCAGCCGCCTGATCAACGGATGACTAACTTATAAATCAACGGCCTTCTATTGCCAACGGAAAGTGAAATGTGGCTTACTAGTGTTAGTGGCCAGTGTCATTCCTTGTATTTGCCATATATGTTTATTTGATTCAAATGGGTGAATCTTGTACTTGGTAATAATTGCTTTGCACTAGTTGATCTAGCTTGACTGCATTTGTTTTCCCGAGTATTATTATATATGGATTCATAGGAAACTGGGTTATGAGAACTATCTCTTTTGAAGCAATTGTAACTTACGGATACTAAAATGTGAATGGTTGTGGACATTTTGTATGAACTTGGTTTTAAACCTCGCAAGTGTTATTATTTCTAGATCATGAGTCGGTTTTATAGCATTGAGGAGCGCTTCCTCCGAGAGGGTGCTAGAGGGTTCTAGCCTTGTTGTTCTGTTTTCTTATCACATGTGAGGATTGTTCCTTTTATTTTAATGCTCGGAGTGAGTTTGTTTCATTGGTGGCTACGGTTCTTCTTTTAAGGAGGGGAGACCTCATGAGAATTCGGGAATTCATGTGTTCCATTGTCTAGTACTCCTCCTACTAGAATTTCGAGGACGAAATTGTTTAAGGAGGGGAGATTGTAATACCCGGTTCATTTATTCCACCGGGGTTGCCTTCATTCGATTGCTTATTTCACCATGAATGGTGAAATCACAGTTTATGGAGTTTCGTAGTGCTCTGCCACCTTGCACCAGTCGTATTAGCCTATTTACACTCGTACGAATGATTGTTTGGTGATTCGGGCGGTCCGAATCGATTTCGGGTTGCATATGGTGAGTTTCGGTCTTTTCATGATTAATGGTTTTTAGCCAACTTTGGAATACCATAACTTCTTCATTCGATGTCCGAATGAGTCCCTGTCAGTGCCAAAATCTCCGTATTGTTCCCCTCTACAACTTCCGTGTTTGGCCCGGAATGAGATTCCAGCATTTCGAGGGTCCGGGAAGCCAAAAATCAGTTAGATTTAGTGCAGTGGTTCCAAGATCGATCTTGGGAAGGCCAAGATCGATCTTGGGCTATCCTGGGAGGAAAATTTTTGGCAGAGAGCTCCCAAGATCGATCTTGAGCCCCCAAGATCGATCTTGGTGTCCTGTGTGTCGAATTTTAACCCCTTTTAACCCCATTTTCTCACCATTTTTAACCCCAACACACCCAATTCGACCACCACACCCGCACAACACCTCAGAGGGTTCTAGAAAGAGGAAGTGAGAGATTCATGAGGGTTTTGATGAATTATTCATCATAAACAAGATTCAAGCCCTAAATCCACACTTTCATCACTATTCATCATCTTCCTCTTCATGTCACCACCATTGGAGCTCGAGGGGGAAGCTAGGGCTTTGGGATTGTGGCGCCTACACTTCTTGAAACAGTTTAATTGCGTGGAATCACAACAATAGAGGTGGGAACTCTAATATTAAACTTGCTTTCAAACTTTTATGTGTTCATTAGAGATTTCTATTGTAAATGGGTATTCTTCTTAAAACCCTAGGCTTCCTTGCATGCTCATGTGGGTTTAGTTTGATTAGTGCTCAATTAGTGGTGTGTATGGTTAGATTACAATACAAACTTAATTAAAGCATAATTAAATTAATGTTGTGAACCATGTACCTGTATCTGTACATCATACCCATATGGTAGCTACATGTTTAAACTAGAAATTGGGATTTTTGGGTTATGTACTTAGGGTGCGATTGATTATGGGTTATGGATGATAGATACACCCAAATTTGCCATTAGTTATGAGTGTGGAGCATTTTCCTTGTGGTTTGTACTGAAATCCCACAAAGGCGGAATCACAAGCAATTGCCTTTGAATCTAATACCTCATGTAGGCCATGGTGAGCACCAATGATGAGAAAAAGCCACGATGCGTACTAGAAATGTGATGAACATGATTTGGCGAAGTGCGGGTTACCTTAGCCATAATAATAAGTTGCGAGTATGCCGTAAGCGTACCGGTTAGGCGAGAATCATAAGGGCCGATGCTTGGCTTGATAGAATAACCTGAGAACTATGATTCGAATCATACGGCCAAAGTTTTACACGCTTGGCACATTACATAATGAGAGATAATGATAATGAATCGATCGGCTATAAAATGTGAATAAACATGCAACGATAAGGCTATATTCGTAATGCGCCGATAGCCAAATGTGTGATGGATTATGTGGGCTTGTGATATGTATATATGTCAATGTTGAATGGATATATTAATGTTGATGCGATCATATGGGCTATAATGATGTTGGGACATCTATATTGTACATACATGTTCTTGATTGATGTTTTAGCCCATTTATCTATACGGGCATTGATTGTAACGTGCTAGCCTCACCATGGGGGGTCGTAGCCCTGATATATGATTGAGTTGTAGTTGCTATGTTTAAATACTAATATTAGTTGTGGGTTGAAGCCCCGATTGATTTAGGGTTGGAGCCCTATATAATGTGATTCTGATTGTGAGATTTGTTGATATGATCACACGTGGTAGGATGATATTAATAATGATGTTGGGACATCTATGTTATACATGCATGGTCTTGATTGATGTTTGGCCAACTATCTATGTGGACATTGATTGTAAGGTTGTAGCCTTACCAAGGAGGGTTGTAGCCCTACCTTATGATTGGGTTGTAGCCCATTGAGTGCGGTTGTAGCCGCAGCGGTTGGAGCCGCTATAATTGAGTACCGGTACTCGTTGTAACTGGAGTGGAGCCACCCAAAGCGGACAAGGGAAAGGGCTACCCAGCACAGTGCGGTTGTAGCCGCCTGTTATGTTATCATATTGATGTATATTGCCTTCTCGCGGATGAGTTTCGTAGTCCGGCATTTATAGCTTCCCTGGCTTGCGGATTAGTTCGTGTGGCTCTATCAACGGGACTGTGTGTCTCGGGAAGTAGTAGCCCTACACTTAGGTGAAAGATCCTAAGGTAGTTCCATCCTCGGAGGAACGTGCTTGTACGGGTGTTCTTCTTGTTAAGTATTTGGAGTGTTGTCCCCGGGAAAATGTCTTGCGTGGGTTTATCTCCAAATGAATTACAAGTAAGGACCGAGTCCCTGGGCAGTTCGCTCACTTGGAGGAGACATGATTAGTTTAGAGCTTGGGATCCTTCGGGAACCGATGCTCTAAGCCTAGTGACCGCGGGGTGTAAGCTGAGGCTTTATACAAGAGATATGACATTGTGATCTTTATATGCTTGTTACTTGTATGGTTGATTGTATCATATCTCTTGTGGTTATTATCCTTATTTATGTGATTACATTGAGATGATTGTATGATAAGCATTGCATGGGCCAATTGATTACAGGAAGCGAATCTATTGTAGCATGATGAACCATAGGAAGTTAGTGTTTGTGATGAGATGGTTTTATACCAATGGTTCTCTGGTGATACGGGAATTAGTTGAGAGTATTCCATGGGACGTCTAGGGACGAGACCAATTAGTCGGATCGATAGCTTCCGGTGAATAGGATGGGAATCCTAGTGGGGATCGGCATGCACTTGTGTATAGATTGCATTGCGTTGCATTGTCTTATAAACTTTTGTAGTAAAGCAAAGTATTATTTTCTATACAAAATTTATATAGTTCCCACTGAGCCCGGTTTTGGCTCATCCCATTTTCTAAACAGTTTTGCAGGTCAAGCATTGAGGGATGGCGCGTGATCCACGAGTCTAGAGACTTCTGATGTCCATATGTCGTCTTTTGGGTCCTTTATGAAAAGGACCTCGTTGTATAAAATGATTGGTTATGTTGTTTTGTAAAAGATCTTTTGTAGAAGCTTTAATACCGGTTTTGATATGTGAACATTTTCGATGTAAACTTGATGAGTTGATTTCTATATGTGGAGTTGTTTTAATGTGAATTGATATGTGATTGGTCTTGATTTTTACAGGACGGTTTATTAACTGAACAAACTCCACATGCCAAAATTTTACAAAGAGGGAATTTATTTATAATTAGGTTTTTATTTGAGAAAAGTTTTTAAAAGTTGTGTTTTTTTATGAATTTAAACCCGCCGTCGCGCACGGCATCCGTGATTAACCGTGTCCCGGAGGTGAAAATCTCATAACGGGATTCGGGGCGTCACACAACCCTTGCTCTCCAGGCCGATTGGGTCCTAATCAATTCCTACAAGTCCCATAGTACATCTATCTCTCTTGGTGTACAACTTTTTAAAGTAGTTTACAATCTCATTCACGATTTCATTTTCAGAATCCATAATGGAACCATAATCTCTTTCAAGTTTAGAAATGATTTTATTCATTTTCTTACTATTTACCACTCTATGAAAGAGTTTAGAATTGCCATCCCACTCTCTCACTCCTCGCACTTTAGCTTTTTGGTTCCATAAAATTTCCTCTTTCAAAACTAAATCCCCAAATTTTTCTCTCAACTCCCTCCTCTCTTTAATCAAGTCTTCTCCTAGAATTCCTCTTGTTTCCTCTTTATCAATTTCTTGAATCCTATCCAAAATTCTACCTTTTTGCATTCTCACATCCGCAAACACTTTTATATTCCACTTCTTAACCTTATGTTTCACTTGCTCTAATTTTTTGATGAATTTGTGACCCACCCACCCATGTACCTCACTATCCTCCCACCATTTCCTTAAATTTCCTAAAAACTCCTTATTTGTAAACCACATATTTTCAAACCTAAACGGCGATGGCCCCCATTTGAAAGGATTAGTGTCAAGCACTAATGGAAAATGATCTGGTTCAATTCTAATAAGGGCCTCCTACCTCACCGACAGATATGAATCCTCCCACCCCATAGTGAAAAGAAAACGATCTAATCTAGAGTGAGATCTCCCATTTGACCATTTAAACTCAATGTTGCATAATCTTGGATCTCTCAGATTTATTTCGTTAATGAAAGCATCAAAATCCCTCATGCTTTTCGATACTCTATTAACCCCCTCCCCTTTCTTTTCCAAAGGAAATCTAACTACGTTAAAATCCCTTCCAAGACACCAATTATCCCCACATAACCCATATAGACTCGCCAACTCTTCCCAAAATTCCCCACGTTCTTTATATCTACACGGACCATACACTCCTGTTCGCCACCAATTCTCCCCGTGAGATGGTGAGAACCTAATTGATAATGAAAAATTCCCCATGATACATTCCTCAGCCTTAAGTTCTCTTACATCCCAATTGATTAAAATACCTCCCGATCTACCTACCGAAGGTAGAAACGCCCAATCTTTAAATCTAACTCCCCATATAGCTCCCACCACTGCCCAATTGATTTTTTCCTTTTTTGTTTCTTGGAGAATAACCACATCTGGTTTTTCTCTACAAATACTTTCCTTTATATTTCTTCTTTTACTCTTCGACCCCAACCCCCGCACATTCCATGATAATATCTTCATTTATTACCAGCCATTACCCTACTTTTATAACTCTACCCTCTCCCCTTTTCATAGTTAATATCGCATCTCAGATTTTTTAGTTCTCTCACCCCCTTTCTACTAGAATTTTTCTCCCCCACTTCTCTTCTATTAATCCTATTCTTAATGGGTACCAACGTCATGCCCATTTTGCTAAGTATTGCAATGAATTTCTGCCACTCCTCTTCACTCAAACCCACCATCCTTCTGTTTTCTGATGCTAAATTAGGGACTGACTCAGGAGTTGTACAATCTCCAGAAACATATTTATTTAAATCATTTTGGTGCTCAACAATTAATTGACTTTGTGCATTTAGACCATTGCAACGAGTGGGTTGCAAACAACAGTTACTTAGACCCTCTACCCCCTCCTCCAACCTTGGATTTTTTATGCATTTATACAACTTGGGTGATTCATGAGGTTCCACTGTTTTTTCAAAAAATAATGGGTTTCTCCTATGATACACTACGATATCCAACCCCGATGTTGGAGAAGAAAGAGAAGAAGGAGATGAACAATATGAATTTGATGATGAAGCATTAATACGAGAGTGTATACAAAAGATTTTTATGAGAAAGTTCAGAATGTATCTTAGTGCCCTGCAATTTACTAGGTAATTTAGTATTTGCCTATGTTGAAAACTTGGCTGTGGCCTCAAGTTCAGAATTACTTGGTGACATACGCCCTTCACGGTTTTCTCCTGCTTCCTTAAATAATCTAACCAACCATTCACTCGAAATTGCATCTTTATCAAATGCATAGCTTGACTCTTGCTCATCTTCGGAGGATAATGGATCTTCTGAGATTACATCATTCCCTTCTTCCAAACTAAAAATAACACCCTCCCTTGCATCCTGCCATGCATTACTTGCTTCCCATGCCCCTCCCTCATCACCAACATCTTCAATCTCCATCACATGAACGGGGTTATTTGCTGCAGGACGAGTGAGTTTTATATTACTAAACGGAGCCACCCTCTCATCACCGTGTACTGCCATTGTATCTTCTGTTTTAATGCTGCATATCTTCTGTTTTAGCTCTTTATTTTTCTTATTTCTTCTTTGTCCTTATTGTTTGTGCAACTTTACTTGTGGTACGGATCCTTTTTAGTGTATTACATACTCCTCCCAGATCTGTCTTATTTCTATTTTTATTTTACTTTTTTGTTTCGGTTTTTGGGTGAATGTAATGTGATGGGTGATGTTGATTTCTCTTGACCTTACATCAAATGTACTAGGTCTATGGGATCAATCTACATTCTTGAGATGTTAAGATTTTAGGGAGGTCAGAGTGTCAGACTACAGAATATATATATAATTTTTTAATAATCTTCTTGTTAGGCCCATGTGAATCACAAATGAATGGTGAAGTTTTACTGGTTATAGACTAATTCATCGGTCATTCCAGGATTGATTTCTAAGATGAGCGAGTGTTAGTTTGTTTCTCTGCTTCCCAGTTTAGATTGCGAGAAGGGATTGCCAATCTGATGATACTTTATGTGCTGGATCAAAAGATGTTTCCTAGCTGCCAAGTGAATGTATGGTTTGAGTTCTTTGTTCGTTCATGAAACTTAAAATGGTAATTTCGCATGGAAAGTATGAGCTTCATCAACTTATGATTCAATCTCTTGACATGAACTATAAGAGACTTCTAAAGTGAATTTACCATTTTGAGATTCCCGGAACGAAGCAAACGGGGACTTAGGTAATGGGTACTTATTCATATTTGATGCTTTAATCCACTAGTCATTACCACTCGGATAGAGGAGGCACCACAAACAAGGAAGTAGTTTAATGCTTTAAGGAGAGCGACTTGACTCCCACGTAAGAGAAAAATTGACCCGCTTTTCTTCCTACAACTTTTTAATAGGGGGGTGACCCCGAGGGAAACTACTCTCCTCTAGACAGAGGAATATAAGTCGGAGATGGATAGAGAATGAGAGGTAGGCGAGCCATTTACTTCCTATTATATTAGTAATCTTTGTCCTACTCTCAGCCGGTTAGCTGCTGAATTTTGTGGTTGGCTGATCCCAAGTAATCATTGTTCAGTAAGAGTTGATCAATGGGATTACATATTATGGATGGGTTTCTCTTTTTCCTTTTCTGGTTTTCACAGTGTGGTTTTATGGATAGGCTAAATTTTGAGCTGTACTTTCGGAACTGTTGCATAACTATAGTAGTACGACAGAATGAATAAGGAGCAAAGGAAGAGAGCACAGTTTCTCAACCAAGAAAACCAACTCACGATATATAGTAATTTTTGGGCCCATGTTATGAAAGACTTCCTTAATCCAAACTCAGCTAAGGAAGGAGCAAAGCCTCTTGAGAGGATTTGGGGTGTATATGCCTCCTCATCATAGAATTTCAATCAAAACTTGAAAAACAAAAAAAAATATTTCTATGCGCACGATATATATACCTTTGGAAGACAATGAAATGCATTTGTAAAACCAATGAAGAAAATAGGAGAACCTTATAGTTTGTGTTAATGTATATGGATAACAATATGCTCAGCAATGTAGGCTAACGTGTGTACAAGGTTCATACTACCTGCAGCAATTTCAGAGAATTGAATTCAGGGAATTGAATTCAAGGAATTGAGATGAATCAGATTCAATGATGGCCTTATATATGTATGCTTTTTCACTTACAATGTCGGCTTACTTTTTTTTTTTTTTGCATAATTCTTCCTCGATGGAACCAACACACTTGGTAAACCCTTTCTCTGATTTTAACATCTCTATAACTGAACTTACACTCTGCCATCCATGTTTTCTTCACCATGGGCATCTGAATAAAATTGTGCTTGGGTCTCACCGTAGTCCTTTTTCATTTGATTTGATGGTTTACAATAATGTTTTCATTGGCTTATTGCTATATTGTGCACCACTTTTGTGGGTCTATGGTGTAGACATCTCTGCAACCTGTGCAGGACATTGCTTTGTATAAATTTTTTCTGTCACGTTTCACAAATTGTAAGCAGCCATGGATAAGGTTCCTATTTCCCTCACATACTTTTAGACTATTTTTGCCATTGTTAGTGAGGTAAGTTTCTTTTCATCTTTCTCATAGTTGTTTTCCGTTATTTCATTTCTTTTTTTGTCCTTCAAAATTTGTATCATTGTTGGATTTTCATGTTAATTAGTACTTTTGAAAGCATCGAGTTTGTGCAAATTCTCTCTCTTTCCTCCCTTTTTCCCTCTTGAACAGTTTAAATTTTCATTTATTGACATGCACATGCATAGATTATTATTAGAACCGTAATTTGTCAAGGTTTGGATGTGGCTACGAGGGTTGGACTACATAATAGTGAGTTACTTGGTGCATTCTGTACAGTGAATCAATCAATGCATTTTGTATTAGTAAGACGTTAGACAACTGCCCTCATATACACCAAAATAAAAACGTAATAGAGCTCCAGATCTATGTTTTGCTTTGCTAGTGATTAAAACCCTGTAGAAATGTACTACTCTAGCTAATTAATTAAATGGTTATATGTAAGTGAATCAACTGATTTGCTCTGAAATCACTCGACTCCAAGATTATCTTACACTTGCCTGATTTTTGTTACAAAGTTGAGGAATTGTTGCTTTTATGGTAATTAATTACATGGTGATATGTAAGTGAATCAACTGAGTTGCTCTACATGAGATATGAAATCCCTCAACTCCAAGATTATCTTAATCTACGCTTGCCTGATTTTTGTTACAAAGGTGGGGAATTGGTGCTCTAATCTCAATTTCATACTTTATGCAATTTTTGGGGAGTGAATATATGAAGAACACAAGCTTATTGGAATTTGGTTGACTGAGGTGCAGGGTTCAGGTTGCTATGTTAGCCGTCTAAGCTGCTGCGTAATAATGTTCAGCCGAAACTCTTATTGTTTCTGAAGATTTTGAGTTTCTTGTATGCAGGTGGCAGCAATGAAGCAAAAAGGGATGAAGGGTAGGGCATTTAGAAGGCTTTTCTTTTGAAAGGGCCTTTGGTAATCAGAATGGAGAATTGGAATACTGTTATTATTACTTTGTTTTGAAAGGGCCTTTGGGCGTTACTGCACAACAAACATCGTGGAAACATAAGTGAGGAAAACCATCTTGTAAATCCAGCTGTAAATTTGGCAAACGGGGGAAGAATAATGCAGAGCCAATTCATTTATTCTCTCATTTTTTGTTGTGGGTACCATAAAAGAACTTCTTTTTCATTAGAAGCAAGATTTGATTAATTAATCTTATATGGTATTTGTTGTCATGATAGAATAAATAAATCCTATCATGTGTTCGGCACAAGGGTAGATAAAGATATTTTAATCATATCCCTCGCGTTTAGTGCAATATGTGACTACATTGCACTCAAAATTAATCGTCATTTTATCTCTTTAGAACCAGCTAAATATATACTACCCCTATAGGTGGTATTATTTTATTCTATGGTTGCTGGATAATCAAATGAATATAAAAATTAATTTTTAATTAATTTTTTTATTTTAATCCTTTTCTTTTCCCCTTTTAGATAATCAAATTTATTAATGAAAATTTTCAACTATCCAAAATTATAGTAACTCAACTAATAAAATTCATTTCTTGTATGATATGATATTTTTATTTCTTTTTTATTAAATGAAGATATTTATAAGAAACTTTAATTTTAGAAAAAATGGTAACATTAGAATTTGAAATTGTACTTAGTGCCTAATTCGTAAACATTGTATGTAATACATAACTTTTCTCCTGAAAGAGTTTCTTACGAAACTTATTTATAAATAAGAGATTCGCATTAGTTAAAAAAATTTGTGGACAACAATTAAAATTGCATATATTTTTAAAAGAAAAGTAGGTTGTATTATATAATATCTAGACTTGTAATCTAGAACTTCATCAAATGCAAAGTTTATTAAATTTTTATTAGACTAGTCCTTATCCTGTTTGATCTTGCTTAATTCTTATCCGACTAATTCCTTTCGTATCTTATCCCACATAATTCTTATATGACTAATTTTAACTTTTATCTTATCCGGCCTTTATCCTACCCTATCCTACTTCCTTATCAGGTGCGCAAAACGCATACAGGATGTTGAAAAATGAACCCTCAATTTTAAATTAGCTATTTTTTTCTAGTATCTTTGATCAAGCCTCACTTTCGTACTTTTATTTATCTTTATATTTATAATTTTATGTCGATTCATATTTCATATGGTGATTATTATTTTCTTTCCTCTTCAAATAGAGTTGTTTATTCACTTGTGCCATTTAGCCAAAAGTTTAAATGTATTGTGGCTAATTGATAACATGTATTTTTTCTCTTAATTTATATGGAGAATGATAAATTGAACTCCTTTAATTTTTTAATAGGAATAGTTCTCACGGGAAATTCTTGTTTGGAAGAGGCCATGTTTGGATTCCATGAAGACGAGCAAAGACTTGTCGCTTCTAAAACAATGAAATCCTTGTATCAATATTATGTAACCCAATATTGTTATAAATTAATTCCTAATTATGGTTAGCATTTAAAAATTAATATATTGCTCCAATAGATCTCTTAATTTTAGGAGCAAAATATCCCATCCCATGATATTTGCCCCATTATTGTGGCTCCAATCATGTACACGGCTGGAACTTTGATGGAAAGTTCCAACCATATATGTCAATGGTTTTGGTCCCCAAGCTCATAGCATTCAAAAAGTTTTTTTAACTAAAACTAAATACACCATCGGAGAGAGCCATAAGGGCTTGGAAGACCTCAAACCCACCATTACAACCTGCCAACTAAAAGCTTGGAAAACAGTGCATCAACATCAATGGCGGGAGGTACAATCTAGGTTTCTTTTCGGCATTACAATCTTGCAATTTATTTCTTGTTGGATTGTATTTTATTCTAACAAATATGACTTTGACTTTGTGAATGTTAGCAACCATCTATCCCAAAAACTTAAGTTGTTAGGTAGTGAGTCAAACAATATATATCATACTCTTTAACACTCTCCCTCACGTGCGACCCCCACTCGCACGTGGAGAGACAAACCAAACCAAAGCTGCAAAGGTGCACAAACACAAAAGGGGAAACAAACAATAATATATATCATGCTCTTCGAAACAAATGCAAGTGCAACCCCCACTAATATATATCATGCTCTTCAACGGTGAATAAATTTGGTTCTTTGATTCCCTCTTTCCTACTTCCACTTAATATATTGTTTTTCCACTAGGTTAAATCTGCTTGATGGTACAATAGTATCCAATATTCACCTTGTTCATCATTTTAGGGGTGTGTGCCATTTTATTTTACCAGTCGTAACCCATGCCAAAGGTGCTATTCGTCCTTAAAAGCATCTTTCAATCTCAACCTTCGAAATTTTATCCCTTATGTATTTTAGGATTCAAACATCCTTGCCCCTTATTATCTGATGTTTCAGATGAGTTATGACAAACTCTGCATCACATATAAGCAGTGCCGTGCCACTTCAATGGATTTTCAATATCACAGTTACGTATGTTGATTCTTGTCAAATTAGAAATGATACTTGTAAATCACCTTTGCTTCTGACTTTCTGTAGTTAGAGAATTAGATTTTGGCTTGGGATCAGAATATGCAGAGTTATCATCCAAGATTCCTCCTCATATCCTTCTGTTGGCCAACTTGTTTCATCTCCAGGACAAAGAGTTATGAGGTGCACGGGTTTTGAGACATGTATAACATTTGCTTGTGCGCACACTCTTCGCTGTCGAAGTTTTCGACTTGATTAGTCTTACTTTATCCGCTATGAGCGATTCATGAAAAAGATGCGTGTATGCTCCAGTTCTGGTTGGCCACTGTAAGAGAATGTGATGCTGTGTGCAGTGGCGGAGCCACGTGGGGTCCAGGTGGGGCCATGGCCCCACCTAGACTTTTTGGAAATTTTCTGAGAGTACAGGGGCTTATACGTGGGAAGGGAAACTTGAGGGGTCATTGCTTATAAGTTTAGGGGCAGGGGATGTAATATAAGTTAAGGAAGCAACTTTTAGTGAGGCTCGCGTGTAGTTTTTGCAGGGGGGGCTTTGTGTAAGTAGAGTCATAAGTTGAAGGTGCAAATTTGTAATACAGACCAACTTTTCACCTCCTTCCCTTTTTTTCTTCAGGGAGCCGTTCTTCACTATTGTTCATTTTTTTTTTCTTTCTGAAATACAGTTTTTATTTTTTTGTGGATTATATATCAAAAGATGTTTCAAAATATATAATTAATTTTAGTATATTATTTTTAACTTTTCCGAAATATCGAAATAGAATAGAGAAGTATTTTAGTAAAAAATTGGTCCGTAAATATAATTATTGAGTTTGATTTGGCTTAAATTTTTTTTGGCCCCCCCTGAAAATTAATCCTGGCTGTGTGATACTTTATTCGAGTTCAATTGTACAGAATGGTGAAGCTTGTGTCGTTACTATGTCTATGCATGCAGATTTGTAATTAAGCTGCGCGCGCTATTACTTTACGTACACAAGCTATTGAAATTTCAATGCGGCAGGCAAATGTTGATCCTCGTATTGTATCGAAACTGGGAGCTGTTGAAGCTGATAATAATAATCTTGAGCTTGATTCAAAAATGGCCCTTTCGGGTAAAGAATATGATGTTTCAAAAGCTGCTGTAAAAGGTCGACAATGGAGGCTGGCTGTCCAGCAGCTTATTGCCACGATATTTTAGTCTGCTTGCTTTGTTTCAGTTCCAGAAGAAATATCTTATACATCTATGTAAGATGGAAAATCTCAATCATGAGAGTTTGTGTAATAGGACATCAATCTTAATGTATATACTATATATAAAAGTACGAAAAACTTAATTGTTTTTCCCTTTTTTTGTAGAGACAAATATGCCTTTAATTATTAGTATTTTAAATAAATTTAAACTCTATTTTATTTGGTTAAAATAATTATATAAGTTACAGTTTGTGTTGAATCAGGTGTTTTTCATCTATTATTTATATGAGTGTTACATTATTTTGTGATACTGTATATAATAATCTACATAAGTTTTATAGAATTAACTACATACCAATTCTAAAATTAACCAAGTAATTTCATGATCAAATGTGAATTCAATTGTATGAAGAAATTATTAGCTACGTTGAAAACTATATAATAATATATATTAAATTAAGACTATATAATAATATACCATGAAGTACATAAAATTAATAGCTCCGTTGAAAACTATATAATAATATATATTTAAATATCAATGAACTACATAAAATTATATATTAAAATTCATTATTTTGATTCAAAATTCGTAAAACTGTTTGCCAAATATGAACAGTTTAAATTCAAATTTAATAAAATCGCCTCATACAATGATTATAATTGACAAACATAAGTATCTGCAACAATATTTTACCTTAATAATTTTAACCCTAAAAAAGTTAAATAAAGTCTGTAAACTCACCCCCTCCATCCCTCACTCCCTCTTGGTCACTGTATCTAATTTCCATGTTTCAACCTCATTTTTTTACCCCTCTCAATCACTTATTTGCTTTACTAATGAATTTAACATTTAGTCAGTTGCTTGGTTGCAAATTTAAGATGCAAAATGTATTTTTTTTCTTCTATAATTCTTATTTTCCTTCTAATCTATAGTATGTCTCAAAGTAAATGATCCAATTTTTTAGGACATAATTAATGTAAATCTCACAACAATAAATAAGTTGCAGTATTGATCGACCGACTATGTTAAGACTTGAGATTAGTATTTTAAAGAAATATTAAAGTCAAAATGGTTCCGTAAAATTTATACAAATTACTGAATTAGTTAATATATTCATTTAATTTTAATATAAATATTTATAGATTTATATTTTGTTTTAAAATTTTAATATAAAGTCCAGTTTTGATAGAATTGAATCAAAATTAACTTTTGTGAATATAGACAAATGCATATGGCATTTTAAATTAATTGTAATTAATGGGCATTTTAAATTAATTGTAATGGGAGAAAAAGATAAATGTCCCTTTTTAATGAAACTAATTTCGTGACGGGTAAAACTAAGATTTACCTAAATTGTTTTGCAAGAGCTTTAATTTGTCACGTTAAGACTGTCCTTCAAAATATATTTACAATTATTATTATGCATGTGGGTTATTATTTTGGTTGGTACTAGTCTAGCTTAGTTTCATTTTAAAAACTAATATTATTGTAGTGTTTAGTTACTTTTGATATTGAAATAACTTCCTCCATAGATTTTGCAATGCCAAAAGCGAATCACAAAATCAAGACACTACAAGAAATTTGATCATTTAAGTCACTTAAAAGGTGACTTAAATGATCAGTTAAGTCACTTTCAAGTTTATCCTCGAGTGACTTAATCGGCGGCGTCATAAAAAATTCATAAAAGTGACTTAAAAAAATCATAGGTTGGTGAAATAGCACTAAATTAAAAGTGACTTAAAATGAATAAAAAAAATAGCTTTTGCACCTGCTCATAATATACCTAGCAACCATACAATTTTATCAATTAACCCAATTGCATGTTTCACCATTCAGAAATCCAAAACAATACAACCCAAACAAATAATGTTCGAAACAACTCAACAATCCATCAAAACAATTCCTAATGTAACATTCAATACAACCCAAAAGTGAAAGGTATGTTACTCCAAACAAACAATTCCTAATGAAACCAACACAAATAATGTTCAAAAAGTGAAAAGTATGAAACTCCAAACAAATAATGTTCCTAATGTAACAATGTAGCTTTCCCTTTGTTCAAAAAGTGATTGAACGAAGAAACTCCAAACCCATGATTATCCCTTTTGTAACAATGTAGCACTCACATCCTCTTTGATCACCACCGGCCACCTTTATCTCATTTGAAACTAATGTTCTACATAAATATAAATGAAATAAAATCAATCAAGGGCTCATTTGATTCGTTCGCATGAAAAATAATTAGATTATGTGAAAAGAGATTTTTGACAAAAGCCCATATAAGCAATTAGAAATTCAAAATTTTAGGAATTTGTTTCCATGGAATTAGTTTCCAAAGAATTGGTTTCCAAGGAATTGGTTTCCTTTGAAAATGATTTATTGTTAAATGTTGAATTGCATCATATGCTACCTACTAAATAAGTCGTAATCATCTCACTATTCAATAAAAAAATTGAATAATTTCAAACTCAAAGTAATTGCACTAGTAGAAGTGATATATACCTTACTAAAACGCCTCCTTGACTATGATTCTCACATATACTCCACAAGAAATTCTATTAACTCGGTCCGCACTTCATTAATCGCATCCATTGTGTATGTTTCTTTGTGAGATAAATTTCTTATCTAAAGAGTTAAATATAAAGAAAATGTGAGTTTTTGGAAGACAAGATAAATGAAGTATAACCAAAACAATCAATATTAAAAAAGTTACCTTCGTTTCCATAGGTTGAGAAAAATCGGACATCAATTCGCTCATAAATTTCATCACAAAATATCCGCATTCGACTCCTCCTTCTTGTATTGGGACCTAGTTTATAAAGATCACAAAGCTTGACAATTTAGTAGTAGCTAGGAATCAAACGATAACAAAAATAATAATATTTTTATTACAATTAATCTAGCTACCTTTGGGGTTTCCCAGATTGGTTTTGGCATTGAGCTTCCATTAATATCCATTGAATTAAGCCCACTGCAAGACACAAAATTGATATTAATTTGAAACATTTGTCAATAATGTAAAATGTTAAAAGGAAAATACAAGTTATAATATACTTACGTATTGATATAGAACTTTAGTTTCGTATTCGGTTCAGTACATATAGAATCTAACCAGTAGATAATCATGGTATTGAGGTCAATCACAATAAGGACCCAATGAGACCTGTATTACAACAAGTTTAAGCATGATTATTTTTTTAATTGCATGTATATATATATGCTTACGTGTATAGCGTATCCATATAATCAACATTCTGAATGAACTAATAAATATTCTTACTTTGCTTCAAGGTTGAAAGGTATGAAACATATTTGGTGTCTTTTTGCATTTCGAAGCCTTTTTGTGATCATCTGAGACATGCTAAGCCCTTTTACAACGTGAAACGACGCGGGGTTGAAGAATTGGAAGCTTTCTCGAGAACTTTGAAATTTCTCATACAAGTACCTAAACAAAAAAATTGATATTACTACACGAACTTTAACTAAACATTAAATTTTAAAATTTAATCTCTTACCTCATATATGCAACAATACAAGTTACGTCTATTGGTTCCATCGAACAAAAATCAAGCAACTCGTTTCTAAAGACGTAGATCTCAGTAATATCTTCTCCAAACATTCCTTTCTCAATCGGAATAACTATTTCTTTATCCTTCATGGTTTCTAATGTGTGGGTGAATGCTCTAATCATAGCACAACAACCATTTACATTCTCTTGAATTTGTTTCTCAACACCTTTATCGTTTTTTTCTTCCTACGTAGATAGTCAACAAACTAAATTTCAGTTAAGACAATTTTTGTTATGGGAGTTAAGGCAATACACAAATATATACATCATTATGATAAAAAAAAAAGGGAAAAAAAATTACCCCGGAGTCAAAAATCACCAAGTCTTTTGGCCAAGCTATGAATGATCCAAGTGCCTCGATCACAACATCTATCTCTCCATGAATCGGTATAGGGAGTACTGCTGTGGGGACAAGAGCTTTTGTAATAGTAACACGCACATTTTCCTCTCCTAAACTAATATTATGAATTTTTTCATCCGGACCACTCCTCTCAAATGCCATAGCCTCAGCCACAAAGTTGTTTTTTTATACCAATCGACAATTTACATTTTTTTCCCTATCGTAAATGCAAAATATGGGCATAAATACTTTTATAAAAAATATAGATTATATAGAAAAAATTCTTAATAAAATAACACATACGTTTGTAATACTCGACACATGATTTTGTACTTGTTGCGCCTTGAAGCCACCATTAACTTTTAACTATGCATAAAAATAAATTAACAAAATAAACAATATTAGTACAATGAAATAAATCAGAAGACTAATACATTATTATAATAGTTTATTAATTTTTACATTACCTTTGAACTTTGCGACTTACTCTTACAACCACTAGAATTCGTTACTTTGGTAAAAGACGTCAAATACTTCTTGTTATCACTTTTTTGTGTATTGGAAGTAACTGTCTCAGATGATTGTTTAGTTGGAAATTCATTTGAATGCTTCTCCTTGTCTAGATATTTACTTAGCATTTGCTCGGCATTCTTTCTCTTCTCACGTTCTTCTTGCAACCTTGACTCTAACTCTTTTATATATCTTTTCGATCCACGTCTTGGAAGATCAAAATAGGCTGTAGGTGTTACTCCAAATCCAACGCCCCTAACATGACCAGCAGATTCAGAACTACCTAATGCCATACTAAGTATGTCCGAACTTCCTTCGATAACTATGCTCCCATCTTCGACTTGACTTCTTATTGTGGCCTACGATATTGCAAAAGTTAGCAGTTAAAAATTAGAAAATGAAAGTAAGGAGAGATACAAGCTTGTTTTATAAAGAATATATTAAAATGTTCATAAGCTTACCATCTTCTCAGCAACTTCCTTGATCTCATCATCAACAATTACGCCATCTTTTGTTTCTCGACCTTTCAACCACATAACAACCCTATCTTCTATAGCAACCGGTGGTATTGCCTCTTTCTAGTTTAGAAGATTAGTCATAAAAAAGGAAACTGATTATCTCAAGTTTATTGATAAGATCAGTATATGGTTAGGAAATAGATCATCAATTAATTACTAAAACATACCAACTCCTCCGAAAGACCCGCATATCCTTTCTTGCTCATACGATGGTTATATTTAAATTTTGCTCTTCTTTCCCTTTGCACCTTGCTTTTTTGCTTTTAGTCAACATATAAGTTTAAATGAAAAAATAATTCAGAATTATAAGAAAACAACTCAAGTTATTATGAATATAAATAAAATGAATTTATACCTTGAAACTATTAGAGAGCCTTTGGTTAACAAATTCATCCCAGGTTGATTGATCAATATACTTTTTATAGACTTCCGGCGGATGTTGAAATAACTCGGGCATATATTGAAACCGGTAGATATGATCTCTTGTGAGTAAATTCTTGAATGCCCTCCAACTTTTAGCCATAGATTGTAACACCTTTTTCTTGCTTTGGGGGTCTACATCAAATTTAGCCTACAAAATGACCAATGATAAGTTCAGTTCAATTAGGCATGTATTAAAAGAAAACTATAACAATTTGAATGTTTACCACAATAGCTTTCCATAAGTTCTTCTTAATTGAGTTTGGTACTTTATGCCAATCTTTAATAGTAATTCGAACAAATGACTTCACCAAGATACCCCTGTAACTTGCTAAAAGCTTTTTGCCATCACCAATAGGCTGCCCTCGACAATTGTAAATGATTTTAACCCTTTCCTCATTGTCTTTCATTTTACCCAAGCACTTTAGCTTTGCAGCCCCCCTTCTTTTATTATTGGAATTATTATCTGGAATGTCCTTATTTTCCGAATCCATGTCTCTAAGCCAATCACCTACAAATGACAAAATATACCCAGAAGCTTAATATTCAACAAAACCAACATAAGATCAACTTCAATATATAGCAAAAAGAATTAAGATATAAATAACATTACCCTATAAGAAAAAAACTTCAAATGCTTTGGAAAGTGGGCCACAAATGGACGAAAAGTAACCACAAACTATTCTCAACCCACAAAGGGACGAAAAGTATCCCACAAACTATTCTCCTAACATAAGATAGCCATAAATTGTACACATTAATAAATAAAATGCCATTACACATAATGATGATAAATATTTAAGATGTTGACATGTTATCAATCCAAGTCCCCTCACAATCATTACGTGCATAGGTTGATGGGTTTTCGTCCGTCACATAAAAAAACTCCAAATTTGGCAATACATGAGAATAATCGTTGACTTCATCGGCATTGTATTCATCTAAAAAGTGCCTTTGGGGAGTTTTTAATCCAATTGACCATCTAGGATTTAATTGATCATGTACATAAAAGACTTGTTTAGCTTGAGAGGCCAAAATAAATGAATCAGACTTATGACCAACTCTACCAAGATCGACTGATGCGAAACCAAGTTCATTTGTCCTGATGCCACGTTTGCTATCAACCCAATCGCATTTGAACACGGGAATCTTCACCGTAAAATAATCCAAAATCCATATATCTCTAATAATGCCATAAAAAGCCATATCTGAAAGAACAGGGTTGGTATCCTTTGCACTAGAAACCTGTAAAGTCTTTGCCACTATGCTCACTCCACTATTTTGGCTCACACGAGCATCATCACGGTCCTTTGTTTGATAATGGCTACCATTGATGACATAACCGGTAAATTTCATTACATCATGACGAGGCCCTCGAGCAATTGATTTCAAGGCTTCTGGTACATTGTTATTTGGGATTTGTTCTTCAGCCTCAACCTGAATTTCAAACAAGTTTAGTCTCATTAAGAAAAAAGATTTAAATATGTTTAAAAATTAAATATCATACCCTTTGACGGAGCCAAGCTACAAAGCTACGATTGTGCTCCTCATCTAACCATTTTTTGTTTCTCCCTTTGCGAGGGTACATTTCTTTCAAATACTCATTGTGCTTCCTATCATGTTATTGAAAAGCATTATATTGTTGGCTATAAATAAACCTAAGTAATGGAGGAAATATATTTATATTGCGAATGGGATAAGACTTTACTCTATGTAAGGCTGAACAACATTTGTATTATGTAACACACAAAGATGTGCTTGGTCTAAAGTCACTCGTTCAACTTCAACTAGATCACCACCCCCTAAAGGTCTGCCATCTTCTTTTGCAGGGGGTATTCCAATCGGGTCTAATCCACACAAGAACTCTGAGCAAAATTCAATCGCTTCTTCAGCTATATAACATTGTGCAATGCACCCTTCTGGACGATTTCGATTTCGCACATAACCTTTTAGGACTTTCATATACCTGAAAAAGAGAAAAAGGTTAAAACTATTATGCATATTTTTCTTATTTACTCCATAATTAAATAATGTCTTGACTAAACTCACCTCTCAATTGGGTACATCCATCGATACAAAACCGGACCACAAAGTTGCACCTCTCTCACAAGATGAACCATCAAATGCACCATAATGTCAAAGAACGATGGAGGGAAGAACTTTTCCAACAAGCACAATGTGAGCACAATCTCCTTTTAGATTTCTTGTAATCCTTGTACATCCACCACTTTGGCACAAAGGGCATTAAAGAAAAAACATACTCTAATAATAGCATATCTCACATGCTTTGGTAAAATAGCTCTTATTGCAATGGGGAGTAATTGTTGCATTAACATGTGACAATCATGAGAGTTGAGACCATACAATTTTAAATCTTCCATTGACACGCAACTTTTGAAATTTGAGGAGTAGCCATCTGGAACCTTAAGTTCAAACAACGTTTGACACAACATTCGTTTCTCTTCTCTTGATAATGTATAACATGCCGGTGGTAAGTAAGTCCTTTTTTCATTAATTTGTGGTGCCAACTCAACCCTTATGCCCATCTTTTCAAGGTCACGCCGAGAAGCCACTCCATCTTTTGTTTTCCCCGGAATGTTAAGTAATGTCCCAATAATACTATCACATACATTTTTTTCTATATGCATCACATCCAAATTGTGTCGAACGGGTGAATGCTTCCAATACTCAAGCTCAAAGAATATCGACTTCTTCCTCCAAGAATTTACAACACCATTACCACCAAGATCACCCTCACCCTCACCACCATTATCATAATCATTGTCCTCATCCTCCTTATCATCACATGTATTATCCCTCTTCCTCTTATTCATATTCCTTCTCCTTTCCCTCTTCTTTTTTGATTTTAATGGTTTTTTTCCCCATGCAACCTTAACTCTCCCAACCTTTACTAATATTTCTTCACCAGTCAAAGGTTCTGGATACGACGCAAATTCTTGCTCACCATTAAAGGCCTTTCTTTGGCTTCGATATGGGTGGTTTTCTAGAAGATATCGTCTATGCCCCATATAAATGCACTTATGACAATATTTCAATCTACGAGAATATGTTTTTTCACTACATATAGGACAAGCATAGTAGCCTTTAACAACACAACCTGATAAATTGCCATAAGCTGGAAAGTCATTTATCGTCCACAATAAGACAGCCCTTAATGTAAAATATTCCTTAAGGTGGGCATCGTAGGTCTCAACTTCATCCTCCCATAAGATTTTCAAGTCATCAATTAAGGGTGCTAAGTAAACATCAATATCATTTCCAGGTTGTTTTGGACCTGATATCAACATTGTCAACATCATAAACTTTCTCTTCATACATAACCATGGTGGAAGGTTATATGTGTTCAAGATGATTGGCCAACAGCTATGCCTACTTCTGAGAGATCCATGGGGATTAATCCCATCTGCTGAAACTGCTAATCGGAGATTTCTCGACTCTGATGCAAATTCGGGCCACTTGGTATCTATTAGCTTCCAAGTTGGCGAGTCTGTTGGGTGACGTAACTGACCATCAACTTCTCTTCCATTTGCATGCCATGTTAACTCTTTTACTGTATATATGGATTGAAACCACCTTTGAAATCTAGGAATGGGTGGAAAGTACCACATTACTTTTGTAGGCACACCCTTTTTACCCACATCATTTCCTAATTTTGACACATCTTTCTTTACCTTGTACCTTGGTGTTCGACAAGTAGGACATGTTGTTGCATTTTCATATTCATTTCTATAAAGTATGCAGTCGTTGGGGCATGCATGAAATTTCTTATATCCCATGCCAAATGCAGACAAGCAACGCTTAGCCTCACTCAGAGATGAAGGCAATTCATTACCTTCTGGAAGCATGTCAACTAACAATGTCAATAAATCTGAGAAGCTTTTATCTGACCAACCATTTTTAGCTTTAATATTGAAAAGCTTCACAATTGCAGAAAGCTTTGTATGCTTCTTACAACTTTTATACAAAGGCTTTTTTGTGTCTTCAATTAATTCATGAAACCTATCTACATCTCCTTTAAATCCCTCATTTACTGCTTGAGCCATCTCCATAGTGCTTGCAACATCATTTAGTGTATCCATGTCATAATCTTCTTCAATAGGTTCAGGTGTACTAGCACTTTGCGATCCTTCACTAGTATCATCTTCCCCATGCCATATCCATGTAGTATAGCTTGGATTAAAACCAAATCTAAATAGGTGTTCTTTTATATCCATTAGACTCGACCTAAAGATATTCTCACATTGATTGCATGGGCATCGAATAGAAGAATGATCACTTGAACGATCTTCAGCAACTCTAAGAAATTGTTCAATCCCTTCTCTATATTCTCGTGAAAGCCTATTCTTAGTTATCCATGACCTATCCATCCTACAATAAAACATGCTCACCGAACATGCCGTAATATTTCACTTTTTCGATAAATATCCTATTATTATAATTTCTATAAAAAAAAATTGCATGCATATTATAAATGGATTATTTTTGTCATTAAAAACTAAAAGGTTTTTATTAGCGATGAAATTTTTGGTCACTAAATGTTCCTCATATGTTATTATAAAGGGTTTAATAAACTCACTCCACTTAAAGGGTGAGTTGAAAGTTTTTAACGAAAATTAGCGGGGTGAAAAGAAAGTTTTTTCAAATAGGGAGAAGAAGCATAATTTAGTGAGTGCATTTAAAATTACCTTTTTGACATTTGCACCTTTTAATCTTCTATTCCATTTCTTTTAAAAAATATTATAGTGGCACTTTGACCTTACTAGTTTACTTCATATTAATAAAACAATAATTTCACAATAGTCAATGTCATCACAGTATTCAAACATGTACTCATTTAACTCGAAAGAAATATATATAATCAATGATGATGACAATAACTTAAGTTTTATTGTCAAATAAGTCTTTATCTCTATCTATGTATAGTAAAAAAAAAAAAAAAGGGGGGGGATGATAAATGCACCCCATTTTTTTTTATCATAAATGCACTCTAAATTTTTTATTAATACTAGTTTGTAACCTATGAGATGCACGGGCTTGTTAGAAAAGTTTTATAGTTTATTTCATGTACTACATTTAGAATATTAAAAATAGATGAAATGTCGTATATTGCATTGTGTAATAAAATATTATATTAAGAGTAACTATTTTTGCATTAAACTCGCTCCGTCTCAAATTAATAGTCACATTTCTATTTTTTTATAAAATAATCAATATTATAATAAAAATAAGATATATTATTTAAAATTGATTTTTTTCTTGACATTTAATTTTATTGAAATAGAAGGTGAATACATGAAAATTTTAAGGAACGGACTACATTCATCCTCTTGTTCTATCCAAACATCAAAAGCATTACAAAATTGCAACATGCATTCTAGATTGACACTGAAAGGTAAACTTTCTGCAACAAAACAAAAAGAACTTCAATGGAGATAAAACTCCTCAAGTGACAATCTTAATTGAATTGACTTTACTTCTGCCATTTGATTGAATGTGTACATCGGTCATAATGTTGCCCATTTTCTTCTTGACTCTCTGTAAATCTCTTAAATATCTGGCAATGCATTCTGCATATGCAATTTCATAACAAATTGTAAAAGATGTGCAAGATTTATGATTAGCTATTAATTATGATTGAGATGCATAATCTGGAGAGAAACTGAGGAATTTAATTTGGGAAACTATATCATATATAATTAGTCCATGTGGTAGGAGACTATAAATTTGTGTGGTGTGTTGAGACAATAAATCCAACATCGAGAAATGAGATCATCGTAAAGCAATATGTAAAAATAAAGGGTTACATGACTTCGAAATCTAATACTACTATATACTATTGATTGGAAGAATTTATAAGTTATTATCTTCAATTTTATGATAGAAACAAGTATAATAATATATGTTACAGATTGTTTAACAAAGTATAAGTACATAAGAAAAGACAAAACACACATTAACGTGCCAAATGTACATAAAGCAAGACAATGATATAATATTACTAATATGCTTGGGCAATTACCGGGGCATGCAGTTGGTGCATTAGGATATATAACTATTTTCCCCTTATGTATTGGAAGTTTAAATATTCCAATAATCAGAACCATCTTCTTTTGTCATTATTAAATTAAATTTTAATTTAGAATAGTTGTAACAACTTGAAAATTGTCCACAACCAAGAAGTAGTTAATGAATGAAATAACATAGGAGGAATAGTATGCCAGAATTGAACCTGAAATAAAAACCCTTAAGATCTTCTATTGTAACACCAAATGAGAAGCCTACAACACCTAAGAAGCATGATAGATTTAATATGTTGCAAATTAATGTTTAAAAAAGAGAAAAAGAAACTAAAATCTATAAATAGATTTGTTACGGTTGACTTGGCTTGAGATGTGTTAAATTCGAAAACCATGGAGGTAAAATATAATTATGGGTAATCATTTATGAGAATGAAATAAAAAAATTGGCAATAGATTTTAACAAATAAAATGAAGATTTGCATTTTCTTCTTTGAATGTAAAATCCTAACTGATGTTGAAATACATGGTCTCCTCTATAATTAATGTAAGCGAATTTAACAATAAATGGAAGTAAAGCACTACTGTAAAACAATAATTTCAAAAATTGGGTAATGTAAGAGAAATCATTTTCTAAAGTTCAAATTTAGAGCACATAACCCGAACCACATAGGTAACTTGTCTACATGCATGACAACTTAATTGAGATTGAAAATAATTGAAACATGTTAATAACTCCAAAATATGTGTTTTATGGCCAAAAGGGAAAAAAACCAAAGGAACCATTGTGTACTACTACTGTACTTGCTACAACTTCAACAAATTTGGTCAAAAAATGTAGAACTAATCTAATATAAAATAAAGAAATTAAATCATATGAAATTTTGTATCTTCATCAAGGACTTTTATCAAACACTTCACGTGCATTATGCGAAATGCAAATAAGGAACTTATAATTCGAAAAATAGTAGTACTTTATATCTCAATTCCAAACCAAGTGTGATTGAATATGTATTGTTATTTGAGTAAACATCATTTTGGTGGAGCGAATTAAAAAAAATGTAGTATAAAGCATTCAAATTTGTGTTGTGTGACCAAACAATACATATACCTGCAACATCATAACATAAATGAAAGAAAAATTATGAAAATCAAACTCTTATACACCAAAAAAACACTAAACCTAAAATATATAAACAACAAATTGAAATTGTCTACAAAACTTACCCTTTCAAAAGGTTTCAGGTTGAATCCATGTTGGAGATAAAGGGTTAATGGAAAATTGAAAGATTATATTATCTCAAAAGCCATAGTTGACAAATTTGAAATAAAAAGATGAAAAGGAAACCAATATATATATATACAGCAAATAACGGCCAAATTGGTTAATTATTAGAGAATTTCTAGGGATTCAAACAAAACTTACAGGGGGCTTTTAATGGTGAAGAGAAACAAAACATGAGTGATCTTTTCCTAGTTGGTTCTTTCACCTGTACTAGTTTAAAAAAATGAATATTCAAAAATCAGAACAACATACTAATTTTATCATTTCTCATTTCGTAAATCTAGCAATACAACATAATCCCTATCAAATTTAATCAATTCAAAAATAAATATTGGATTATGAAATTCAGATATATTTCATAAAAATGTATAGAGATATATAGTACTATTTACAAAAAGAGGAAGGAAGGATTTGTTTATATAGATTCAAAGGCAAACCGCATTGCCCTCTTTAAAGCTGGACTTTTAATGGCGCTTCGTGGAGGCTAGATCGCATCATCTCTTTGGTGAATTTCTCTCCCTCCGTAAATAGACATTGATGTGTATATAAAAAACGTCGCGTCCGATGTATGGTCAAAGAGGAGCGAGAGATTGGAGACGGTTTAGAAAGGCTAAGAAATTGAGGGTGAAGATGAGAGATTGAGAGATAGAGGGGTTAGTATGAGAAACATTGAAAAAAGACTGTGAACTACATATAATTAGTGAAAGAAAAGAACTGATGGGATTGCAAGCCTAGAATAGATTAAAGAGAAAAATTGATTTACATGAACAACAATAAATCTATTGCTTCGTGGAAATAGAAATTTCCAGATAAATCATTCTAATTATTGAGTAAATAATGAAAAAAAGGGAAAATTTTGATTCAAAAATTAGTACTGCAACTTTTGATTATAAACCAAACATACTACATACATATTTAGTTAAAGTATATGAGAAAGGTGTAGAAAATGATACATACCAGAAGCTATAATTAAAACATCCACCTCGCAATAAAACTTGTAACTACAAAAGAACCCTAGTTTTAGGGCTTGCTGTGTAGACGACATAATGGTGTCGCCATAGGAAGAGAGGTGGGGCAAAAAACTAAAAATGGGCCAAGAATGGAAGGGCAACATGATGGTGAAAAAAAGGAATGAAGAAAAGAGGGATGAAAAAAAATGGACGGAGAGAAAACTGAAAAGAGGGTTCTGAACCGGAATAGAAAAGAACCGTAATTCCAAAGGTGACGGTTAAAATTCAAAATCCACTGCATGAAGTGAGAGCCGAAGAGACGGAGAAAATTGAGTAATTTGTTTAATTAATGATGGACACATGTCTAAACGTGGTGAACTTCCTCCGTTTTTATATATAGTATATAGATTATATTAAACTATTAATAAACTTTATTCCTACCACTCTCTCATTTCATTTTTTTATACAAAGATTAACAGAAATGCTCCCATATATATATATATACTCAAAAGAGGTATAATTGTTTCATTGTTACCTTGTCTTTGTGCATTTTAACCCTTATTTGACGAATGTTGCAAAATCATAATAAAAAAGTTTGTCAAAAAAAAAACAGAGCTAAAACAGAGTTGTGGGTTTTAAACCTAGCAATTACTCTCCCCACATTGGCCGAGTGATATATACATCACTCATCCTACATTGGCCGAGTGATATGTACAAATCACTCACCCCACATTAGCCGAGTATGTGCTGCTTCTGAAAAAATCTTAAGTTGATGTAATATAGCTATGTACTGGTACTTTTAAGATAATTTCTTACTTATATAATTAAAATATTGCATGACCTATATTGCCTTGATTCTTCCATTTGGAATGAGATTGCATGCTATGGAGGGGAGGAGTGCCATTCAACAATTGATGAAAATTCTAGTGGATAATCATTATGTCTATTGGACTTGATAAAGGATGAGGATGTTAGATCGAATGATATTGGTAATGATAAAGGATGAGCATGTGGAACAGGCTTTGAATAGAAGAGGCGTCCACTTGGCAAAAAACTTTTGCCGATGGACTCAAATTGTATAAATAAATGGGGAGTTATGGAGTAAAAGCAAAAGACCCCACTAATCATAAATAAAGGATTATGATTGGACAATCTTTTATGAATTTGGGTATCTTTCATGTAATTTTTTGTGAAGCTTAACTCTCATGTAATTCTTATGAGGATGTAAATATCATGTAATTTTTTTGTGAATCTTAACTCTTATGTAATTCTTGTGAAAATCTAACTCCCATGTAATTTTTTGTAAAAATGTAACTATCATGTAACTTTTTTGGAAGCCAATGAAGAAATTACCATCTATGATTTTTTGTCATTAGAAAAGATGTATTTCTAATATATTTTTTTTGTGAATCTTTGAGTTTGCAGTAACTTAAGTTATTGCTGAAGTTCCGATGCTCAATGTCGAGCGAGTACCAATGAAGGTACTCTTCCAATGAAAAGAGAGTATTACCAAAGTTACTATCTTTAATACGAGAGAGTATATCTAAAAAATTGGACCATAACTAAGTAATTGCTGAAGTTCCAGATGCTTAATGTCGGGAGAGTAGCAGTGAAGATACTCTCCTAATGACGGGAGAGTATTATTCCATTTACTCTCCAATGACGGGAGAGTATAACCTTGAGATGATTAAACACACTCCTATTTTTATTAATATCCCTGGAGTAATATCCAGCTTAAAGCACCAAACTAAACACATGGAGATTATTAAAGCAGCACTAAATTAATATCCAATTCTTCGTGATAGATGGCATGATGGCGCTAGAAAGTGGGGAGAGATGGAAAGATTTTCGTCTAAGCGGAGTCAGAGTAGAGGAGAGATGTGTTTGCACTCTCAGTGGAGATGGAGAATGACGATGGACATGGAGAATGACAGTGGAGATGGGAGTCGGAGAACTAGGGCACGCGGGAGGGAGATTGGTGTGTTTGAACATCCCCTTTTTTCTTTTTATTTTATGGTTTTAATTAATTAAAACTTAACTTAATTACTTTAATTATGGTTCTTAATCTAGATGGTGTTAGGGTGGTGTGTTTATGATAATTTTTTGAAAAGTGGGGGTCTAAAGTAAAGAGGGCGTTTATGACAAAAAATGGGAGTGCATTTTTCACCCCCCATACTAAAAGGTAAGTCATCTTTGACGGTTATAAACCAAATTTTATCCATGCATTTATATTATTTTAAAATAAAAAATAATGCTTGTAGAGCTTGTAAACTCAACCTCTAGGTTAGAGTGACGAACATTTTACCATTGAACAATTGCATTACTCATTACTTGATGTCACATTTTAAAATAGATGATAGATGTGCACATGAATTACGTGCATAGTATTATCTAGTTATATTAAAATAGAAGTGGTAGTAAACTAGCTATCACACTAATTTTATGTGTTTCCAATTTTGTGCTTGCATCTTTTTATTATCAAATAAGATAATTATTATTTCGAGGTTTGAACTCTTCGCATCTAACTTAAAATGGTAGATACATTTCCAGTATCAGCCTACTTGCTTGTACACTTGAACCCGAACCATCCTGCCTCAACCTAGTTTAATAATAGGGTATTATAAGGATTTTAAAGGGGAAAACACTATATTCGGGTAAGGTCAATCATGTTTATTTTACGTGAACCTAATTCCAACCTGCCCCGTTGCGGGTTTTATTATAAAAAACTTGAACCTGATCCGATTGAAAAAAGACCTATCCCCCACCCCCGAATCGGACATTTTTCCATCCTTAATTATTGTCTGTAGGAAATGTATAGTAAAATTCAATATACATGACCCACCAATAAAAAACATGACCAAACTGGTGGTGCAAGTTTTGTTTTGAAAAAATTAACCCACACATATTACTATATGCCCAAGTCTAAACTCGATTTATCCCATCCTTACCTAGATTGATACATTGTAATAATATAATACGATAAGGGTAATTAAAAAAATATTATATTCAAGCGGCGCTGGACGAATAAAATAGACTAATGAAATAAGTTTTTAAATAAGAAATAGCGTAAGTAAATATATTCTGAGACTTGTTATTATTAAACCTATCATTATCTGAGCCACTATGCTACTTATTTGTTGACCTAAAAGTCACTAATCTAGTTTTGATAATAGCAAATAACTTAATCTTGTGTAATTTAACATGTGTGTTGATTTAAGTATAGCCATAATTCAATGATCGTCATATGTGGAACAAAACTGAAACCGAAATCACTTCTCCACAAGTATTCCATTAGCTTGTCTCGCTTAATGCTTTTGATCAAAGCAAACTTGGAATTACATATCAATGAAGATTAAAGTACAAAAGCAGATGAAGAACTGAAGAAACTTTTTAAGCAATTGAAGACTCATTAAAATGTAAATTGAGTGAGTACTTAAGATCTTTGTAAAATTTTCTTGATTGATCATTATAATAGCTCAAACATAATCACATATGAGTGTTAAATTGATTGAAAAACAAGTTTGAATTGAAATCTCTTTGAAAACATCATTTTACAAAAATCGGTTTTCAAATAAATTCATATATAATTCAAACGAGCATATTTTGAGCTCTCATGAAAATTAGTGTCTTAGGAACATATTTTTAACATCCTCCAAGCATTAGAATTGAATTTGGTGCTAAATTACAAAAGTCCAAAAATTACATTTTTGGCTTGATAGGCAATGCTCATCAGTCGATTAATCGGCTAAGGCTCAATCGACTGATGGCCCTTAATCGACTAATTAGTCTTGCTCAGTTGACTAATGGTGAAAAATATAGCCGTTGCATTATTATTTATTGTGATTGGAATTGCTTACTTGGTTTGCTTGTTTCTTGATATAGACTTAAATTCTTTTGAAACTATTTTTAAAATTGAATTAAGTTTCAAAAACCCTATTCACCCCCCTCCCCCTTAGGGTGTTTTTTGCCCTACGTTATTATTTTATATTTAGATTATATAAATCGCTTCATGTCTCGTATATCCCTCGAGAAACATTTGGTTAATGGCTCACAATCACGGACTTGGCTCCTCACAATTATATCCTTTTGTCCAATTTCGTTCAATGGGGGTTTAGTTTGAGGGTTAAATGAATGATTTTTTTAATGACTTGGAGGAGATGATCTCTATAATAAGTGGATTATCTCTACTAAATTTTATCAGAATATTCAATTTAGAAGTGGGTGAAATGATTATTTAAAATTTTAATGGTCGAAAATGAACACATAAAACAAATTTTATTACACCTACTTCCGCTTTGACTTTCCGGATGAAATTTTAAAGAGATGATATCATCATTATCGAGATCATCTTCACCAAATTTCATAAAAAAATAATTTAATCAGCCCTATTAAACCCCATTCAACTAAATTGGACCAAATGTATAATGGAGAGGAGCCAAGTCCGACAATCACCACCATTCATTTTTCTTAACCTTATAATCCTAAGGCCATCCATTGTGACGTTTCTAAAATGTATAATAAGTTATTATTTTAGTTGTATGGATTCCATTATGGAGAAATAATAAAAATGGTGAGGGATGGGTGACATTCATTCGCCTAAAAGAGAGGTGCGCCACTCTCACCCGTTTGGCTAAAATTAACCAAGCTTTACAATAGACCATATGGCCAAATTTAATATACCAATAATAATTATGTATGGTATATTTGGATTTTTCCCTTCCCCATAGTAAATGGTCTAAACAAAAAAAAACAAAATTTTTAGGTTCACTCTTTAGACTTAACAAATGCGGCCTTAGAATTTAATTTGCTAACTTGATTATTTAATTTTAGGGTTCATAAAGGAAAACGGAGGCCTTCAGACCAACAATAGTGGCCCTATTTTATGTCTGATGAGGCATTATACCTACATTGTAAACTACTAGTTTTGATGATAACCAAACTAATTGTAGGACAGTTAAGGCTATTAACACCATTCCATGACAAACACACATAGAGAAAAAGGTTTTTTATATATTGTTGTTGTTGTGGGGGTGGGGGGGGGGGTGGATATATGTTAATGATATAGTAGCACCTTTGCATCCAAGTAACTAGGTGTGATCCGAAATGCTACCATCTTTCTACACAGAAAAAGTGAATATCAAACAAGTTGTCAGACTCTTAGGCACGTTTGATTTGGTAATCCATAAGAGTGTGTATGATTAGGTGGGGGAGTAGCAGTGGTTAAGAAGTAACTTAAATTCACGACAAATATTTGAATTAATAACGTATGATTGCTCAAGACTACTTCAAAACCGTTTTGAACTTTCATGTCGATATTAATCTTGAAATTGGAGTTGTTCGAGATATTCTTTGGAAGAACTAATGATTTATACCGATAATGGTTGTTGCAACTATCCAGTTTCATTGTGGAGCATTGTGGAGAAACAAATGCAGAGATCTAGTTTCATTGTGGAGAAACAAAAGATTGTAATGGGAAATAATGATATTGAAAATTTGAAAAAGGCATGCTCAAGGGATTGCGTGCATGTGATAGTGGTTACTTAGTTATTTAACCATTTTTTGCTTTGTTATTTGTGATTTGAATTATTTGTACTTAATTTTAATTTTCAGGAATATATTAGGTGGAATGATCTTTTTTGAGGATGGACTTTATAGAGTTCATTGACATGGGACAAGAATTATCCAACTAACGATCTATTGATTAAATTTTGCAATCAATCTTCATGTAATACGTATCAAGCAGCCATGTTTAAGCAAGCGATGGGAATTTACGCTACCAATTTCCAGATTGGCAGTTTCCCATGGTATGAAAACATTGATACTTTCCTCTATGGTTAACATTTTTCTTTTGTATCTTCTTTATTTATAATCTTTTGTTTTTACTCTCTCTTTTCTCCCTCAAATGATTCATTTTTGTTCCTTTTAATTCTAACAGCATACCTGGGCTTGCCTATCTTCTCTACTATCATCTATGGTTATCAACTTTCATCTGTGCCTTTTTATAACTGAAAATTTCTTAAATGGATGGTAATGATCTCTACTCTTTAATGTAATTTAATGATGAGATCTTAAATGATTATCATAAAATTTCATTTGCTTCACATTATTTTAGAATATCATTCTAAAAAATATCTCAATTTATAAAATTTCCAAATCCAATTTATGTAGATAAACTTTGATGCCGCGAATCTTGTAATTAGTCACAGTTGCCATCATTAACAACAATGTGGCCATGGTTAATTTGCATACAAGTTGATAAATAAATAATCATGCTTATAATACAATTTATTATGTGGAAGCTAAAATTAAACACAGGTAGTACGAAAATGTATTAGAATTTAAAGCACATGTGGAATGTGATGAAACGCGATTAGCTGAATACGTCTCAAAATGCTTATCATGTAAACAAATAAAAATTAAGCAAAGACCAACCATACAACTACAACCCCATCCAATTCTAGAGTGGACGTGAGAGAACGTCACCATGGACTAAAGCCATCCCTGAGTTTTGAGAGGCTCTAGACGGAAAAAAAAAAATGGGGACCCTTTTGTATTTTTTTATAGTCGTGTAATATAAATATACCAATAAACTCGCAACAAAAAAAATAAAATAAAAAATTTACCATGAACCAGATAACTAAAAGATATTGAGAAATTAGAGACGTATAATATGAAAACTTTGTACAAAACAACCAAAAAAAGGAACTAATTGAAGATCTCGTTAAAGAAAACTAATAAAGAATTTTTTGAAAAATTTACCGGGACTTGAGCTTAAGACCTAAGCTTCAAAAGAGCTTCCAACTAAGAATCTTTTGCTTGAACAAAGGCTACACTTAGCTCTATTATTGAATGTGAAATGGTTTTAACATTACCAATTTGTGTGTGTATATATATAAAGAGCTCAAAAAAATTGGGGGCCCTAGTGCGTCGGGGGCCTAGGCGGCGACCTAGGTTGCGTATGCCCAGGGCCAGCCTTGCCATGGACTTCTTATTTGGCTTGTTGAGAACTCATAGAAAATATAACACAGTTTGGGGATTGTGGACCGCCTCACCAAGTCAGCGCATGATAAGTGCCCAAAATTGTTATTTTAAACTAGCAAATAATATTTTGTTAGTATATAATTAATGCTTAAATTATGGAGGAATAATATTTATTTTATTTTTTCTGTAGGGAAGAAGTAAATTGTGATAAAAGTCTAAAAAGGTGGAAGAAGTCAATTAAAGATTGGAAAGGAAGATAAAGAAGAAAGAATATTCTAATTCAATATTCTCTCATAATTCGAATACAACTCATTTTTCTCTCTCTTAATTAGAATCCTAATTGAACTCAAAGTTGTTATTTCTTCTACAATTCTAATTTCCTAAACCTTTTAAACTTCTATCTCTCATTCTGATATATAGACCCATTCTTTACACCTAAAATCATAGAAAAAATATAGAAAAAATAAATAGAGAAAATAGATAGAATATAGATATTATTAGAGAGTCCTAGAGAAAGAAAATCCTCCATATACTAGTTGCCGTGCAGCCAAAGTATTGAAGGTAAAGAAGATTGGACAGCGTAAAGCCGTGCAATACACGTTAGTTAAAGCATCATAAGCATGGACGCTTTCTAGCTTTCTAATTTTCTATAGTTTGTATTCAAGTACTTTAATTTTAATTTTAATGATGAATTATTTTTTAATTTTAATGTGCTATTTATTTAATATGCTTGGCTAAATTATCTTCCAAAGGGGAGGGATGAAACCGCCATAGATGTAATGAGTTTAATTTAATTCTAATTTATTTTTAAATATTCGTCCCGAATTAAAATAGATTTTGAAATTACCATTATTATAACGTGTGTTTTCTTTCTAGTACTTTAATTATTTTTAAAATAAAGGAATGATCTCTTGTGATCACTAATTTGGGAATACAGGCTATACCTATTTTTATTTACATTAGTTTTAAAGAAAGAATGATGGTGATTTTGAATTTGTTTATATAGTAGGGATGAATCTTAAAAATATAATGAGATATTTTTTCATGGAATCTCTTTCCTTGGGATTTCTCATTATTGATTAATTGTTTGCTTACTTTAATTTAATTATTTTATTTTAATTATTTTAATTTCTTAGTTTAGATAATTTCAAAATCAAAATTTAAAAAGCTGTTTTAATTTATATTCTTAAAATATTGAATTTCGACAAACTTTCCTACTTTTAATATATTAACTTGAATTTGGATCGACTCCTACTTATTCGCTATATTAATTTAATAATTTCACATAAAGTAGGGTTTTTATTACATTTAAGTGCGGAATTAAGTAACGACAAATTAATTCTAAAAATTCCACTTAAATCAGCGCATTTCTTATTGATTCGTGAAAATGACTCCCTTGAAACACTTTCCAAATTATACATCCAAGAGATTATTCGGTAGCATGGAGTTCCACTATAGTTTCCGATCGTGAGCTATTTATTACAAACTAGAATGACCGCCGCCTCTCGAACATATATTTGTTGTGTTACATGTCTCCATGCTCTCTAAGTATATGTTGGATCCATCTCACAATATGCCGATGAACTTAAAGTTAATAAAGATGTGACGTATGAGACAAGGCCTATTCGAGTTATGGATCGAAAGGACTATTCTTAGGAATCGTGTTATTCTACTTGTGAAAGTTTTGTGGCTCCATGATGATGCCAAGGAAGCTGCTTTTGAACTAGAATCCAAGTTTCAACGCAAATTTCCTCACTTGTTCAAGTATTTATGTTTGTAATCCGTTTGATTTTCATGGATGAAATTTCTTTTAAAGATGGGAAAATATAAGGATTATTTAGGTTTTGGCCTCCATTTGGTTTTCGTAATTTACTTTGGTATCCACTTTTATTTTTTATTTTGTTTTGGCACCCATTTTGGAAGGAACCACACAGTCAACAAGTCAAACCTATTAACTAAGTAAAAAGTGTACACAATGTACCTAAATTGCCCTTGTTCAACACTTGTTGCCATTGGAGAGGATATTGCATAAACTAGCCATTGCGATAGAGCATGTAAATGCCCATTAACAGACACGTTTTAACACAACTAAATCACAAGCAATTTAACACTACATAGAATACATTCATATACTATTATAGGATAGTGTTGTCACTTATGAGAGAAATTATTGTATCAAAATAAAAGAGATCGAGTTGTTAAATAATTGCATAATCTACTTTATCCTCGAATTTATTTGCAACTTATGATAGGATAGTGCTGTCACTTGTGAGAAATGGATAACACATAAGTTAAGTGAATTAATCTAAGACATGGGTGTTAGCATAATGAAAATGAGATTATTGAATTCGGTGTTTTGTAGAATAAACCACAAAGTTTAGATAATTTATCCGGTATTTTATTTTATCTAAACTTGCGACAAACATAAGATAGAAATATATAATTTTATTTGCCTTCTAATCTGGTGTGCCAAATATAATCTAAAGGCCTATTATTCTATCGGGATAGAGATGATACAATCCCACCTAGGAGGTGAGATTATTTATTTTGTCTGGATGTAATCACATAATTTTTTCCGACCTTCTTACCCAACGCATCAACCACACCCCTAGTATAAGAATAATTTCCCACTCCTATTAGAAGCCATGGTTCGAATCCGTGTATAAACATGGCCGTCTATCTTATACAAAATAATTCCCAACACTCCCGATATGTATTTTATTGATACAAAGATAGATCGAACTCCAATACAGAAAAAGGACGTATTAATTTGAATATATGCTACAAAAATCCAAATTAATTCCCAAAACACGCAATATTTATTTGTGTACAAATTAATCTTAAATGGATAGACCGAAATCAAATATGGAAAGAAGACGAATTGAATTGAATCTTTTATTAATGATACAATATTTCCTTAGGACCATATGGAGCAGAAGTGTTAAAAAGATAAGTTAAAAATGTATATTTAGCTTATTATTTTCATTTATTTTGCACCAAAAAAGGTAAATATAATGGTAAAAATATCACTGACGTTGCACTGAGTATTGGCAGTGGAGAAAAGATAGAGAGAAAGGTAAAAATTGTCTTGGCCTATGATATGTCCATCGGCTATGGGTGACCCACAAATGATGGCCAATCAATTGATTGTGCCATATTTTTTTAAAAAAAAATCACAGCCGATACACATTGTAACGACCATGCACAACTGATACAATATGTTTTAAGTTAAGGTATCATGTTGTCAAGAAGTCAAATTTAGCATACATTTACAATTTCTCCAAAAAAAAATTAGTCCCGGACTGGTCCATAAAGACCATGCCTTTTTACGATGTTTTTTCGTCTTAAAAAACATCCCCAATACTTTTACAACAAAAAAAAGTCGTAAAAAGGCCTGGTCTGTACCAGAAAAGGACACCATTTCTCAAACATTATTAACATTTACCACACTTGGTGAAGATGTGCAAATGCTAAATTGAGCTATTTAGCATACTAGTAATAGTGCATATGGTTTAAGAAAAATCTAAACAAATTTCTAAAAAAAACACCAAATATTTTTGAAAAATTTGAAATGTGAATTTTAGGATTCGCTTTGAATTATGTTGTCCCACTGAAGACACGCATGAAGACATTGTTACTCTGCCAAAATTGACAGACCTCCTTTGCAAATCAAAACAAATTAACCCTAATACAACCAAAATCGCCCATTTATTATTTCTGGTCCCAATTCTCTTTATTATATATATATATGGAGGAGTTTTCAATGGTTACATTCTCTCTCTACCTATAGATGGGTACCAACATTATTAATGTACATTGGAGAGTTGGCAAATCCCTTAACCTGTTATAGCAGGTTAAGGTGACTGGATATTTTTTTTTAATTAATTTTTTAGATTCTTTAAAGATTCTGTTTGCCAAACAGACTTAATATAACCCAGTTCCGAATTAGGATAAGTGTTTATAGATGTTTTCATCATTTCAGTTTTACAGTTAATTAATGACATATGTTTATAGGAAATAACACTTTCAAAATAGATTTGACTTTGATTTTTCATCTCTATATATCAGGTTACAAATTACATACAACTCTTACTTTCTATTCTTTTTCTTTGTTTATTTTTGGTTTGAGAAAAAAGAAAAGTAAAATACAGAGCTGCTTCTTCTTTATTCTAAGATGCGATTATATAATTATCGGAAAAGATCAAGAGAGATCATAGACAATGCTCGCCAATATTGTTCCCCAAAAAAGTTAGAAGGATCATCACCATCAAGATTCATGATTCGAGACAGAACCAGTCGTACGAAGCTTGATCTGCGTTCCTCACATGGTTGTTTGGTAATATTTATGTATAGTTTGTTCGTTTGTTTTTGTTTTGTTTTTTTTATTCGATATTTGTTTAACTTGTTTCCTTATTTTAACCAATACATCTTAAATTTTTAGGATTGTGCCAGTAATAAAAATGTTAGTGTAATTGAAGATGACGATGTCCCAATACCACCTTGGACCTTTGTTATTCCAAACCAAGATAGTGAACAATATGCAGATTCCAAAACTACAAGTGGATATGTTTTTTCATCTTTGTTCTTACTTTTTGTTTTATATACACACACACATATATTATTATCTTATGTTTGATACATAATATAATTTTACAAATGTAGGTTAGTGTTGAGAAAGTGTCTACCTTGTTGAGAATAATTGTTGGGTTGCAACACATACTAGTTTCGAAGATGCTAGAATCGAGAGATAGGTTGAATGGTTCTAACGTTATAATACATAAGTTACGACGTCACATTATAAGTACTTTTTGATATGATTATAAGAGTATTTAGTTGTACTTGGTTGATTAATAACATAAAACTTATTTTTTATTTGTTTCCTTTGCAGTAAAAATATGAAGGCAATCAAAATAGAAATGGAGATGAGGAAGATGGATTGATGACAAGTGAAGTAGTGTCCGGAGCCAGAAGTGGACGCTGATTAAGAAAGATTTTATTTTATTGGTGAAATAAAAACTTTAATATCATTAATGTATTTTTATCTTTGAAGCCTCATGAACATATGTATTTTTATTTAAGACCCAGTTGGATAGATTAAAGATACAATTTTATTGAAACAACTTATTTGAAGAAATATAGAATTTGTACTTTTGTCTTTTAAGTCTCATCAGTAGAATTTATCTTTACAAAGCAAATGTGTTTAATTAACAAAGATCAAATTTAATTGAAAACACTATCTGATTTTTACATCTCTAATAATATTATGCAAAACAAAAGAAGAAACACAATGGATAGAACAAAGATCAAATTTTATTGAAATAATTTATTTTTTACATCTTTAATATTATACAAACTACAAGAAGAATTAAAACAACTGTTAACACAATTTCAATGAGAACCATAAAATACAGTTTTCGTGCTTATTTAGAATATTAATAAAAGCTGAAGTACTTGAATGTGTCGACCTATCTTTGTTCTCTTCTGGAAGAGAAGACATAGCACTTTTTTGAACAAACCATTCAAAAAAACTGCAACCATTGTTCTTCAAGGAATATAAAATCCTATTTGGGTTTTTCAGTGTGCGGCTAATCTTAATGGTGGCATTTTTCCCACAGAAACATAGCTTTGACCTGTAAACGAGATTTTGATTTTTTGAATTATTGCTGCTAGAATAATTTACTACTCTCATATTTCAAATCATAGTAACAAGAAGTCAAGAACTTATAAGAAGATAATAGTATAAGTGTAATTTGATTGAAAAATTTAGGTTAATTAGAAGGTGTTTATTATAATGAAGATCTTTTAACACTTGAGGAGTTTTAATTATTTCCTTGGCAACGTGAGATAATGTAATTTCCAATTTCCAATGCTTGGTGCATGTAAAGTAGTACTTATCTAAAGCAATGATTTAGGTTAGTAATATCTGATTGGGAATGTAAAGTATTGCATGCTGCAACTAATTAATGTTGTTGTAACTCACAAGTTTACAATTATGATTATTTTAATTTTTTTGCGTAAAACGATGTTGTCCATTAATACTAATTGGGAGAGAATGCCTGCATGCTACTTAATTTCTAATAATAATAGTTGAGAAATACTTATTATTATTTGATGAACTTAATGAGAATTAAATCCATGAGTTTTGTCATTCGATTGATATAAAATAACTAATGTATTCCCTAAAAGAGATTATCAATAAAAATACTTATTTTATTTTGTGATGTAATTTAATAAGTGTAATTTTGTTTTGCAGTTTTAATTTTTTTTCTTTTTTTATCTTCAACTTAAAACTGATGAAAAAATGTTTTTAGTTTCCTTTTTTATCAGAGAAGGAGAACTTAAGAATTTGAACTAACAAAAGGAAAAAGGAAATCCCTTAACATTAAGCATTTGAATTAACATTTAGAGAAATTAAAATCCTTCAGAGGGTTGATCTTTCGGAAGGTTGATCCTTCGAAGGGGCCATGGCCGCAAAACAAAACACTCGAGAGAAAAGTAGGGGACATAGGTGCTTTGAGGACCAATCATTTACACAAGCACCTAAAAAAACAAAAAAAAAAACATTTATTAAGAGGATCCACTGACAAAAATCCTGACCCCAAAAAAATAATAAAAAATATCAAAAACGAGGGTTTTCATCAAGGGGAGTGGTTTGGAGGTTTATCATTATCACTGTCCGGACCATAACCATTTTCTTCCTCTTTACCGTCCAGCAAACAACTCACATGGTCACCTCTGTCTTCGTACTTCAACCATGCTTCAAATTTATCAATGTCGGTATCGACATGATGTCCGTACTTCTTTCTCTTGTTATTCTTCTTGTTCTACTCCAAAATTTCAAATGTTTTCATCAGTTTTTTCGGAGGTTATTCCAACATGTTTATTTAAGGATCACTCTCCTCATCGTTGTCGTTGTGGCATTTCCTTTAGGGTCCTTCACTTATGAGGGATTTTGCAACGTAATCCGCACTGTCTCTCTTCGCCATTGTTGTTTAATGATATTTTCGTAGTAGTTGGTGGTGAACGAAGGGGATGTTGTGATTCTAACAGGCTTAGAGCATATCCATCGCATGGGTTGTGACTAGTAAGGAATAATAATTATATATATAGGAGGAAATTGAAATAATTAATTGACAGATTAATAATAGACACATGTCAAGCTCGCAGAGAAATAGAGCATTTTACTATATATATAAAATAAAATATATAATTATAGACACCCCAATCAGTGACCCCGGTAAGAAACCCTAAAACCCTCGAAAAACACCTTTTTTTGTCTAAGACTCACCCAAAGATACTAGAAACTGCTCCAGAAAGTTTGTAGCCCAACAAACCTGTTCCAGAAGGATTTATCGTGCGACAAATCCATTTTGAAAGGCCTTTGTCGTGTGACAAACTAGATTGTCGTACGACAAACCTTTAGATGTCGCACGACAAACCCCTCTGACCCAGACCATCCACTCCCTGACACATCAGTCTGTCAGGGGTATCACTTCTGGTCCAAGTGTCGCGCGACAGTTCCACTTTTGGAGGGAATGTCGGGTGACAAACTCTCCCGAGCAGTATAAATAGGCCAACACCCTAAGGGTTTTAGGGAGAGCAACTTTGGGAAAAAGAAAGAAAGCTATTATCTCTCTCTTTAATATGATTTCTTTTAATCTCCAAAGTTCAATTTATTATTATCAAGTTCTCGAGGAATCTCTGAGTTCTCAATGCTCGATGTCTTATATCTCAAAGTCAAACTCTTGACTATCTCTGAAGGAGAAAAGCCTATATCCACCGGATTATCTTCGAACATATTATATTTTCTATCTCTTACTTTATTTTATCTCTTCAGGAAGGTAAATAAAGTTTCTTTTAGTCTTTAAAGTTTATATATCTTTGTACTTGTTTTCCTTTGTTTTGTCTAGTTTCTAATTGAATAACTTATTGTCAAGTTACTAATAGTCTACAGTTTTCTCCAAACAAAACCCTGATAAAACTATTTTTGAAACTCAGAATAAGTAAGTATATTATTGTCTAGATAAATTAAGTTTTCAAAACCCGGAACGATAAAACTTACTTAAAAGGATTAAGATCAGGCATATCCAGTCTCCTATATAGATTGTGATACACCTGATATACTCACCTTAAAGTGACTGAATCCATATCAAATCAATTTCAATCGAGAATCCGACTTCTTTTCAAAACAATCGAAATAACAATAAAACTAATATTGCTGTATGAGTAAACAATATTAGAGTATCCTCTCGACATTCCAAAAACCAGTAATCTTATCACTTGCTTTTTTTCGCTAAAAATAAAACACCGGATTACGGAATACAAGGTTTTTATCCCCTTTCTCATTTTCCCCAAAAAAGAAAGTTTCTTTACAAAACATATTTTAGAAAAGTAGTAGACTTCTTAGTAAAGGGATCCAAGTTTTTCAACATAGAATAAACATATAAAAGACACTAGAGGCCGAAAGGGAGGCATGGGTGCCAAACACTTTCCTAAATCGTAATATAGTTCCTGAACCCTATAAGAATCCCGGTTTCGTAGACAAAATGTGTGGGGATAAGACTTGCTTTAGCCTTTACCCCTACGCGAACTTTTTGTACGTTTTCTTGTAAAACATGATGGCGACTCTGAACAAACCCACTTGCATTTAAAGATAGAAAATATGATTTATCCCTATATCGAAGCAGATAAAACGATGGAATCCATTCCAACGTTTTAGACTTTCAAACTCGGGAATGAGACCTGAGGGTCGTATTTGCGGATTCTTATAATAATATATAATATAATTAGATTGAGATGCATCATAAGATGGATAAGTTTTAAAAGAGTGCTTTCCAATGCAACCATGAATAATGACCATGGGATATATATTTTTACGTTTTAAATAAGTGTTTTCAAGTTTTAACAAGATTTTTTTTACGTTTACACTTTTACCCTATTAGAATATATGGGATATATATTTTTTGCTCCATTTAAGGCATAATATTACATAACGTTGGAGGTTAACACAATGAAAAAGAAAATTAACATGTTGCATAACAATTAATTCAACAAATAGACTGTGTTTGTGGTGGATAGGAATGCGGTTGCATGGCTTTTCTCTAAGTAGATGTTGTGGGCCCTGCTACAATTTAGGGTGTAAATTGATACATTATTTTAGTTTGGGCTGCATTATTGTCATTTAGTCATTTGAAAAAAATAAACTCCTGCAATTAATACAGCACAAATTCTCATACAAGAAATCGTTCTTTCCATTTATAATAGTTTTAACATGTGCACTAAAGGCACATGTTGTCATTTTCCTTCTTAAATTTAAATATATTTTGTACCATATGACACAATAATATTTACTTATCAAGCATAGTCTAATTATACTTACAATAATTGTATGATCATTGTCTGTCACACATTTAACTTTAACATCACCACTATATCCATATCCCTTTGATTTCATTATATCCATATTCGTTAATGAAAGGCCTAACTGGTTTGGATTGGATTTAGATATTCGGATTAGAAATTTTACACCATATCCAATTAATATAGACCGGATTCCGATACAAATCCAATTCATTGACAGGCTTAACAACAAATACTGGTTAGGCCTATTACAATACACACTACTGCAGCAACTGCTATTACTACTACTACGACAACAACTATTATTGTCATCACTAATACATCAGCTAATTCTTACATCGATCGAAATCAAAAACACCCCCTACTAGTTGACTATTACTACTAGTAGTAGTTGTGATAGCAGTAGTATTAGTAGACAACTAGTAAGGGGTGTTTTTGGTTTCGATCGGTGTAAGAATTAACTGATGTAGCAGTGGTGATAGCAGTAATACTAATAGACAACTAATAGTAGTGGTAGTAGTAATAGTGTATAGGTTTTTTAATTCTTACCTCGATGAAAATCGAAAACACCCCTAACTACTATTACTACTACCATTGCTACTACAATGAAAGTACAATTACTGTTAGTACCACTAATACTAGTTGTATACTATCAATACTACTTTTACCACTCCTATATCACTTAATTATTACCCCAACCGAAACCACTGCTACATCAATTAAGTAGTAGTAGTAGTAGTAGTAGTAGTAGTAGTAGTAGTAGTGTGTGAATTAGTTCAATTCGTTCAGTTGGTTTTCGAATTTTCCATAGCATCCCCTAAATTAGTACTAAACACCTTAAGCTACTAATAATACCAATTGTTTACTACTACTGTCAGTAGTAGTAGTAGTGACAGTAGTGGTAGTACAATAAAACTACTATAATAGTACTATTAGTTTGTTGTTTTTTGAATCGGTGTGAATCAGGTCAATTCGTTCGATCAGTTTTCGGATTTGCCACAATACTCCCTAAATTAGTACGAAACACCCTAAGCTACTAATACTACCAATTTTCTACTACTACTACTACTACTGTGAGTAGTAATGTAATGGTGACAGTAGTAAATTAGTACTAAACACCCTAGGCTACTAATACTACCAATTTTCTACTACTACTACTACTGTGAGTAGTAATGTAACGGTGACAGTAGTAGTAGTAGTAGTAGTAGTAGTAGTACAATAGTACTACTACAATAGTATTATTAGTTCGTTGTTTTTTGGATCGGTGTGATCAGTTCAATTCGTCCGGTCGGTTTTCTAATTTGCCATAATACCCCCTAAATTAGTACTATGACTACTATTACAATAGTATTGCTGCTGTTCCTACTACTACACTACTTCACTATTACGGTACTACTACCGCTACTTTTACAAAAGAAGGATATTTTTTATATTATTTTTTTTTTTTAGTATTTCAAGTATTAATTACTTATTTACTACTTCTCTTAATAAAACATTTAATTTAATTATTACTTATTTATTATAGTATTTATTTTGTAAATCAAGTATAGCGGCGTGAGTAACGGTAAAATCATAAATTTTAACAGTGTGGACGTTGAGAGGGTTGGGGATTTTTGCTGGCGCATTCACGGAATTTGGTTACTTCCGGTTCAGGTGATTTTTGCCTTGGTGATACCATACAGGAACCTTGGTGCTGCTCCATCAATAGTTTCTCTTTTTGCCACCATTTTAGTGATGGTGAGCAATCCCCCACTGGCAAATATGCAGGAGAGGCTCCATTCTAAGATAACGGAAGCAAAGGACTCGAGAATTAAAGCCACTTCAGAGACTTTGAAAAGCATGAGAGTCTTGAAGCTGCACTCAAGGGAATCCACCTTTTTGAAGAAGCTTCTCAAGCTTAGAGAAACTGAGAGAAGTTGGCTCAAGTGATACCTCTACACGTGTTCGGCAGTGGCCTTTCTCTTTTGGGCTTCACCGACTTTGGTATCAGTTGTAACCTCTGGGGTCTGTATAGTTTTGAAAACACCATTAACATCAGGTACGGTTCTCTCAGCTCTAGCAACTTTACGAATCCTACAAGAACCCATCTACAATCTGCCAGAGCTTATTTCCATGGTTGCTCAAACGAAAGTTTCGGTTGATCGACTGCAAGAATTCCACAAAGAGCAAGACCAGAAGAAGTTGGTGCATCTCCCTTCAAAAGCGCCAAATATTGCAATTGAAATGAAAGCCGGAGAATATTTGTGGGAAGCAAGTGATTCAAATTTCAAAAAATCCACAGTTAAAATTACCTAGAATATGAAAATTATGAACGGTTACAACGTAGCTATTTGTGGTTCGGTTGGATCAGGTAAGTCAAGCTTACTCTTTAGTATGCTTGGTGAGATTCCAAAGATTTCTGGTGCAAGCATTATGGTCTATGGATCAAAAGCTTATGTCCCACAAAGTGCTTGGATACAAACTGGGACTGTGAGAGAGAATGTGTTGTGTTGGCAGAGAAATGAATAAGGCCCTTTATGAGGATGTTGTGGAAGGATGTTCTTAGATCCGTGATATTGAAATGTGGGCTGATGGCGACTCAATGGTGGTGGGAGAGAGGGGTATGAATCTAAGTGGTGGGCAAAAGCAGAGGATTCAATTAGCAAGGGCAATCTACAACGATTCAGATGTTTATTTGCTAGATGACCCTTTCAGTGATGTTGACGCACATACTGGAGCTCATGTTCAAGGCAAGCACCATCTTATCACTTTTTAGCTACTTTGTTTCTTCTTCGAATGATGTATTTTTTGTTTTTGTTTGCAAAATTACTATTTTCTCCAAACTTTTTTTTTTCTGAAGAAATGTCTGATGCAACTATTGTGTGGGAAGACTGTTGTTTACGCCACTCATCAGTTGGAATTTTTGGATGCTTTAGACCTTGTCCTTGTAAGTTCATAATATTCTTGGTTATTTTCTTGTTTATGTTAGTTAAGAACATTAAACAAATCATTAATTGAAACTTTTAAATGCTTTGGGCCTTGTTTTGGTAAAGTCGTGGCAGTTAGGTTCTTAAGAACATTACCTTCAAGAAAACGTCTTACCTTGATGCTTTTATATAGGTAATGAAGGATGGTATAATTGTCCAGTCAGGAAAGTACCAAGATTTGATTGCAGATCCCGAGGGTGAGCTTCTAAAGCAAATGACTGCCCATAGTAAATCACTAAACCAAGTGATCCCACCCAAGATTGCAACAATAAAACGAAGGTACATGATCAGGATAACCAAATTGAAGTCAAAGAGGAAAAGCTTGAAGACCCCACCATTAATGGCAGGGTTTTCGAAATAAACCAGCAAGAAGAAACAGAAACCGGTCGTGTGAAATGGCATGTCTATTCTACATTTATCACTTCTGCGTATAAAGGAGCCCTTGTTCCTCTTATCCTTCTTTGTCAAGTTCTTTTCCAGTGACTACAAATGGCAAGCAATTATTGGATAGCTTGGGCAACAAAGGAAGAAGAAAAAGTTAGCAGAGAGCAGTTGATTGGAATCTTTGTTTTAATGTCTGGTGAAAGCTCCATCTTCATAATGGGGAGGGCAGTTTTGCTTTCAACCATTTCCATTGAAACTGCCCAGCGCCTTTTCCTTGGCATGATTACGTCAGTTTTCCGGGCTCCCATTTCATTCTTTGACTCCACGCCTTCAAGCCGAATTCTCAACCGTGTTAGTATTTTTTTTTTTACTCCTTTTCTAAATATTTTTTTCACATTGAAGTTATCCTAATTTTTTTTTCTCCTTTTCTTTGCAGTCTTCCACTGATCAAAGTTTAGTAGATACAGATATACCCTATAGATTAGCTGGACTAGCATTCGCCCTTATTCAGCTAGCAAATATCATTGTCCTTATGTCCCATGTTGCTTGGCAAATATTTTTTCTCTTCCTTGTGATCCTTGCGATCTCCGTGTGATACCAGGCAAGTGACGTCTATAATAGAATTTCTAATCATATTCAAATTCTATCAAACAATACTTGACAATATCAAATAATTTTTGCAGGCTTACTACGTCACATAGAATTTGAATATGATTAGAAATTCTATTATAGATGTCACTTGCCTGGTACCACATGGAGATCGCAAGGATCACAAGGAAGAGAAAAAATATTTGCCAAGCAACATGGGACATAAGGACAATGATACTTGGTAGCTGAATAAGGGCGAATGCTAGTCCAGCTAATCTATAGGGTATATCTGTATCTACTAAACTTTGATCAGTGGAAGACTGCAAAGAAAAAGAGAAAAAAAAATTAGGATAACTTCAATGTGAAATAAAAATTTAGAAAAGGAGTAAAAAAAAAATACTAACATGGTTGAGAATTCGGCTTGAAGGCGTGGAGTCAAAGAATGAAATGGGAGCCCGGAAAACTAACGTAATCATGCCAAGGAAAAGGTGCTGGGCAGTTTCAATGGCAATGGATGAAAGCAAAACTGCCCTCCCCATTATGAAGATGGAGCTACCACCAGACATTAAAACAACGACTCCAATCAACTGCTCTCTGCTAACTTTTCCTTCTTTCTCTGTTGCCCAAGCTATCCAATAATTGCTTGCCATTTGTAGTCCCTGGAAAAGAACTTGACAGGGAACGATAAAAGGAACAAGGGCTCCTTTATACGCAGAAGTGATAAATGTAGAACAGACATACCATTTCACAGGACCGGTTTCTGTTTCTTCTTGCTGGTTTATTCGAAAAGCCTGCCATTAATGGTGGGGTCTTCAAGCTTTTCCTCTGTGACTTCAATTTGGTTATCCTGATCAAGTGCCTTCATTTTATTGTTGTAATCTTGAGGTGGGATCACTTGGTTTAGTGATTTACTATGGGCAGTCATTTGCTTTAGAAGCTCACCCTCGGGATCTGCAATCAAATCTTGGTACTTTCCTGACTGGAAAATTATACCATCCTTCATTACCTATATAAAAGCATCAAGGTAAGACGTTTTCTTGAAAGTAATGTTCTTAAGAACCTAACTGCCATGACTTTACCAAAACAAGGCCCAAAGCATTTAAAAGTTTCAATTAATGATTTGTTTAATGGTCTTAACTAACATAAACAAGAAAATAACCAAGAATATTATGAACTTACAAGGACAAGGTCTAAAGCATCCAAAAATTCCAACTGATGAGTGGCGTAAACAACAGTCTTCCCACACAATAGTTGCATCAGACATTTCTTCAGAAAAAAAAAGTTTGGAGAAAATAGTAATTTTGCAAACAAAAACGAAAAATACATCATTCGAAAAAGAAACAAAGTAGCTAAAAAGTGATAAGATGGTGCTTGCCTTGAACATATGAGCTCCAGTATGTGCGTCAACCGCACTGAAAGGGTCATCTAGCAAATAAACATCTGAATCGTTGTAGATTGCCCTTGCTAATTGAACCCTCTGCTTTTGCCCACCACTTAGGTTCATACCCCTCTCTCCCACCACCATTGAGTCGCCATCAGCCCACATTTCAATATCACGGATCTAAGAACATCCTTCCACAACATCCTCATAAAGGGCCTTATTCATTTCTCTGCCAAACAACACATTCTCTCTCACAGTCCCAGTTTGTATCCAAGCACTTTGTGGGACATAAGCTTTTAATCCATAGACCATAATGCTTGCCCCAGAAATCTTTGGAATCTCATCAAGCATACTAAAGAGTAAGCTTGACTTACCTGATCCAACTGAACCACAAATAGTTACGTTGTAACTGTTCATAATTTTCATATTCTAGGTAATTTTAACCGTGGATTTTTTGAAATTTGAATCACTTGCTTCCCACGAATATTCTCCGGCTTTCATTTCAATTGCAATATTTGGCGCTTTTGAAGGGAGATGCACCAACTTCTTCTGGTCTTGCTCTTTGTGGAATTCTTGCAGTCGATCAACCGAAACTTTCGTTTGAGCAACCATGGAAATAAGCTCTGGCAGATTGTAGATGGGTTCTTGTAGGATTCGTAAAGTTGCTAGAGCTGAGAGAACCGTACCTGATGTTAATGGTGTTTTCAAAACTATACAGACCCCAGAGGTTACAACTGATACCAAAGTCGGTGAAGCCCAAAAGAGAAAGGCCACTGCCGAACACGTGTAGAGGTATCTCTTGAGCCAACTTCTCTCAGTTTCTCTAAGCTTGAGAAGCTTCTTCAAAAAGGTGGATTCCCATGAGTGTAGCTTCAAGACTCTCATGCTTTTCAAAGTCTCTGAAGTGGCTTTAATTCTCGAGTCCTTTGCTTCCATTATCTTAGAATGGAGCCTCTCCTGCATATTTGCCAGTGGGGTATTGCTCACCATCACTAAAATGGTGGCAAAAAGAGAAGCAATTGATGGAGCAGCACCAAGGTTCCTGTACAGTATCACCAAGGCAAAAATCTCCTGAACCGGAAGTAACCAAATTCCGTGAATGTGCCAGCAAAAATCCCCAACCCTCTCAACGTCCACATTGACAAAATTTATGATTCTACTGTTACTCACGCCGCTATACTTGATTGACAGAGACTTCTTGTAAATCAATACCATGAGAGCTGCCCGAATACGAATACCAATACGTTGAGCGCCATAGTACCATAGTCTCTGGGACAGTGATTCCACCATCTCTGCAAAGAAGAAGATGAATGCAAGAATTAGGCCGTGGTAGATGCTTTGCTGGTAAGAAATTAAAAAAGCTGGTGATTAAGAGAGGACCCATATAGGAAGCAATAGTATTGATTCTAAAAACATCAAACAAAAAAAAATAAAAATAAAGCTATAGTAGATGCCATAATCACAAGAGATACAAAAGCAGACAAAAACAGTTACCTGCAAAGATTGCATTAATAGCCAGTGCCCAGCGGTCTCCAGATTGCATGAACTAGTGCATTAGGCAATGAGGAAGCGCTGGTTTTCTGTTTTACAAGTGATTCTTCTAGCAAAGAAAAAGCTTTAGCTCCTGTCTTGGACTGAGGAATGGAGGGTATATCCGGTAATTCAAGTTTCTGGGTTCGACCCTTCTTAAATAGGGGGTTAAGCCACTGGAAAGTAACGTGGCTCCAAATTCCGGCATTGGAAAAGGCATCACCAGAATGGGTAGAGATATCTTCAACACATTCTTGAAGCAATGGTTGTTGATTATCATTGTGTGTCTTAATGGAAGTACTAGTGGGAACAGCATTGAAACAGAGCAGAATTGACAGTGGGAGGGAAGTAATATGAACAAGGTTAGCTTTAGGCTGAAAATTTGGGAATGTTGTGGATTTGAAGTGGGCGATGATATGAAGAGAGACTGCAAGTGAACCAAATAATGCTGAAAAGACCCACCAAAGAACAAGCACTGAAGGCCACCTTTTGTCTATATTCCAGTTCAATGAATAGGCTGTAACTACACTTGATAAGGTCCAAGTAATTAGGGAGGTTACAGATTCAACACTAATAATTCTACGACTCCGAAAAGTATAACAACAAAAACCCAAGTAAGAAATCGAAATTATGACATTAGCAAGAAGAGTAATCTTGTTAAAAGCAGACTCTCGTGCTCTATTCTGCAACTGCAAATCACCAACTTGTTTCCTCTGCTTCCACATGTCCACCTGTTGGGAACAAACTAGATGCTACTAGGTTCCAAGTAGGATCTTGAGATATAAATGACAAAAGAAAATTGCACAATAAAATTATTTAGCACAACAATATACCAATCTCAGAACACAAGGAATTACGTGGTATCGGCAAATTACCACTAGTCCACGGAGCGCACCAAATTCACTATATCAAAAGAGTGGTTTACAAGACTGGTCAGCAGACCTATACACGCACACTGTATTTCTCTCAACACTCAAAAATAGACACTGCAATTTTTCTCACCTAGAAAATTGCTTCTATTTTTCTCACTCAACACTCTGAAAATTAGAAACTGCAAAGCTCTCACCTAGACACTTCACTTCTAATTTTTCTTTCTACTCTCTCTTTTGCTCTCTTCTTAATTTAGAGCTCTTGTTGTTAATTCCTAAATGCATACAAAATACACCCCTATTTATACACCAACAAGCATCCACCAACTTTGAAATTTTACATCCTTAGTTAGCATATTTTGAAAAATTTCACCAAACCATTCAAAAAATCAACATTTTCTAGAATGCGTAGAAAATTGGCCATTTTAATTTTTCTTCCATTCTAGAAAATATTAACCATTGAATATTTGTCTATTTTTTTTTCTTCATTTTCTAACACCACCAAAACCCAAGCCTTTAACAGCAAGAAGAATGCTACATTGACTGAAATCATAGCGATATCCATTGAGAAGCTACCTGCAAAAACCCAATAGAACCCCACAGTTTATAAACACACCTGTCAATTTCATTGAGTACTCACAAATAATCAAAAACTTATTCATCATATGAAAAAAAAAAAGAAGGGACATTATTAATTAATAATATAGTTGAAGGTAGAAAAGTAAGGATAAGAAAGGCTTGTGTAAATCCAAAATTGGATATTGAGAGCACGTGGGGACTCAAAGGTGGTGAAGAGGAGGAGGAATCTGAGCTTTTAGGCACAGTATATTTGTTATTTGTTAGTGAGTCACCGAGGGTTTTGATTCACATGAATATATATTAATTATGAAGAACAAAATCAGTCACATCAGTAGATTCTTTGTCGGTCCATCCCTATCTCTGTCAGTATACATTATAATATATATATATATATATATTTACAGTTGTGTTTCTCTGTATATATATGACAGAGAGAATTGGGACCAGAAGTAATAAATGGGCGATTTTGGCTAGGGTTAATTTGTTTTGATTTGCAAAGGAGGTCTGTGAATTTTGGCAGAGTAACAATGTCTTCATGCGTGTCTCAGTGAGACGACAGAATTCAAAGCGAATCCTAAAATTCATATTTCCAAAATTTCAAAAATATTGGGTGTTTTTTCCTTTTCTTAGAAATTTGTTTAGATTTTTCATAGACCATCTGCACTAATACTAGTATGCTAAATGGCTTAATTTAGGTTTCCTTATTAGGTTTTCTTGCTCTAATTGGTTTCTCATTGTTTGAATAGCCATATAAATAGGGTTTCTCTTGTATCTTTATAGACGATTCAATTACTAAATTCTCTCCTTTTTACTCTCAAGATGGTATCAAAGCGATACAATCCTTTCGATTCATTATTCCTATAAACCTCCAGCCATAGCCATTGCCATAACCCAGCCTTGATCTTAAAAACAACATAAAAAATTTCACAAATTTCGATTTCTAAAAATCGTATAGATCTATCGCATAACTATCCTCAAATCTCGATATAACTATACCCGCATTGATCATCTGTCCAGGACGATTCCAACGGGAAAAAAAATTGACACCAACAAACGCTGCACGTGCCCTCATGCGCCACCTGAAGTTTTAGAGTCACGCCACTGTCATCTCACGCGCCGCCAGTCAAAACCTAACGCCGTTACGCCACGTCATCTGCCACGTAGATCGCCACTGCCACATCAGTAGCCACGTCATGCCAGGTCACCAGCCACGTCAGCTAACCGTTGACTGTTTGATCGTTGACCCTAGAAGCTTTTGATATTTACAGTTTGGCTTCGGTTATTTGTTGTTTAGCCCAAAGAAAAGAGGAAAAAAAAGAAGGGAGGGGGAAGACCGGGCATACAACCACATAATGGCATACAACCATGTCTTCCATAATCATTATAGTTCAAAGTATACACCTTGTTCAGTATGCGAAAAAATCGGGTATTCAAACAAGGAGTGCTATGAAGTAATTGGTTATCCAGGCTGGTGAAATCATTCTCGGAGTCATCATTCAAATCAAAGTAATAATAAAAAATATTCGGGATTACTTACAACCACTAGGACACCTGGTAAGGCATTAAATTCTTCATATGTTTTGAATAATACATGGATAATGAATTTTGGTATTATAGATCATATGACATTCGATTCTAGACCGGTTACCACTCTTACCCCCTCATAAAAAAAATTCATTTCCACAACTAATAGTGATCCAGTCCCTATTATTGGGGAAATGTCGGTTCATTTATCAGATTCCTTAAATTTAAATTATGTGCTCGTAGTTCCCTCACTAAAAAATAACTTATTGTTTGTCGCTCATATTACTAATGTTTTAAATTGTATTGATATTTTTTGGCTTTCTCATTGTGTCTGTAAAGATATTCAGATGAGGAAGACAATTGGTTATGGTGTGAGACGGGAAAATTTGTAATATTTGAATTTGGCATTGACGAGTGCGAATCAGTTATATCAGGCCTTACAAACTGACGTATCAGTAGGGAAAAAGGCTGAAGATGAAATTTGGTTGTGGCATCGCCGATTAGGTCATGCATCTTTTATCTATTTAAAATGTTATTTCCTAAAACTTTTAGGATTGTCAAATAATCTGTTTTTTGTTGCGAAACTTGTGAACTTCCAAAGAGCCATCGTACGTTCTTCCCACCATCACTTAATAAATGTTCAGTCCTATTCATGATAATCCACTATGATATATGGGGGCCTTCCCCAAATCCGTCTTCAAGTGGTGCTCGTTGGTTCATCACTTTCATTGATGATTGCACAAGAATGACATGGGTATGTCTTATGAAATCTAAAAGCAAAGTAAGTTCTTTGTTTCAAAGATTCCATAAATAGGTCAGTACACAGTATAACGCCACTATTCAGGTACTTTGAAGTGATAATGGAGGTGAATACATGAGTACAGATTTGCAAGAGTATTTCAAGTATCATGGGACTGTTCATCAAAGAACATGCCCGTATACACCTCAGCAAAATGGTGTCGTAGAAAGGAAAAACAAGCATTAAATAGAAGTAGTACGTGCGTTACAAATTGGGGCCAATGCTCCAACATCTTATTAGGGCGAAACACATGCCTCTGCCGTCTATTTGATTAACAGTGTTCTATCAGCAGTCCTTGATTTTCAAACGCCATTTGACGTCTTTCACAAAGTTGTATTGGCTCCTCCAGTATCGAATTTTCCTCCTCGTATGTTTGGATGCGTTGCATTTGTTCATTTACCAAAAGAACAACAGAACAAGTTAGAGTCTCGAGCTTTCAAATGCGTTTTTATGGGTTATTCATCCTCTCAAAAAGGGTATGGTACAGTATACCGTGATAATACCAAAATTTTGATACGGTACGGTATACCGTTGGTAATGAGTTTTAGTATCGGTACCATGCCAAAATAATTCGATATGGCACAATACCGATTGGTATTGTACCATTACTAAATTTTGGTATATTTTAGTAATGGTTCGGTTTGGTACGGAGTGGTACGGTATAAATGGTACATTTTCCCACCCCTAGTTTTTTTTAGAAATTTGTTTAGATTTTTCTTAGACCATCTGCACTAGTACTAGTATGCTAAATAGCTTAATTTAACATTTGCACATCTCCACCAAGCGTGGTAAATGTTAATAATGTTTGAGAAATGGTGAGTCCTTTTCTAGTACGGATCGATCATTTTTACGTCGTTTTTTTCTTTGTAAAGGCATACGAGATATTTTTTAAGAAGAAAAAACATCGTAAAAAGGCACGGTCCATACGGACCAGTCCGGGACTTAAAAAATTTCGGAGAAATGGTAAATGTAGGCTAAATTTGACTTCCGACAACATGATACCTTAACTTAAAACAAATTGTATCAATTGTGCATGGTTGTTACAATGTGTATCGGCTGTGATTTCTTTTTATTAAAAATGGCACAATCAATTGATTGGCCATCATTTGTGGGTCACCCATAGCCGATGGACATACCATAGGCTAAGACAATTTTTACCTTTCTTATGACACCCCAAACCTTAAACATATTTCATTTACATAATTAAGCATGATTAGTATGCAACATATATCATTGCATTTAGCGGGTGTTTAATGCTAAGTGTAGATATATTTGAATTGGAGAGTTATATTCATGCTTTATGTGTGCATTTCATATGTTGAATGTTATGTACAAGTTGTAGTACAAGCTCGAATTTCACATGAGAAAGTATGAGGTGCTTACATGTGTATAGAAGTAGAAGAAATTGAGTTAAACTTGAAAACAAAGTGCTTGTGGTGCTTATGTGTAAATTTGCAAGCATGTGCGAGGTGTCTTATTCTCCTTCATTGTCATTTAAGCATGACAAGGCAAATTGAGGTGTTTGGCTCAGTAATAATAGATATTTTACACTATTTTCTTCCTAAAATTATAATTATTTACAAAAAATAGAGAAAATAGAGCAGAAAAGAAGAGGAAGGATAAAAGATAAGAGAAAATTGAAGGAAAAATCATAGAAAATCAAGAATTGGTTAGTAAATTATGTTCTTTATGTCTTCTTCATTTATTTTACATGCTTTTATGATTTACATGTTGAAAAGTTGGATTAGAAGAGAAGAACATACATGTATTGGTGTGTTCTTGGTCTATTTGAGGGTTTTCATGGTGAAATTGATATTACCAGATTTATATCAATTTTAATTGGTGAAAAAGACGTTATATATGCTGGAAAAATTTTAAATGATGTTGGTTTAAAGTTATAAGGGTTTTATGTTTGATTTGTATCAAAAAAGAGTTGAAGTTTTTAAACTTGCTCTGAATAGACAGCTTTGTGCACCTATCTTAGAATTGGTATAACTCTTTGTGTTGAACTTCGAATTGCAAACATTAAATTGAGTTTGAAAGTAGACACATAGAGATTTCCTTAAATGTATGGCTCATAACCTAGTTCATAGCCAATTATTACAGTTTAATCACCAAAGTTGACCCTTTTTCACTGTTGTATAATCTGGACATGTTTTGTTGTACTATTTTATGCATATATCTTAATTTCACTGTTGGATTAAGCTAAAAAAAATTATTTTGTTCATATACATGTTTTAAAACTACTCCATAAATATGTGGATGATCGGACGATGGGAAGTCCCCTGTTTCAGTTCTCTGTTGAGACTGGACCTAGTTGGAATGGTTAAAATACATTATTAATGAAATTGTGTATAAGTATTATTCATTGTGCACATGGGGAAATAATTGTACATATGTAAATGTGTATATTGAGGTAAGATTGGATTACTAATCGGTTTGGATTGATAGGTGAAGGAGCTACTACTTCTACGGCACAACGGAAGTAGATTTTCACATTTGGTTAGTGTGAACTTTTGAGGTGAGTGTACTACCTCACATGAATTATATTTATATATGTATATGGATTTGTATGTATATAAATTATGAATGCCTTAGGTCTCGGGCTTTGTGGGAGACTGTTGTATATAATGCCTTAGGCTTTGGGCTTTATGAGAGGCTGGTGTATTAATGCCTTTGGGTCTCGGGCTTTGTATGAGACCGGAGTATATATATAATGCCTTGGGCCTTAGGCCTTAGGCCTTAGGCTTTGTGGGAAGCTATTGTTTATAATGCCTTGAGTTTCGGGCTTTGTAGAAAACAAATATATATATATATATATACTTTATTGCTCGGGTGCGTGAGTAGTGTATTCACTAAGTTTTGTACTTACGGTGTTTAATTTCCTTCCAGGTGGGAAAGAAAGTTGTCCACTGTCAAGGTCTAATGGTGTTTAGAAGATGTATAAATATTTTTGGAGTTGTATAAAATTTGTATATCTTGTATAAATATGGTAAAGGGTTATGTCACCTTAGTGTGTATTGTAATTCGTTAGGAATTATACTTACATGTTGCGTCTTTTGATGATGGTAATTGTATAAGCGACTTAGAAGATGGATATTTGTTATGAAATCAAAGTGATGTTTATTTTCAAATGTTTTTCTTTTTCCGCAAGTTATTAAAGTTTTATATTTGGAAATTGTGATTATTAGCTATTATTAGTCCACCTCGACTGTGAGATTTTCATAGGGTCTCCGGGACGGGTGTGACATTTTTCTCTACCTTTTCTCCACTGCCAATGCTCAGTGCAACGTCAGTGATATTTTTAACATTTTATTTACTTTTTTTGGTGCAAAATAAATGAAAATAATAAGCTAAATATACATTTTTAACTTACCTTTTTAACACTTCTTCTCCACATGGTCCTAAGGAAATATTGTATCATTAATGAAAGATTTGATTCAATTCGTCTTCTTTCCATATTTGATTTCGGTCTATCCATTTATGACTAATTTGTACAAAAACAAATATTGCGTGTTTTGGGAATTAATTTGGATTTTTGTAACTAATAATCAAATTAATACATCCTCTTTCCGTATTGGATTCTAATCTATCTTTGTATCAGTAAAATACATATTGGGTGTGTTAGGAATTATGTTGTATAAGGTAGCCGGCCATGTTTGTACACGGATTCGAACCATGGCTTCTAATAGGAGTGGAAAATTATTCTTATACTAGGGATGTGGTTGATGCGTTGGGTAAGAAGGTCGGAAAAAATTATGTGATTATGTCCAAACAAAATAAATAATCTCACCTCCTAGGTGGGATTATATCATCTCTATCCCGATAGAATAATAGGCCTTTAGATTATATTTGGCACACCAAATTAGAAGGGAAATAAAATTATATACTTATATCTTATGTTTCTCGCAACTTTAGATAAAATAAAATACCGGATAAATTATCTAAACTTTACGGTTTATTTTACAAAACACCGAATTAAATAATCTCACTTTCATTATGCTAACACCCATGTGTTAGAATACTTCACTTAACCTAAGTGTTATCCTTTTTCTTAATTAGACCTCAGATGACATATTGTAAACAACAAAAACTTTTAAAACATAATAAATTATAATTTTGCAATATTTTGACTCGTCAAAAGTTACGATGAAATACTATTATGTCATATAGGATTTGAGTTTAGACAATACAACAAATCTATAGTACTTGTACCACCATTTCTCTCACAAGTGACAGCACTATCCTATCATAAGTTGCAAATAAATTCGAGGATAAAGTAGATCATGCAATTATTTAGCAACTCGATCTCTTTTATTTTGATACAATAATTTCTCTCACAAGTGACAACACTATCCTATAATAGTATATGAATGGGTTGTATGTAGTGTTAAATTGCTTGTGACTTAGTTGTGTTAAAGCGGGTCTGCTAATGGGCATTTACATGCTCTATCGCAATGGCTAGTTTGTGCAATATACACTCCAATGGTAACAAATGTTGAACAAGGGCATTTTAGGTACATTGTGTACACTTTTTACTTTAGTTAATAGGTTTGACTTGTTGACTGTGTGGTTCTGTCCAAAATGGGTGCCAAAACGAAAGAAAAAACAAAAATGGGTACCAAAGTTAATTACGAAAACCAAATGGAGGCCAAAACCTAAATAATCCTTATATTTTCCCATCTTAAAAGGAAATTCATCCACGAAAATCATATGGATTACAAACATGAATACTTGAACAAGCGAGGAAATTTGCATTGAATCTCAGATTCTGGTTCAAAAGCAACTTCCTTGGCATCATGATGGAGCCACAAAACTTTCACAAGTAGAATAACACGATTCCTAAGAATAGTCCTTTCGATCCATAACTCAAATAGGCATTGTCTCGTACGTCACATATTTATTAACTTTAAGTTTATCAGCATATTGTGTGACAAATCCGACATATACTTAGAGAGCATGGAGACATGTAACACAAAAATATGTGTTCGAGAGGCGACGGTCATTCTAGTTTGTAAGAAATAGCTCACGATCGGAAACTATAATGGAACTCCATGCTACGAAATGATCTCTTGGATGTATAATTTGGAAAGTGTTTCAAGGGAGTCATTTTCGCGAATCAACAAGAAATGGGCTGACTTGGTGAGGCGGTCCACAATCTCCAAATTGTGTTATTTTTTTCTATGAGTTCTCAACAAGCCAAATAAGAAGTCCATGGCAGGCCTGGCCCTGGGCATAGGCGACCCAGTTCGCCGCCTAGGGCCCCCCACAAATTAGTAATGTTAAAATCATTTCACGTTCAATAATAGAGCTAAGTGTTGCCTTTGTTCAAGCAGAAGATTCTTTGTTGGAAGCACTTTTGAAGCGTAGGTCTTAAGCTCAAGTCCTAGCAAATTTTTCAAAAAATTCTTTATTAGCTTTCTTTAACGAGGTCTTCAATTAGTTCTTTTTTTTGGTTGTTTTGTACAAAGTTTTCATATTATACGTCTCTAATTTCTCTATATCTTTTAGTTATTTGGTTTGTGGTAGTTTTTTTTTTTTTTTTTGCGAGTTTATTGGTATATTTATATTACACGGCTATAAAAAAAATACAAAAGGGTCCCCAATTTTTTATTTTTTTTTTCCGTCTAGAGCCTTTCAAAACTTAGGGATGGCTCTGGTCCATGGTGACGTTCTCTCACTTCCACTCTGGAATTGGAAGGGGTTGTAGTTGTCTGGTTGGTCTTTGTTTAATTTTTATTTATTTACATGACAAGCATTTTGAGACGTACTCGGCTAATTGTGTTTCATCCCATTCCACGTGCGCTTGAAATTGTAATACATTTTCGTACTACCTGTGTTTAATTTTAGCTTCCACATAATAAATTGTAATTATAAGCATGATTATTTATTTATCAACTTGTATGCAAATTAACCATGACCCCAGTGTTGTTAATGATGGCAACTGTGACTAATTACGGGATTTGGGGCATCAAAGTTTATCAACATAAATTGGATTCGGAAATTGTTTAAATTAAATGAGATATTTTACTCATAAAAGAGATCATCTTCACTAAGGGTGCGTTTGATTGCAAGTATGGAATTTGCATGGAAAGAAAATAAGTTCCACGTAATTGAATTGCCTAGAATTGAGTTGCATGGAAAATATCAATTAAATTTGTTTGATTGTCTTAATTTTCTACTCGGAAAATATTGATTGTTTTATGGCATTTTTAATATAGAAAAAATTATTGGTATTTTTTTTTACATAATTCTATAGTCATGATGTATCTTGTTTAATTGAGCTTGATTAGTAGATTTTAAATATTAATTTTTTATTAAATTTTGAATTTTTATTTTAAGTTTTCAAGCTTTACATGGAAAAATACATGAATAGTGACAAAAGATGGAATTTGACTACCTGAAAAATTTTGTCAATCAAACAGTACAAAAGTGGCAACTTGGGTGGAAAACTCCTATTTTCCATGGAAAATAAAGGCAATCAAACACACCCTAAGTTTCTTGAAAAAAAATCATTAGTTTAACTCTAGAACTAAATTCCATTGGGCGAAATTGGATCAAAAAATAATGGAGAGGAGCCAAATCCCACCTTAGATTATTTACATCGCTTGTATCTATACTAATATATAAAGCCAAAAGTTTAATTTTTTGTTTTAGAATAAATGATGTGCTTGCAAAGAAAATAAATGTGCACACGCATCACATGTGCTTTAGTGTCTAGTTGTTAAAAAAATATATATATTATTGTTAGTAATACGCTAATATATTTAATATAAAATGACTAACTAGTTCATAAAACCAGTTGATATTAGATGCTAGTGTTTCAACTAAATATTTAGACCACCGAAGATGCCTTAATAATATTATAGTGGTAAAATTACGGCATAAAAGGTTTGATTCATGAAAATTTGATTTTCGTGAAAAATGCATTAATGGTTGTTCGATTTTATTTACATTCCTAGCTAGAGTGATGATACTCTTTAATTTAGTTTTGAGTGTTTTATTGCGCACTTTTCACCAGAAATTAAATTTTTTTTAACCAGTTGAGATATTTTCACCTTACCTAAAATTCCAATAAAACATGGGAAGGGTGAGAATTCCATTTTAATTTATTATTTAGAGATAATATTTTTCTTATTTTAGTTATTACGATTTGGTAAAGTTTAGAATAATAATTTAGGTATGTTTTATTGGTAATTGCCTCCAAGCCCATATTTATTTAAGGTAAGCGTAGGAATTTTTAAATAAGCTATATTCCATTGATCTAAGAATCATTCTTTTAACAATATTTTGAGAATTTTCTTTCTTTTTCTCTTGGATTCAAGAAACTCAAACGCGATGCTCTTCCTCTTTTAATGCCGCTTCTGTCCTGAAACATTTAATAAAGGGTGATTTTATTTCTATCCACGTTATTAAGTTAATCCGCATTGACTACTAAATTAATCCACGAATGTGGATAGACTGACAAAAATTATTATTGATTTAATTTTATAAATATTATTTTATTAATGATTTAATATTAAAAAATCTACTAGATTAATAAGTGCATCCACTTTAATTAAATAAATAAAAATAGGGACAATTAGTTTTAAGAAAGAATATTCCTTTATCTATCTATTTAAGGACACAACTTTTATATCAATAATTTAAAGTTTAAAGTTTTGTTTAAAGTATAAACTTTTACGAATAAAGATTTAAAATTAAATTAATATAACTACAAAACTAATTTATATTATTGTTATTCGTATAATGTCAATATCATCTACTTGATTATTAAACTAATCTAAACTTCTAAAATCTTGCTACAAACTAATATCTATAAAATCAAATTCGAGATTTAAATTTAAACAATCAAATAACTTCTAACAACTTAATCAATTACTAAAATATAGAAAATCAAATAATTCAAAATTTAAATTTCATCAATCAAAAAAAATTAAACAACCTAGTCAATTTGATTAGTAATTAACAAGGGTGATTTTATTTTTATCCACGAAATTTGTCAGTTTATCCCTCTTTTTAGGTTTTACAAAGATAATCTTTATTGTCCACTGGTGTGTTTCTCGCGCGAGATTAGAAATAGGATTGGATTAATTAATCATATATGGTGTTTATTGTCGAAAAGGATACGATAAATCATATCATGTGTTTGGCACAATGGTGGATAAGATATTTTAATATTGTCCCGCGTTTGGTACAACACGAAATTGGATTATACTCATTATTAATTATCCTTTTATCTCTTTAGAACCTGATAAATATTTACCACCCCAATACATGGTATTATTTTATTCCATGGTTGCTGAATAACAAAATGAATATAATTTTTTATTATTATTATTATTTTGATCTTTTTCTTTACGCCTTTTAGATAATCAAATTTATTAATGAAAGTTTTCAACCACCCAAAATCATAGTAACTAAACTAATAAAATTTATTTATCGTATAATATGATATTTTTATTTTTATTTTATTAAATTAATGTATTTATAAGAAACTTTAATTTTTTTTTAAAAAGCGTAACATTAGAATTTGAAACTGTACTTAATGCCTAGTTCATAAATAGTGTATGTAATATATAACTTTTCTCCCGGAAGAGTTTTTTACGAAGCTTATTTATAAATAAGAGAATCGCATTAGTAATATATATATATATATATATATGTTGACAACAATTAAAATTGCATATATTTTTAGAAGAAAAGTAAGTTCTATTATATAATGTTTGGACTTGTAATCAGGAATTTCATCAAATACAAAGTTTATTAAATTTTTATCCGACTAGTCCTTACCCTGTCCGATCCCGCTTAATCCTTATCATATCCGACTTTTATCCTATCCTTTCTTACCTCCTTATCCGGCGCGCCAAACGCACCTAAGTTTAACCACGTCGTTGGATAAACTAATAAAAATCAATATTGGCATAATTTTTATAAAATAATGACTCTTTTTAATTCAATTATAAATTATTCACCAAATTTTTACTTTTATCCACCATTATATAATATATCAAAATGTAAACATAAATTGTATAATCAAATGATATTTCTAATATATATATAATTTACTGTCAATTATATCCACTTTTCGGGCTCAAGATTAGACAATAATTCACATTAGTCTTGTTATAGTAATTAAACAGTAAGTATAGTTTGAAACATCTGTAACACGTCAACAAAATTTAGTTCCTACTTAGAAGCAAATTAAAATTATAACTTTAATTACAGATTTATGATGGCAAACAAGAAAACAAACATATACTATAATTGAATATTCTTCCTTTGACTTGAAAGGATTGAAATTGAAGGAAACAATGTTTGTTGCCTCCACTAATTCTTAATTAGTTTCTTAAGTTTTAATACTGCTTTATTTTTATTTTTTTAGAGCCCTCATTGTATAGAAAAAGAAAAAGAAAAAGAAAATAGTAAACTCATTTGTTGAAAAAAATTATTGGTTAATGTTATGATGTGATAATATAAATTAATTCTGCCCAATTTTGTAGTATTATATATTTTTGATGAATAATGAATCTATAGTACTTGTATTAATATACCTTTTAACAAATTAAGAAAATATATTATTAAAGAAGTATATTCTAATTAGGAAACTAATTGCAAATAATTGTAGCAATATGTGTTTGAAAAACTTAAACGAGAAATTCCGATTGTTACAATAAAATCATGTTCTCTATTATTCTATGTTATTTAAAATTTTGTCTATATGCATCAACATCACAAGTAGAAACTAGATCTTCTCGAAAAATAGAGTTGGAATGAATTATCTAATTCTAGAATTAGGCAATTTCAAGTTTTACTTGAAATGACTTAATTTGAGTTTTTGTGAATCAGCTTGAATTACCATATTTACAATTGTTCAATTTACACAACCAAACACTAATAAATGAAAATTTTGTAAATTACTTAATTGTAAATTATCTAATTCGCAATTTGAAGGACAACCAAACGGGCCCTAAGTGTTTACGAAAACAATGTAGCATATATATAATCCAAGATTTTGTGTTCCTATTTCAAAGGGAAAGCTCAATAGGGATAATGGCAATTTAGTGATGTGTTTTGAAGGGAAACAATTAACTTTAGATGGGAAATCAAAGTTATGGGTTTCGAATTTGAATGGATTAAAAAGAGGAATTTCTAATTAATGGGACTCGTAATCACCTCCAAATAGGATTCGTAATTTATGAGATTCCTAATCCCCCAGCAACTTTATTTTATTTTTTTTATTTAAATCATTTATAGTTGGCTCACACATCCATCACTTGTGCATGGAAAGCCAATAATAATAAAGGAAGAAAGATGAAAGTCTTAGTACGTAAAGTGTTAGGAATCATGTAGAAAATCGACAATTAAAATTGCCAAAATTTTCATTAACACCGCAGTACAATCTGATGATGGATTGTCAAATATTGGTAGGAAGGGACCAAATAATCAACTAAAATCCATATAAACTCGAAAGTACATCAATCTTAACTCAACCCACAAATGTGCATCAAACTTGTAGCTACATTTAATTAAAGCAAACTTAAAATATTTACCTTGAAAGTTGGTTCAGGACTTCAGCACAAAAATGTGATGCTCTGAGTTGAGTTGACTGGCAGCAAAAGAGTCCTCCTTTTGAGCAAGTTGATGAAGCACCCTTGGAAATAATGAATCACTGTTCATAATGAATCACTCCAATGCATTATGTTCAAGATTCACAAGAAAACAATCCAAATAGAAATCTGAACTCCTCCTTAAGCATGATTTATGTTTAGGGGGTGTTTTAATGCATTTCTTTGCCATGAAAGGGTGCTCAAAATTTCATATTTTCAAACTTAATAGTTTTTGAGTGCATTATTTTCCATGCAATTCCATGTTACAGCACGGTTCAGCCTAATTGCCTAAATCTCTCTGTTTTCTTGTAATGCAAAAACACTCCCCAATAAATATTTATCTTCCATGAAAAAAATTTCCGCAAAACAGACCTTGACATTCTGGCTGACACGTTTTTGGTGGCAAAATAATAACTTAAGATCTATGAAACAACAAATATTCATTCCATAGAATATTGAAACTTGAAAGAAAGCGATCAAAAGTCCGCACTTGGAAACAATTTTTTGCTAGAAAGCAAATTTCCTTAAGTTGAAATTCTCGTTAGATTTTTGGCATTGCACATAGTAAATACATATTAACATTCATTAAACCAGCCTCTAAAGAGGAATTCCATCTCTTTAACAAAAAGAACAGATGCCCATTTGGAGGGGTAAATAGATTAATTCTTTTATGAAAATTTGTAGATATGATTTATAGGATGAATAGATCATATCCAAATTTCATCACAAAATTAAATCTAGAATTGAGTGAAATGACCCTCACAAATTTTAACGGCCGAAAATGCACATATATATAAAATTTTCATTACACCCACATCTAAAATCTAAATCAAATTTAATAATATATCAAATAATGGTACTATGGTTTGCTGAATTTTATATAGCCTTGAACTGAATGACAACTTTGCTAAATATTCATAACACTGGTACAATACAAATCAAAAGAACAGATCAGTCCACGGTATTATCTGACCTGTTTATCAAGAATCACCTTAGAGTACCCAAAAAGTAGCCCTTTTGCTGAAAGCAAATCTCAGACAGTTTACCGGAACCCTATCACCCTGTCATGTTACACCGCTATACCCCGGTGTCTTGGTCAATCTCTCATTTTGCATTGCTCTTCTTAACAAAAATGCATCTTCCCACCTACCCGCATCTGCATAAATGTTGGACATAAGAACCCTACCTCCACCATGAGACGGCTCTACACTAGCCAAACCCACTGCAGCCCTTTCACCTACGTCCACATCACCATGCGTTCTAGAAGCTGCCAACAATGTTCCCCATATGACAACATCAGCCTTCATGGGCATGCTCTTTATTAGTTCCTCGGCTTCTGCTAACCGGCCAGCTCTGCCCAAAAGATCCACCATACAACCATAATGCTTGATATTCGGATCCAAATTGTATATACTTTTCATGCTCTTAAGGTGTCTCTTTCCTGCGTCCACCAACCCGGCATGGCAACAAGCGCTCAGCACTCCAATAAACGTGATTGAGTTGAGGTTAATGTTACGCTTTTGTAAGTCAGAAAATATTTTAAGAGACAACTCAGCATGTCCGTGCATGGCTAAACCACATATGATTGCGTTCCAAGGGGAGACGGATGAGGTTCTGTCTTGGATTTGCTGGAATACTTCTAAGGCTGTGTTGACACTGCCACATTTGGCATACATGTCGATGATTGCTGCCGCTAAATTGTCGTTAAGAGGGATTGAGTTATTCAGTATGTATTCGTGGGCCCATCTTGCTTCTTTCAATGTACCCAGAGTAGCTATTGCAGAAAGGACGCTCACCATTGTAATTTCATTTGGCTTGATGCCACTAGTTATCATTTTGTGGAAGAGTTCAAGAGCCAAAGCGGGTTGCTCGGTTTGTGAATACCCAGAAATCATGGAGCTCCATGAGAAAATGTCTCTCTCGGGCATTTCATCGAATAGTCGTCTTGCTGGGTCAATCATTTGATTTCTTATGAGTCCTGAAATGATGGCATTCCATGAAGCGAGGTGGTCCTTGGTACATAGTTCAAACTGCAGACGAGCAAGGTCGATTTTTTGGCAAGATGCATAAAAATGGATGATTGTTGCCTGCATAAAGTCATAACACTCAATGCCCATCTTCATAGCCGTAGAATGAAATTGTTGCCCCAAGTCAAATGCCATTGCTTGTGCACACGCTGAGAGTATATCCACAATCATAACTTCATTAGGACCCAACCCAGTACTTAACATTGCACTATACATTGTTAAAGCTTCATTTAACCTTCCTAGTTGCACATAGCCATCAATTAAGGTACCCCAAGAAACCACATCTCTTGTTGGAAATTTCTCAAACAACTCTTGGGCTAAATCAACAAATCCCGCCTTTGAATACCCATTTAACATCACATTCCATGTAACCATATTTCGTTCAGACATCTCATCAAATACAATTCTAGCATCCCGCAAACACGCGCAAACACAATAAATATGAACCAAATTGGTCAAAACAAGATTAAACACCTCAAGCCCCATTATAACAACCAACCCGTGCAGCATCTGACCGTTCTTAACTCCACCAAAATGCGAGTAGGCTGATATGACACTCGACATTGTCACCTCATTTGGAACAACACCACCACACCTCATATCCTTAAAAACCCCAATTGCTTCACCCCAACACCGATTTTGTGCCAAACCCATTATCATGGTTGTATACGAAACACACCCTTTCCTCGGCATTACGTCAAACAGTTGGCGGGCATAGTCCAAACACCCAACTCTCACGTACCCAGCAACTAAAATGTTCCAAGACACAGAATCCAATGCACTACAAGCATCAAACATCAATTTAGCCTCTTTCATTAACCCGCATTTAGCATACAAATTAATCAAGCTATTCTGAATGAAAATGTTGGAGTTTAGGCCAGATTTCAAGATGAGAGAGTGGATTTGTTGGCCTTGAGAGATGGCTAAAAGGGAAGAACAGGACTTTAAAGATGAAACTAGGGCTAGCTCGTAATCGGGTTGTTTCATGTTGGTGTTGTTGCAATTGAAGAAGATACGGAGGTTGTTTTCTAGGGATGCGGCTATTTGTGGAGGAGTTTTTGAAGTGATCGTGGAGACCCATTTTAGATTGCGTAGAGAAATTGAAGTGGAAAGGGATGTAAAGAGAATGGATGGTTTTGGTCTGAGAGCAATGTTCATGAGATAGGATCATGGAAGCCGTTGCAAATAACTGTTTGGAGGGAAAGAAACACAACGCAGAGTCTTATAAACATCATTTCCTATGAGGCTATCTGGCTACGAGGGAGGCGTGATATTTGCACTCTTTTCTGTCCGTAACACGTTTCAAATATTTTTGATTTAAATAAATTAAATTTATCGCTATGACCCTTCTCTGCGCTACTTACTAAATTATTAATTAATTTAATTAATTTAGGGTGGTGCTGTTACCACTCCCACAATTACTTACTTCCACTCCCACTCCCAATAACACTCCCATTAACTGAATTTTACTTATTTTTACTCCCATAAATCTACACACCACTCCCACTTTCTAATACATATAATTAATAATAATTTTTCTTTAATTAATTAACTAACTGAAAGTTATAACATCAAATTACTTTCTCTAAAAATTGAATCCCTAGAATTCTACTTCTCCTTCTCGTGCTCTCCCTCTCGTGATGCGCTATCCCTCTCCGTCGCTCTCCGTCGCCGCCTCGCTCTCCCTCACACCACTCCGACCCCAGCTCCGTTGCCACTCCGTCGCCTTTCCGACCAAAGGTACCTCCACTCTCCTCCCAACTTTTCGATTTAGGGATTTCTTTCAGAATTTAGTGGGTTTTTTTTGTTCCTTATGCATTTGGTTTATCTGTGTTTGGTTTATTTTGCTGCAATTTTCCTTCTTCACTTGGTATGCATCAACTGGTAAATGGAGTAAACTAGCTAGTACAAGGCAGATGATTAAGGAGACAATGACTTTCAATGTTCTACCAATTTTATAAATATATTTTGAGAGAGAAAGAAAGGTTCTAAAGCTAGAACATTTTCACAGCAACGAAAATCCAAAAAAAAATTAAAACTTTAACAAACAACTTTTAGCACTCTAGGTGGTAAAGAGCCATTTGGATGGCCGAAAAGTGAAGGTGATACTCTGGGTGTGTTTTTTTTTTTTTTTTTAAAACAATTGGGTGTTTTTCTAGACCAGCTTGCTTTGGCCTCTGCTTCCATTTGTTGCAAAAGATAGTTTCTGCATTTGATTAAACGTAAAGTTACATGCAATAAATTCTGAACTATCCATTGTACTTGTTAGAAATAACATATTATTATTATTATTAGGTGTTATTAGTTGTCTTTTGTATTTTCCATAAATTAGGCATCATTTCGCCAACACTGGGCACATAATTTAATGTTGTATAACAAAAAACCAATGTGGCATTTTTAATTTGCATTTAGATCCTCAATATTCTTTCAGTCATAGCCTACCTCTCCTTGCTGAATTCACTGCCTTCTGCCCTGCTGTTGCTGCTTGCTTCAGGCTTAGTTCTCTCATACTCTGAAGCCAAATGCAAAAACCATAATGCTGTGTTTCTTAGTATTCTTTGAAAATGTTCAATAATAACTTCAAGCATACTCAAGTATAAGGAAATTATGTCCAAAATTCATATTATGCCGAAAATTAACCTAACGATGAGATGAACCTATTGTCCAAGAATTCCAAGCCAAGAAAAATAAATTCAAATCAGTTAAAATGAAATGAAATTTTCAACTTTCAACATCTCAAAACCTTAAATGGAACAG